>OZ010652.1:55351734-55804542 GCA_963932375.1 Phania funesta
TCTCCCATCTCCTAGGGTTCAGCAATCTTATTGCTGTAAATTCAGCCTAAGACGTTACTCTTCCTTCATCCAAAGGAGCTTCCTGAGGCTAACTAATTTCTGCGATTGTACAGACCCAAAAAAGAAACTTCCGCGCTAGACGCTTAAGCTCTATCTGATACCTATATAAGATCTATATACTTTAGAAGATATACATATATTAATACGTTGCACTTTTTTTAATCTATAATATATACTTAATCTACTCCATAAATTCTGTCTAAATTAGTTTTTATAAGTAACTTGCTTTTTAAATTTTTTTCTAACATCGAAACACGAATCAATATTCGGACTGATATCCTGTTGCCGTCTTGTTTTGGCCCTTCTTCTTAGAATTAATTTGTTTATTTGAAGACTTCTTTCTTTTTACTTCTTTTCTATTCTTCTGGTCAGTACATATATATAAGAATATATTGCTACATGGCTCTTTCCGGTTTTCTTTTTTTTTTTTTTTGTAGTATGGATTTATTTTTATGGAGCGTTGTCCTTCAGTTTTCTTCTTCAAACCAAAAAATGTAGCCAGCTGGAGGGAGAAAATTCTGGTTTTAAGGCTATATCCTATTATTTTTTCCATCTCACGTTTTTTTTAAGTTTATTTTTATTATTAATTTTTTTGCTCTCACACAATATTTTTAATTAACTTCTTTCACCACACTGATTTTTCGTATTTCTTTTCATACTAAATTCCTATTTCATCCTCGCAGATCAAAATAAAAAACACGTCCTAGTTTACTAACCCATGATCGCATCATATAAAATATTGTCGCCTTCTGATTAGCTAGCGATGACGTCATTGTGAGCTTAGTAACGGACATTTTTTTCTTACCGCTTAGACATATCGCACAGAAAAATGGGCAGTCAAGACTACCTCATGCTTACGTTCAAACAGAGTTCTCCAAACAATAGTTCGAACAAAAGCCCACCAAATCACGAGTTAAAATATTGTTGTTAATTTTCTATTTTGAAGGTTATTATTATTTTTTTTTACACACTATTCCTGTTGAGTTTAATGAGCGTAATTCATTTTAAAAGAATTTAAAGTGCTATGCAAAAAATAACAACATAATTCATTGACCTTCAAACGTAAGCGTGCATTACAATAGAAACAAATTATGAACACAACAAAATTTTTTTTAATTTCCAATTATAACGGTTCTTTTCCAATGATGAGATTGTTTATGTAGATCTTTGATTAGAACAAGTTAATATTTACATCAGTTTCTTATAAACAGTGCAACAATTCAAACGGATAATAATGGCTAGAGATAAGTATAGCCGTGAATTTAAATTACAAATTATGAGGGATTATAATAAAGGAGAGAGCCAAATTTTAATAGCCAAAAAATATAATATTAACAGAAGCATAGTTTGCAGATTGATTAAAAAATTTAAATCTACAGATAGTGTAAATGTACATCATTTAGGCGGTACACCGCGAAAAAACACTAAGCGCGAAGATAGAAAAATCCTACGTATTTTTAAAGAAAATCCCTTTGCGACATCTAAAGAGGTTGTAAATGCTTTACACTTAAACGTGCATGATTACACGGCTAGCAGACGCGCAATAGAAAATAATTTAAAAAGTTTTAGACCCTGCAAAAAGCCATTGCTAACTAAGAGGCATAAGCAACAAAGGCAAGTTATCATAACCATGTCGTTGAGCGAATTTACTTTAAATATTTTCAATTATTTGAACAATTTAGATTAAATTTTGCAAAAAAAAAACACTTTAAGTGGACAAAACAAAAATGGGAAACTGTGCTCTTTAGCGACGAGTCGAAATTTAACTTGATCAACACAGACGGTATGTGCACAGTCCGCCGGCAACCTGGTAAATGTCTCGAGCAATGTAATTGTAAAGCAAATTTCAAACACGGAGGTGGCAGCGTAATGGTGTGAACCTGCTTCTCAGCTGGTGGAGATGGTCCTTTTCATCTTATTGACGGAATAATGGACCGCTATAAGTACAGGGATATACTGGAGTCTCAAATGTTGCCACATGCAGAGTGGAATATGCCACTTCGATGGGTGTTTCAACACGACAACGATCCGAAACACACATCGAAGTTGGTTAAAGAGTATATTCAAGATAATAGGATTGAAGTCCTTGATTGGTCGGCCCAATCACCCGACTTAAATCCTATTGAATGTTACGTGTCCCTTTGTGGCGCTGCATCTGCGATGCCAGCTAGCTCACTCGCCTAGTCAGGGTAGGTCCCAACCCACAGCTGCAGCCCTGAGACAAGCACAAAAAAAAAGAAAGTAAAAAAAAACACTAAAACAAACTGCTACAAACGGAGAAACACATATCGAGGGAGAACGGGATGGAAATGTTCCCCCACTTTGCCCACCCAACCTTGGACACCGTATCCTTAACTTTAATAGTGTCCCATAAATTCACACACACTTGCTTCAACACTTACCTCACATCCAACCTTACCCTTATACAAATAATTAGCACGAACACATATTTATAGTGGCTAAACAATTATAAGAATTACATATTTATTTAGTAATACAAGCTTAAACTAACAAAAATCAAATGAACCGTTAAACACTAAATATCGATAATAAAAATAAATATACAAATTAAGATGTTTTTATAAACTAAAAAAAAAAATGCCTAAATAAAAAAATGTCACTAAGAAAATCCGCTAACCGGAACGCATTTATGCCTACACACAAATTTTTCAATTTCTTTTAGTAGGCCTTTAGGGAAGAAACCTACACAAAATAAAACACTACAGGAAACACTATTTAGTTTGCTACCGTTTTTTTTTCTACCTAAAGGAGCTCGCTTAGGTGTTTGGCAACACTTAGTTTAAATTTGGTTTTTTCTTGTTTGATTTAGTTATTCCCTTGTTGTATTATCCTTGTTGAATTTCTCCTCCCTAAACAGCACTCAAAGGCTCATACTTCCTTTTACAAAAAAAATGCGTACTATTTCTTTCTACTCTTTTTTAATTTAGGCACTAACAAAAAAAAACTAACTTAATGTATTATTAAAATAGACTACAACTACTTAACACTAATTGTCTACTTATGCTTATATATATTAGAAAAAAAACAAAATGACTTAATTCAAAAAAAAAAAAAATAATAATTTCTAAAAAAAAATCTATTAAGAAATTGTTTCTAAGTGGCTTTTTTTTTTTTGTTGGTTTTTCTAGAAAATAAATTATGATGGCTGACTTGCCTTTGCTGCGTATAACGGGCTTCACCCCAAGCCAATGTCTTGCGGCTTGAGCAAAAAAATAAAAGATTGCTGTTATTTAGGAACAGCCAGGAACTTTTGAAAACTAGACCCCAGGCAGTCTGCCGTGACCTTACCGGGTTTTGAAAACTTAGATGTAAAAATCTTTGTGCACTGTGTTTTGTTTGAATTATTTGTTTTCTTGGTTTTTTTAAATAAAAATTGTTTTTTTTTCTCTACGGGATTATTTTATTTGTTTTTTTTTCTTTATAAACGTACAGTTTCACTTTTTATTGGAGTTAAAAGAAATTAAACTTTTGCGTTACTGCAAACCTCCTCTATTCAACGATCACACTAGAATGGCAATATTATATATTTTCACTTCTGCCAATGTTTCTTACGTTTCCATGTCATTTTCCAAATTTGTCGTTATTCCACTTATTTTTCTATACGTCTTTTAGTATTTCCAGTGCTATATTTTTGCTCTTTTTATGAATGAATTTAAAAAGCCTATATTTGTACCACTCTGTTCGATTTAACATTAACGCCCCATTGGCAACGCATCATAAAGTATAATCTACTCCTAAAAAATGCACATAAGCAACAACAATACAACTGATTTTACGCACATTTACTACACATCAGACAGACAACCACGTTACACACGAAACTATAAGAGTTTAAAAATAAATATAAATTTAATCTAAATCGCACTAAAACTTAAAGACTAATCTAGTAATTAAATAAAGAAAAAATAAATACATAATTATCGAGCCTAGCTTACGTTGGAATGGAAATAAGGGCAATAAGCGGTCAGGTTTGTTGTACTTGTATTAAGGGTTAGTACGTACATACAATAATATATTACCAAGTAAATATATTTTTGCTTTATAGAATGTGAAGACCATTTTATTTATACTTTAATCTTTTGGATGCTTGAAAAACAATTTTATAAATAATAAAAAAAATTGTCTTTCGACCCGAAGATGACAATTTTTTGGACGGCGGTGTTACGAAATAATAGGAGGCGGATAAGATAAATGATTTGGTTTATTTGAATAAAATTATCTGGTGTGCTGTTTTAATTTCGCATGGACTTCTCCACACGCAACATGAAAATCTCTTTGGAATACTGAAGAGAAGCGTGGCAGGTAGACGCTTTGCAAACAAAAACGACCTCTTCCAAACGCTGAAATCTGAGTGGAAACAAATTCCTCAATCCACAATTAACAACATTATTGATTCAATGCATCGCAGATGTGTAGACGTTATTAGAAACAAGGGTTCATATACAAAATATTAAGTTGTTTCTTTAGTAATGAACACTTATACTACATTTACACCTACGCAAAATCTGGTACTTATGAGATTTTGAGCGAAATCTAGTTGATTCCTACCAGATTACCCATACCAAACAAAATCTACTTACGAACTAGATTTTGGCAAAATCTCTCAAAATCTTGCAATACTAAATGATGCAACTATGTCTTTTTTGCTAATGTGCTGAAATATACAGCGCTGAACAAGAAAATTTTGACATTTGTAACAAAAAAAAAGCGCGGTAGAAACAAAATATTTGCAACATTAAAAAATAATAAAAGTTTAAAATAAGCGGTTTCAATATGGATAAAACAATAATAAATAAAGTGTAAGTAATATTACATATGTAATTATGTGTACAAAAACAATTGTAGCACGAATTTAATTAAGTTTAGAGCCAACTTTTTTATTCTTTCTTCAGTCAGCTGTTTTTGTTATGAAAAAGCAGAGATTTTCTTCGAGATTTGAGCTGAAATCTACTAGATTTTGCGTAGATGTAAATGTAGTATTACGTATGACAAGAAATTTGTATTGTTTATTCTTTTTTGTTTTTATTTAATTTAATCTGCTGAATCTTTTTGTTGTATAATTCAATTTGGATTAGTGAAGACATTGTAATGTAATAAATTTTTGCTACGTACATGTTTATAGATATAAAATGATATTTGCGTTTTTACTTATGTTGTTGCTTTTGTTATGCACAGTACTGTATGCGTGTACGCTGGTCTGTAAACACCCCTCATAAGCTATTTGAAAAGCATACAAAAACTATCTCGATGAGATGCAAAAAGTTATGTTGAAACTGAACGTGGTCATCTCTAAGGTTTCTTTAAACAGAAGACCACGAACGAAGGCATTTTTTTCGTTATTTTGGAGAGGCTCTCTTAATGTGCGAACATATTTCTGGCTAGTCAAGACGTATTGTAATGGATTACACAGAGTTGCATTTGTAATCTTGCAAGCAACAAGTGTTTTGCTCCAAAACACCTCAGTGGAAGCGCACTATTCTCATTATAATTCTTCCTCTTCTAATTTAATCAAATAAACGAATACTTTTTTTTTTAAATTAACTTCTTTTAAGGATGTTAATATAACTATGTTTATGTGTTGTTTGCCTTATAATGACTTACTATTGTTTTAACTAAATTTTTGTTGATTCAATAGAACTTCAGCTAACTAATTCATTTTCAAATCAACTGATTCTATAAAAATGTATTTTTAACAGAATTTATTATGTGCATACATATGAAGAGGTGTTGTTTATTTGAATTAAGTTTTTCGATTTAATTTGAAAAGAAAATCAGTTGATTTAGCTATTTTTTTCGTTAAACGGTTACATACATACATGTGTATGTCGAAAGCAAAAATTTGCACAAGTTGCACACACAACTGAACATGGTTTACGTTAGGCTGATCATATTGTTACAAAGTAATAGTCAAAGGTGTGTGAAACGACCTATTATACAAATGTACAAATACGCAATATCACAAACACAAAGCAAAAGCAAATTGCGCAGCAGAAATTCCATAAACCGCGATTCATAAAAACAATTTCTACAGCAAGCAAAAAGTAAACAAAGATACACACACAAACACATATACAAGACTACTAAGCCAGCAACTGAAATAACAAATGCGCAATTTCGCGTATGTTCGGGACATTTCAAGAAGCGGCCGTGATCTGTATATAAAGGCGCCGTCCACCGCAGAACAGTTAGTTGACTTTGAGATTTCAAAGAGTGAATATCTGTGCGTACAAAAGTGTTAAGTGTACAGTGTAAATAAGTACTTAGTATAGTTGTATATAAGAGTGTTAAGTACCGAATAAAACTGTGTACTGGTAAAAATCATTAAGGACCGTGTAATTTAATTTTTACAATTAAACGAACCCTTCATAATCACGTTTATTGTGGTAATAAACGTAACAATATGATATGGTCTGAAATTGATTACTACGGAAGACTGAAATCAATGAACAGAACAGCCAGGGGGTTTACTGCGTAACTTACAAAAAGTATATTTGAATAAAAGAAGGCAAATCTGTTGCAAAAAAAAAACAGTATAATAGTCGTTAGAGGAAGTTCATTAAATATTCATTAAAAATAATCACATTCATAGAAAATATAAAGTTTTATTAATAAATTCTTTTAATTCCCTTTTATTTACATATGCTTAATAACTAAAATAAAAACCTACGCGACACTGCCAGGACACACTAACAGCGCCTTTTTTTTAACTGATTGGAGGTCAAGTTTCATATAAAAAATGTTTCGCCATTTCCGGTACAGTTTTTACATATGGACTTTAACATCCGCAAAGAAGCCGAAAATACTTTGAATTATATGTATGTAAAACAAAAACAAATTTTAAAAATGTTTGAATTTGGTTTTTCATATAAATTCTGGATTCGCGATGTATTTTATAATATTGTTGCCTATATGTTTATTTGTTATAATTGACCTTATTTTTGTAATCAAATATTTGTATTATTCTTCAGGCTCCAGGTCAGATATTTTATTTAAATAAAACTCTTATGTTTTAATGAATAATATTTATTTCATTATTTTTCAATATTTCTAACACCTTCAATGCTCTTCTTCAGGAAAAAACTAAAATATAAACTGAGTTATATTTAAAAAAAAAACCATTAACATCACTATATATTTAAACACACAATTATGACCAATGATCACTTGTAGAGTTCAAAGTTTACCAAACGTTGTTTATGTTTAGCTATAATATGTCTACATGTATGTGCACAATTTTCATAGTGTTTTGTAATTCATTCTTTAGTCCGAAGTACAAAAACAGTTTGTCATATATTTTGTCCACAAAGATAAATAATAATGCCACAAGACAACTCAATAAAGTGTCTATGGTCACACCCAACTTAGTTTAATTTTTTAGAGAATAGTTCTTTTTTTAACAAATTAGGGATTCATTTAATTTTTTATAGAATGTTGTATCTATTTTCAAAAGTATGTTTGATATTTTGTTTAGTGTTCATCATTTTAATTTTATCTTATACATGGAGTCTTGACTAGCCATAAATCGTTAGCCATTGTACATTTTCCTGTTCGTAGAGAAATTTGTCAAGTGAAGACTGATGGTCGATTCGCGTTCTAACAAAGTTCTGCGAACAATTGTTCGCCCGACTCTATTATGCCATTTAATAACAGAGTTGTGCTAACAACTGATATGGTAAGTGTATAAGCTATTTTGTTGCTTACTGTAATTTCGTGTAAAGAAACGCAGTCCAGTAAAAGCTTGTAAGAACTTTGAGTAATAAACGAACTAGTTATTTAACTCAACTACTAGATTTCGTGTAAAGAAACTCAATCCAGTTAAAGTTTGTAAAAACTTTGAGCAACAGAATGCACTTGTTACTTAATTAAAATAGTCTGTAGTTGTTAAAACCTTAATACAAAAAAAAAAATTGCATCCATACATATAAAAAATAATTGAGATATGTGATTTATAGATAAACAAATTAATTGCACATGCATATATCTACATATGTATCTGACTTAAACTGTGTGCCTTATACATACACACATACATACATTAGCAAGTATGTAAAAAACAATCGACAGAATAGCTGTCGCCACAGTGATTAATTGCAAGAAAGATAACTTTAATAATAATAAAATATACATTTTCGTTATTATAGAACAATAGTAACTCGAGTACCTGAATAGTTAGAAATATGGAATACACATTCCAAATTGATGTAATTTAAAAAAGTAATCAAGATTAAGGTTATGAATAAATAAACAAGAAAAATATCATCTGATTCATACACGAAAGTATCACCATGTATAATTCACATAACTCATTGAAAGAGTTATCTGCGGAAGTTAAATATACCGTTGCTGCTTTAAACTTGGATGAAAACACTAATTCCAACAAGATTTGTCAGAAATTAAATGCGAAAGTACCTGCACGATTAGTTTTATATTTTTTATCATGGTCGGGGTTCCTAGTATCGTTCATGATGCGTAACGATATGAATTTTGCGCTTGTGGCAATGACAACTTCGAATAACGAATCATCATCACATTTAAAAGAAGAAAACCAAGAATCATTATACAATTCGTCAAGTTCATCACATGATAATATATCTTATATACCGTACTATCCTGGTAAAGTTAGTGGACAGTGTAATTTTACGAAATTAAAATTGTGTAGCTATTATGAGTGGTCATCTCCTATACAATCTGTAATACTGAGTTCTTTTTTTTGGTGTTATGTGTTATCACAAGTGGTTGGAGGTGTTGCAACACAGCGCTTCGGTACAAAGCATGTGTTTGGTTGGTCGCAATTTGCAACAGCCTTGTGCAGTTTATGTATGCCAATATGTGCCGACTTGCACTTTGGACTGGTTATTGCTTTAAGGTCTATACAAGGTTTTGCATCGGGTCTTACTTGGCCAGCTATGTATGCGGTAGTCGGCTATTGGATACCGCTTGGTGAGCGATCACGATTTATGTCGAGTTTTCAAGGCTTCAGCATTGGCATTGGCTTGACATATGCCTTATGTGGGTTTATAATAGAAAAATTTGGTTGGCCCTATGTATTCTATACCACAGGTACTCTCGGCATGATATGGTGTCTATGGTGGTACCTTTTAGCATTCAATACACCCCAATCACATCCCAGAATATCAGCGAAAGAACTAGTATACATTGAAGATAATATTAGTAGTGAAGTAAAGAAATCACTTGGCATGAAAGTTCCATGGAAATCTATTTTTACTTCAATGCCAGCCTGGTCTATTGGCATAACAACTTTTGGCCGAATATGGATACATTATGTTTTTATTATATATGGACCAAAATTTATGCAAAATATTTTAAAATTTCAATACAAGGAAAACGGTTTGCTTTCAGGAATGCCATTTATATGTTCCTATATTGCATCAGTAGTTTTCTGTTCCATAGCTGACAAAATGATGATAAAAAATTGGATGTCGCTCACAAATGTACGAAAGCTTTTTACCGCCATTTCGCAAATTATACCTGGATTTCTTATATTTGCTATTGGCTACATAGATAATATTGTTGGCCTGTTAGTTGTGTGGTTTATAGCTGTTACTTTTATTACGGCGTCCTATGCAGGAGCAATGGCCAGTATCGTGGATATTGCGCCAAATTTTGCCGGTCCTGTTTTGGCTTTCTGTCAAACTATACATATGTCAGCATCATTTTTATCGCCGCTTATATCGGGCATTATTTTACAAGATGGGATGCACATCGAACAATGGCGGATCGTTTTTGGACTTTCATCACTAATAACAATTTTAACATATTTTGTATTCCAAATATATGGTACAGCTGATATACAAATGTGGAACAATTCACCATCTTCGCCAAAGAGCAATACTGATGTTGATAATTCGATGGAGGAAGAGGAGAATCATATGCTTAATAAAACAAAAGAGGACAAAATCATTCCAAAAACGTATTAGTACTTACAATTTTATTGCTTATGTTAATTATATATGTAACCATTATTGTTAATTTTTTCTATTTTTTATGTGAGTTATGTGCAAAATGGTGCCCAAGGGTATTTAAAAAAAAACTGTGATTCTGATTTATTTATTACATTTTAAGTTTTCATCAAGTACCAATCGTTTGGTTATTTTAGGAATAGGCAGAATATGCTTTATAAAATCAAAATGAAGTTTTGAGTTTTATAACATCAATTAATTTTTAGCATCATCATATGATTCACAGATACTTATTTAGTTTAGAGGACTGTAACAGCACAAATGCACAAACGAATGATCATCCGTCGTCCTTTGAAAAGAAACGATGCACCCTCACGTTGCTAGAAAGAAACCACAATTTAGTGTAATAAAAAAAATACGCACAAAAATATTAAGACAAAGTTTGAAATTATCGTTCCACAAATTTGGATCTGCAAATAGTTTGCCTTGATATGATAAGCCGGTACATGTGTAAAATAAGAAAATAATTGGTCTTCATATTGAGAAAAGATTGACTTGGAAGGTTTATATAAAAGCTAACAATTTTTTTTAAATAAAACTACATACATATGTACATATATTGGTTGCAAGGCCCCAAGTCCCAGTTGAATCTCGAAACTAAAATACTAATATATAAGACCATACTAAAACCAGTATGTACACATTGGATTCAGTTGTCGGAAACTGCAAGCAATTTCATTGTTAAAATCCTCCAACGATATCAAAGTAATACTTTGTGATAAATTGTTAACTCTTTCGGTATGGTGTATCCGTATTGATACACGTACCTTTAAGTCCATTTTACAACTGGATAATTTAGTATTTTAGATATTATAGTAGATGCAGGTCTTTACTATCACTGAATATAATTTTCATTTACTTTTTTCAGTTTATAATAAAAAAAAATATAGATTAAAAAAGCACACTTTTTATTTTAGTTTTTCGTCAAAAACGGGTTTTATTTCATTTATTAAATTTTCAAGTGTTATAGAAATTTTTTTTTATTTTTCTACTATATGTATGTATGTATATGAAAAAATATTGGTCACAAAAATTCAAAACTTGAGTAAGGTTATATGTTTTGTATTTCGCATTTGGCAATTTAAATATAATATCCGTGAGCTGTATTAACAGTGCAGTTGGCTTTTTAAAACAAAAACATTATTTGTTAACGAACTAATTGGTAAAAATTAGTTTGTTTAATAAAGTAATTTTGTTTTACAAATTCTTCACAATTTTAAAATATGTGTATATTATTCGTTATTTTGTAAATTCAAACTAACTAACTTCTTGGTTGTCCATATCGCACGTTGCGCCAAAAGCTGATAAGATGCAATTGAATTCATGAAAACAATGGATATCTTTGTCGATGGGTAGTAGTTGCAGTATATGCAGTACATGTGAAATTTTTAGCTCGTATCATGTACCTTAAACGAACTCAGCCCAGTACATATGAACAACTTCGTACGCGGTACCTATAAATAGAAGAACATGTACGCGTACATTCGTCAATATTGTTATTCTTAGAAATTGCTTTGATACTTCGAGTAAGTGTTCAGGCCTTGTTGCTACATGTGTAATTTACGTATACAGATGTATATACATGATGTTGTTCGATTCGACGGGTTCCTAATGTTGAGTACACGAAACAGATAAAACTGTATTCGAACAGTGTTACGGTTGCATTAAATATCTGCTTAAATTGTTAGTTACTGTTTTCTCTTTGCTTCTGTATATCAGTGTTTGATTAATGTTTATTTCCAATTTTCGTTATTAGTTTGACTTCGTGTTTTCTTTAATGTTCACTTTATTGTCCTGTATTAGTTTGTTAATATAAATTATTTCGGTTTAGGGCGATTTCACATATGTATATTCGTTCAGGAGTGCACGTTGTTAGACTAGAAAACGAAAGTAATATGTTAAAACAGATAAGGCTATTAAAAGAATAAGAATACTTACTTGGGAAGGTTCTTTTCCACAAGTTGTCCTGGAAATAATAATGAAAAATTAAACTTACTTGTTGTGTTCCTTCCAGCCGTTGGTTATGTTTGTCACAGAATACCCAACAATGCGGTTTAAAAACGGCCGTCCCCATGTATGTTTACTCCGTTTATTTAAACAAATAAAAACATGACACAATATGGTTTGATGGTATGTTGCAAGGCATATTTAACCATATTTTCGTTTTCCTTTGTTTACCCAATTTTAATGTCAAACTATTTTGTTTTGTTTACGAATAATCAAAAAATTCATTTACATTCAAGTCTCATTAATACAAGTGCCTTAGTGTTTTTATAGTTTGTGTATAAATAAATTAAAAAGTGAAGTAGAAACAAAAAATAAATTATCAATTTGTGTTCTAATTTGTACAAAGTTCATAAATAAATTAGTACCAAACAAAATTTATTCAACTTTTTTCTTTTAATTTTCTTTTTACAAATGTTTTTGACAGCAATATTGGGTTTTACACAAACAAAACTGCCTGCTGTTGTTGTATTTGTTGTCGTAGCAAGGTCACCTAGTTAGATACGCCTTGGTATGTTGCAGCTAGTACTAAATTTAATTTAACTAGGCCGCACCATGATAGTAAAATAATACAGGGTCGTATTTTCATGCCATATATTAGAGTTTTGTATAGAAATATTGATATCTTATATATGTTTAATTTTTGAATGAAAATATTTTTCTAACAAAATTTTCTGAGAACTTGGTAACAAAATCGCAAAGAAAGAACTAAATAAATTGCAGATAAGAAGAAAACATAGCCACCGACATCGTTTGATGTCTTTTTAAAAACGAAGGTTCCAAGCGGGAAAAAAGCGGACGTGAGTCAAAGAAAGAAAGCCTAATAATTATACAAGTTTTAAGTTGCAAATGTTGGGGAAAAATTAAATGGATGTTAATTAGAATAAATAACAAAAAGGTGTATTACAAAAAGGTGTATTTTCATGGGAATAAGTCGACGTTTATGTGCTGAAGTTAGTACCACATTCAATTTATTATGCCTTCTTGATTATCAATAAATCTGTTCTGCCAACGCACAGGTATAGAGCACGTGAAGACTGTCGCTGTTGATGGTATGTTCGCGTTCAAACAACGATGTCCGAACAGTTGTTCCCACAACTCTGTTCTGCGATCACACACACACACACACACTTGCAAAATCAAAAATATGTGTGTATGAGCTCGTTTATAAAAAAACCCGTACAAGAACTATGCTGACAATATGGAAACACTGTCTATAAAATGCCGCCATAGATTTATTCCATCAACGTACAAATTTCTTCTACTAACGTACTGATTGCTGCTTGCACAGAGATTTGGCTCGTAAAGGCCGTCGCTGAACAAATCATGCGTATTCTGAACACAGAAGACTACAAAGACGTTTTCGTCATTCGAACATCACGAACAAATTTGTGTCTAGCCAATTTTTTGATATCAACAGGTTCGTTCGCAACATAACGAAAAGAAACATAGTAACTAGCGTGGTGTGAAGAAACGAATGGGATATTAAAAGAGAAGTAAAGAAATTTCCAGAAAAAAGCTTCTATTTTGTAAACATTACATTTAAGAGTGATTTAGACTATGTGACTTGTCGTACGATTACTCAATTTTTTGTATAGAAGAGCACGGATGGGATCATGTAAATCCAATATGTAATGAAGTCGTACGTAATTGAGAGAAAATACCGATGAAAATTTGACAGTCGTACGGCTCTCTTTGATTTTTGAAAAATTTCAAAAACCATCACACACCATTTGATCAGGAGAGAATTTTTCAGGGATGCAATACTAGATCTAATGAATCGCACTATACATAAAGAAAAACTTTAATGTTTCGTTCCAAGATATTATTAAAAACGAATGTAAAATTTAACTTGTATTACTTATGTATGCATGTATATAGATAAAGCAAAATAGTTTTTGCTTTATCGTAAGGCAAGATCAAAAGAAAATGATATCTTGTTCTGTGTGGTGCGGTCTAAGTAGACAAAGCATTCGATCTGGCAACATTTTTTCGTTAGATTTATAGAAAATTTAACGAAAATAAATAAATTTGACGAAAAAGCGGTTTTTTCGAATATGACATCTTCATCCTAAGCATTTGTGCTGGAAAAAAATTGCGCTTTGTGTTGAAAAGGAATTAAGAATATTTAGGATATTGATACAATTATACCCACAACATCTTAAAAGAAAATGGATACTTCTGGGCCAAATGCAAGTAACACACAGTCTTCTAGAAAAACAAATCAAAACATACAAGTTTATGTTCGCGTCAGGTAAGCCTTCAATCATATACCTAGAATTTTCAAACATACCTGTGTACAAATATTGGGGTGTTCACTATTGTAGACCCCTCAATTTCCGTGAAAGATGTCTGCGTTCAGCCGAAATTGTAGATCTTATTTCCCCCAAGGAAATTATAACACGCCACGCACCGGACTCCAAATTGACAAAAAAATTTACATTTGATCGGGCTTTTGGAACGGACTCAAAGCAAGTTGATGTGTATTTGTCAGTGGTAGCACCTTTGATAGACGAGGTATTATCGGGTTATAATTGTACAGTGTTTGCCTATGGACAAACTGGTACGGGCAAAACGCACACCATGGTGGGTAATCAGTGTGCCGAATTGAAATCATCATGGGAAGACGTAAGTAGTGTATCATTTTCCAAAATTTTTTGTACAATCCGATTGCTAGATAAACAATCATTATTTTAAAAAATGTTTTCTCAAATAAAAAAGAGGCAGTTATAAAACAAATGTATGGTTATTCATTAGGATTCCGATATCGGAATTATACCACGAGCTCTATGTCATCTCTTTGATGAATTGCGCATGATGAAAGTAGAGTTTTCTATGCGCATATCTTATTTGGAATTGTATAATGAGGAGCTGTGTGATTTATTGTCTTCCGATGAAAGCACTAAAATAAGAATCTATGATGACACAACTAAAAAAGGCTCAGTTATAATACAAGGACTTGAAGAGATTCCTGTGCACAGCAAAGATGATGTTTACAAGCTATTAGAAAAGGGAAAAGAACGTCGTAAAACGGCAACCACTTTAATGAATGCGCAGTCATCGCGTTCGCATACAGTTTTCTCCATATTAGTGCATATTAAGGAAAACGGCATAGATGGTGAGGAATTGCTTAAAATTGGCAAGTTAAATTTAGTCGATTTAGCGGGCAGCGAAAATGCTTCAAAGGCAGGTAATGAAAGGGGAATCCGCGCCAGAGAAACCGTAAATATTAATCAAAGTTTATTGACACTGGGACGTGTTATCACTGCCTTGGTAGAAAGAACGCCGCATATACCGTATCGTGAATCAAAGTTGACACGCTTATTACAGGAATCTTTAGGTAAGTGAATGTACTTTCTAAACAAAGGGTTTGCAAAACACTAATATCCATATTTAAAAAAAGGTCCATTTAACTCATTGTCTCGAAATCGATGCTCATGAAACTAAAGTTTTGAATTTTAATCATTTATTTCTGTGAATTAGAAAATGTTTTGATATTTTGTCTTAAATACCATCTATTAATTTGGTGCAAACATAAAATCGTTCTTTTTTACACTGATATAATCGATGATATACACAGTCTCCTGTTACCCGCCTTGCTAATAAGTAGGCGTTCGAAATGACAAAAAAAAAAATTATATTTTATAGAAAATGCCGAAAATTTAACAAAATCGATGTTAAATATATAAAAAAAATCCTATTTCACCACAAATGGAAAATTTACAAAAAAAAGAACAAAAATCTAATAAATTAACTGAACAAGTTTTGCTTATTAAATGCTTGCTCGCGACACAATACAGCAGAGTTATAGAAAAAAAAAAAATAATGGACTTATATAATAAACTTAAAACTAAGCGAAAAGAAAGAAAAACTATACAAAACCATTTAAGGAAAACTTTGGCAATAAACTAAACACACCCAATTTTGATGCTCAACATAGCCCATGGGAGTGTAGAACAACAGTTTTTAACCAATTAGTACCTGCTTAATTGTCAAGGAAATTTTGAATTACAGTGCTGACTGGGTAGAGTGAACTTATTTTTGCAGAGCGATTTCACTATACCCAGGTTGTCCACTAAATCAAGGTTGAATTTTTTTTATTTAAAAAACTAATTTATTTATTTTAAATGCATTTATAGGTTATAAATTTTATTTATTTCCATGTAATACTAAAGTTTAAATTTATGACTGGAAAAAATTAGTAATAGTTGTTTGTTTCTTTGGTTTGTTTACCGATATTTGCACTGCTTGATCGCGAAGGCAATTTAGAGCAATTTAGAGAAGCCAATTTTAGAGTATATTCGCGAAATTTGTAGTATTAGCCTCAGCCGATTCGATCCAAATGTATAGTTACCAATAAGCTTTATTACTCCGATTATCTTTTTATTTATGCCAGAAATGGTTGATTTTGCAACGCCATAACGCTGTGCCAAAGAAGTAACACTAGCACCTTTTTCAATTTCTTTTATATTCATTTTTTCGAATCCATTTTTATGTAACAATTATAACCACAATTATTCAGAAATTAACTTTGAGACACGACCTTAATAGAACATGCGCGCAGGCTTAAATAAATTAACACTTCATAGAATGCGTATTTGTGAGAGTAACTTGTCAACTTACTCTAAAAGAATCGTTACTTTACCGTTATTTAATGTTCTCTTCAATTTGTATACTATTTTTCATTGTTTTTCTCCTTCGCCAAACCTAAAAACTCACTATAAAGTATTTCCACTCTATAGAGGTTCATGAGTGTTCATTCTACAGAGTAGTCTATGTAAACATTCTGGTGTTCACTCTAACGAGGTATTCATAGCATCGGGGTTCACTCTACCCAGACAGCACTGTAACTCATTGTCCACCCTGCGTAAAGAATCAAACGTTTCATTAAATCAAATGCATAGGATGCTAAAGTTTTTACCTTTGCTAATTTATTACTTTTTAACTCGTTCAAAATGTTTTGTCTTAAGAGTTTTTCTCTCAAAAATTCCAAATTCCTTCATAACCGTTGGAGACACAGGAAACCAAGTCGAAAATGTATATAACAGTAAAGTCATAAAAATGTATTAAGGCGCACGGTATTGCGCCAGGCCAAATTCAGGCCTAAAGCACACAGTGAGTATATTACACGAAACTATTCGCTCTGTTTTTACCCCCCTCATAGCTTTGCTTCCTTTAATAATAAAATAATGAAACTTGAAACATTAGGACGACTCTACGTATTGGTAACCTCATGGGACAAGTTTGAAAGCTTTCATAAAAGCTTCCCGAGATATGTAGGTATAAAAAGTGCATATTTTGCTACATTTTCACTGACTCATTTATTCGTCAATATTATGGATCACTTCCACTGTAGCTAGAAAGCTGAAATTTGGTAAACAGGTAAGCCTGGAAACGGGCACTTTTTATCTGGGGAGCCTAGGGTTTCCCCTTATTTGTATGACAAACTTCCACTATAGCTAGAGAGCTAAAATTTGGTACACATGTATCTGAAAACGGGGACTTTTTATCTGGGGCTAGGGTTCCTCCTTATTTGCATGGGACACTTCCACTATAGCTAGAGAGGTAAAATTTGTTATTCAGGTAAGCCTTGGAGAATAAGTAATGTGAAAAATTGGCACTTTTCATGAAGGGGACTAGAGTTCCCTCTTATTTGTATAGATCATTTCTACTATAGGTAGAGAGCTAAAATTTGATATAACCTAATCGTCTGTAAGCTTTAAATTAAAAGAGGTTATATACATACATTAACAAATAACGTTACATAAAAAAATAACTTTGAAAAAAGGATTCAGATCCGCACAAAAACATAAATGTGAAAATAAGGCCAAGTTCCTATGCAAAAAGTTCTTCATATGAACAATACCTTCCCATTTCTAGGCAACTTTGCTAGCTTGGCAAAATTTTTTGTAACTTTCTAATATGAGAAAGGATTATGGGAAAAACGTGACCAAGCTAGCATGTTGCCTAGAAATGGGATGGTATTGTACACATGAAGAACTGGGTCTTATTTTGATCTTAGTAATTTTTACGGCCAACATTTTTGGATAGAAACTTGGCCTTATTTTTACATTTATGATTTTGTGCGCATTAATTTCCAAATGTAAATTTTTTTTTTTTTAGGATAGGATATATGCCAACACGAAATTAAATTACCAAAAGAACAAAATATTCTCAAATTCATTCTCAAAATGATCAAACGTGCGAAATTTTCACAAAAATAGTTTACAAAATTCTAAAATTTCTACCCGTATTGTCCCAAAAAATTTTAAAACATTCAAAAGTGAAAATTTAATTATACGAGTTTTTTACTAGAAAGTCGCTACAATTCAAAAATCCAACAACAAAGTGAAACCAATCAAAAAAAAAACTCCAAAAGTTTTAAAAACTAAAAATGTTGCTAAAATCCGACATAAAATTACACAAAAAAACGGAAGTTCCCCAAAACTCGAAAATTTAATCTGAAAGTCCCCAAAATAATATTAATTGTTAAGTAATTTCAATCTTTAGGCATGAGTTCGTCTTTTCTTTCTATTCAGAAGGAGAATTATTTATTTTAATATGGACTACCGTTTTTGAAAACAGTAAAAGTTTTAATTCTATTAGACATCTAGCTGAATGGAATGCATTTTCTATGCCGCTACGCACGTTATCAACATTCTTCGTGTCTTATCTACAAATTGTGTGTCTAAACAACTTCTATTTATACCAACATTTAAGACAAATGGAATCCGAGTACGAGCAATTTCTCAATTTTTGAATTTTTCATATTATAGTCTTTTTCTTGGTTGAGAATGAAGTTTTACAACACTAACTTTTCTGTTATTGAAATCTAGGTTAGAGTGTTGTAAAACTTCATTTAAAATTAAAAAGAAGTTATGTTCAATCTTTCCTTTTATGTTGCGAGATAATTATGAAAATCATGTCAAGGTCAAATGCTGGCAAAAAGAAAACAGTATTTCAGGGACAGACGTTTGCCAGGTAAATTCGTCTCCTTGACATCTTGAGGAAAAAGTCGCGGCTCTAGTATGGATAGATAAAGCACTGACCGAAATGGAACGAACTTCTCATTTTAGGTTCATATCAGTTGAAAGACGACATTATGGAAGAAATTTTAGATATTACTTGTAATGAATCGAGTCCAAATCTTGTAATGAAACAACAAATCTTTTATATAATTCACGTAGATGAAAAGAAATCGAACTAATTCAGAATACAGAGCTATATAATAAGAAACATGCTCAGTTAAAGGTTGAGTTTAAGAAAAAACATCAAATAGAAAATACTAATTTAAAGATTAGAGCTTAATAAAACAAATTCTGAAAGTGAAATCACAATAACATGGTCTTGGCAAATAATTTGTTATAATATATGTTTATTTCGTACGTTCGTAAATTCGAAAGAATTAGATAATAGGATTTAACTTTTTAATCGGAAAATTTTTTTGAAAGGTTTTGTTTTTTGAAACGATTTATACGAGTATAGCGTCCACCCAGTTTAAAGCTGAGACTGTGTGTACAAATTTGATTGTTTTTTCTGTTAAAACTAATAAAAAGAAAAAAATTCTATGTATGGATTTTTATTAATATGAAAATACTTGTTTTAAATAAAAAAAAAAATACACGATCCCCGGTTTCTAAAAACGTGCGGATTTTAAACTTCGAAACCCGGCTTTTTGAAAATGTCGAGCAGTTGAAAACTTTTTTGCATATGTTTACGATCTATGTTATTATATATCTTACGTCTTTCACTAGGTGGACGCACAAAAACTTCAATTATTGCCACTATATCTCCTGGACACAAAGACATCGAAGAAACTTTAAGTACATTAGAATATGCGCACCGTGCTAAGAACATACAAAATAAGCCCGAAGTAAATCAAAAATTAACAAAGAAAATTATTTTAAAAGAATACACCGAAGAAATTGATAAACTTAAGCGGGATTTAATGGCAGCGAGAGATAAAAATGGTATTTATTTGGCCGAAGAAACCTATGCAGAAATGACTCTTAAAATGGATTCACAAAACCGCGAGTTAAACGAAAAGATGCTCTTGCTTAAGGCTTTAAAGGATGAATTGTCTTCAAAAGAAAAAATATTCAATGAAGTCAGTTTGAATTTGGTAGAGAAGACGGAAATGCTTAGTAAAATTGAACAAAATCTTATGAAAACTACAGGAGATTTAATCGAAACAAAAAAGATTTTATACACCACTAAAAGGGGGTATAAAGAAAAAAAAGTATTGCTAGAGTCTCATAAAAAAACAGAGGAGACTTTAAAAAATCAAGCAATAAAAATTATGGAAGTGGCCGATATTGCCACACAAGATGCAGAAGCTTTACATGTAAGTTTTTTTTCCTTATTATAACAGTTACTATATTTAATATTTTAAATATTAATTAGAAAACTATTGATCGTCGCAAAGATGTTGATGTGAAAATTAAAACAACTTGTGAACGATTCTCTGAACGCATGAATGATAATTTTGAAATGTTGTCGGATAATATGAACCATTTTAAAAGTCAGCAACTTAAGTATTCTTATGATGTTGCACAAGAATTAGGTAAGTTCTGTAACTGTTCAAAAAACTAATAAATTCATATATAAAAAAAAAATTAAATTCTTTACAGGAAAAATCACAAATGTTCAATCGGAATTTTTACATAATACTAAAGTGAAAATACATGAAATTGACAATTTATGTGATAATTTTTTAACAGAGTCTTCTTCATTAGACGATATGTTCTCAAGTTTTCTTAAGCAGCTAAACGATAAACAACAGTCTTCACTTCTTCGATTACTAGATGAACTCAAAGAAAAAGAGCACAAATTTCAACATCAAATTAAAGAAAATCTTTCTGCGATGGAAATGTATAATGAACAACAGAAGTCATCGTTAGACATTATGCGCGGACGTATTACGGAAAAATTTACCCTTAATCACACGGAACTCGAAAAGCATATGCACAAAACGAATGCAACTATAGACGTAATAAAACAAAAATCCTTAGAAAACTTACAAGAACTACAAAAGTTAACAAAAAATTTAAATGAAGAACGTTTCCTAATGGAAGAAGAACAAAAATTATTAGAAGAATTCCAAAATAATATAAAAGCTCTACAACAAAAACGTACAAAATGTACTGATAATGTAGGCGACTATGTGAGGAATCTAGATAATTACCAGCAAACGATTATTAACACTATTCAAGAAACCACAGAACTCAATAAAGAATACTTAAATAATCAGACAAGTGAATTAAACAATAATTGTTCTTTGGTTGTAAAATTAACTTCCCAAGCTGAACTCTCTATAGACAAAAGTGTAGCCACATGCTCGACCATTACCATGCAACTAGACAATATGCTGGATGAAACAATCAAGCAAACACAACAAATTTCCCAAGAACAAGCAAATTATATGAACGACCTAAAGAATAAAACTCAACAAAATGAAACTGATACTAAACGTTTACGTTTGAACAATTGTGAAAAAATTAAAACAAATACAGAGAAAGCTTCCTTGTTATTGGATGACTACGATAAAGGTTTAAAGGATAATTTATATACATTAGATAATATAAATACTTCCCAGCAAAAATCAGTAGAAGACTATACAGAATTGTATAATAAATGTATGACTAACTGTGCTCATGATGTTGATTCATTTCGACGCAGTGAATTAAAAACTTATACACCTACAGGTGCAACGCCATCGAAAAAAGATTTTTCCTATCCTAGAGTTTTGGCAGAAACTTCCCCTCATGCAAGGATTGTAAAACGTTTTCGTCAGGAAAATGATTGGTCTGACTTGGATACAACAGTGCCCATCGATGAGGTAATTTAAAAATTATTTGTAATTAGTATTTCTGCAATTTTTTGCATAAGTGTAAGACTTAAAGATCACCTATTCACTATATGCAACATACGTTCGCAAAGAATATCAATTTGCCATCCCACGAATCCCACAGACAGGATTCGTGGATTTTTAATGAATTTTCTAATCTTGGAAATAAAATATTTTCGTGCTTTTTTCATATTGTTTCATATCTAGCACAGGTGCTTTAAGCTAACCGGAGATATGCATTCAGAATTTGCGCGATATACATATATACTGGATAAATTATATTTGTTCGAATGGGACTTACTTTCAAGATTTTTTCTATGGTGTTTTATTTACAGTTTCTGGATACTTTTGGTCCACAATGTTTTTTTTTATATATATTTCACAATAATTATAAAGTAAATATAAATTATCAATCTCAAAAAACACGAAGGAAAACGATTGAAATAATACGGTTTTATCAATTTATATTAGGCACAATGTAACATGTAACTAGTTTATTGTATTTGAAGCTTAATAAACAATCTATTATTGGGTAGGGTGAGCCATCTCGCCAAGCTCAATGTGTTAGTATTTTTTAGTCTCTAGTGCCCGCGAAATTTTAATAAATTGCATACAAGAATGTTGGGATGGTCCACTACTTTCTTTACGTATATCGGCTTGTGTGTTTTTTTTGCTTCTTCCTGGATAGTGGGAACTTTAGATCTTTGTGGATATTTTTATTTCTTATATACCAGGGGCCAGCATACGATATGTCGCAAAATCCTAGACTGTCTTCTTTGTTATTTCTGGATGTTTGATGCATAAACAGTACCCCAAAGCTGAATCTCATATAACCATATTGGTTTTATAACGGTTTTATATAAAATTACTGCATTCCAAAGCCAAGGTTGAGTGAGCACTCGTTAACCAGTGTAGTTCAGTTGTTTGCAGTTTTATGGCAGTTATTTTTGCCAAAATATGACGGGACCGAGTTAGGCGTCGATCAAGGTGGATACCCAAATAATTCACGTTGGTTTTCACTGGAATAGTGGTATTTGTTATTGTTATAGGTGGACAATTGTTTCTTTTGGGGGAAAACGTTTACATGAGCACCTTTTTCATAAATGTTTGGTAACTCATTCACTGACTATTAGTGGAATTTTCTAACCGGTTTAAAATTGCATGGACTATTTGTTACAACGCACAATATATACTATGTTTATTTTTGTTTTTTCTGTGTGCACTTGTTCAGTTGAACTTTTTAAATGAAAAAAGTCACGTATTACGATGATTATTATTATTTATGCGCTGTCGTACGTCTGTACTCAACCATGGCCACAAGTATAATAGAAAATAAAGTTTCCCAATTATGTTAACATTTTTATGAAATGAGTTTTATAAAATTTACAAAAAAAAAAACTATTCTAAACTGTTTCTTTATCAAGTTTATAAAAGAGTAAATTAATCTTCAGCTGTACGAGTTTCTTCTAGTGCTAGTGTACATTTCCTTAAAAGACGATATAATTTCTCTGCTACGAAGTAAAGGGTCGATATTAGCGAATATACAATTGTGTCTTGTTTTGTTCTTTTTTTAGGAAAGTGATGGCGGTGAAGAAGATGGAATCATTTCCATTCATGATATATCTGATGCCGAGACTGTTGTAAATTCAACACCCAAATATGTACACAACAACAATCACACGCCTATATAACTCACTGATATTCAACAAAATGTATCACACATAAATTCACCTCGTAGTAATTTACCACCAAACCTAAAGGTAAGATTTAAATAACATCTTAAAATATTTTGCAGATATATTTTATCAAATCATATTATTTATTATTGCAGGAAAACAAAATATTTAAAATTTAGTGCATTAAATAAATACATTTTATTAATTTTATTTTATAGGCGTATGAAAGATTTCATTATTGTGATTTTAGTTCATATATTTATATGTATTTTATTAATTTTAATTATAATACGTCTTTCTTTTTAAATGTTTAAAGTAAATATAGAAATGTAAATAATAACGAATGTGTATGTATATGTTAAAATGCAAATAATTAAACATCATATTGCTTAATAATCGTCATCTCCATCTTTTAAAATGACCAAACTCTTTTTTACATGGAAAGTTATTTATTCATAGTTGATGCAGTTTCATAACCCATAGGTTATTGTTTGACGTTGCTAAGATTTGATCCTATAAATAATCGGATATTTGGAGGGCTGTTCTACATTTGTTAAAAAGATAAATGTATGCTGGCTGTTTTATTCTTCAATTAAACTTTTTTTATATATTTTTTGGAATTTGTATGTATGTAAGTAAATAGTAAATTCACGCTTTTAAATATATTTAAATGTTTAATTTAAAATGTAAGTTTCTTTTAATATTCGGTGCTTAAAATCCCATTCCGATAAATTTGATATTCGTTACTTTCCCATTCCGAAGTTTTTTTTTTTTTTTTTTTAACGAAGCCAATTAGCTAGTCGCCTTAAACTGTTAACCGATTTCATCGGCTAACGTCGACCCATATAGTTCTGATTTGTTCCTGCTCGATGTCTAGTTATAAGTTAATGGGATTGTGCGCGCACAAACGAAAAAAAAAGAAATCAAATGAATAATTTCAATTGTGATTTATTCACAATTTTACGCGAACATTTGAAAATTTTTTGATTTTGGTTAACTATGAAACGTTAAAGTGTATATATTGTGAATATAGGTAGCAAGCAATGTTTGATAGAAGTTATTGAAAATTTAAAACAAGAGCGCGTAATTTTGTATAGTTATAGTGAATTATAATCAAAAAGCATTGGAAACACATTTAGCAAAGAATTTGATAAAAAAAAATCTAAAATTGGTTAATTGTTTTCTTTTCTAATTGTCGAATAACATCTATAAGAAGTGAAAATGTAATTTATTTAATAACTATTTGCCTGCGAGATTTATATTCGGATTCAGAATATTTTTTTTTAATATCCTCGTAAAACCGACCTAACAACTTATTTTGTTCATTCCATAAATGGCAAAAAATCTGACTACTTACATAACAGTGCTTAAAATTACCAAAATGTGTAACCGCAAAAAATGTTTAGTCACTTGAACGACTGAATTACAATCAATTTTTGTAAAAAAAAACTGGATAAAAAAACTAGAATAATTATTTTTGCTCAATAAAAAGAAATATCAAGAATTTTAAACGAATGACATTTAATGAAATTCTAGTTCACAAGGAGTAAAATGTTATAATTTACTTGGTTTTCCGATATATTCCGATATTCTCTTTTCTTTCTTGCATGTTATCACTCGTTTTTATTTTTAATAAAAAATATTAATCTAGTGTCGGAGGCAAATTAGTCAACATTTATTTACCTAATTTTAAATAACAAATATGTAGATATAATTAAATTAAAAAAAAAAAGGATATATTTATTCTCATTTGCTAAAATTTTTAAATTTTTGTTTACAAAAAATGTTTGGTCGTGGCAATCTGTATCACTGATTCCTTTTATTTGTTTATAAAATGGTAATGAGGATTTAATTCCAATGCAAATGTATGTATTTCTAAACAAAATGCTAGTCGATTTGTGAACAAATGCGAAAACAAAAATCTTTGACCACAACCACAAAAAACGCAAAGAATAAAAGTCAGGTGTGTAACTAATGCACCTTGGTTACAGTGGGTAAACTTCGTTCTAACCAAAATAAAGTCAAGAACATGAAATTTGAAAGTATTCTCATATTTCTTTTGTCTTCAGTCGGGTTAAATATATGTTTACAGTGGACACAAAATTATTAGAGACGCAAAAAATTTTGGTAGCGACGCAGAAAATTCATTCCATTCTTCTAGTTAAAATTTTAACTTTTGCTGTTTTCAAATTTATCATACCAAAAAAAATTTTCTTTTTAACAAAAAGAATAAAAAACGATCTTAAGCCTAACAAATGCCTACAGCCATGTCATTACGAAACATATTTCTCTTTAATAGGATGATTTAAAAAATATTAAACTGTGTAGTTGCACTGTTTTACTGTCAAAAATTTGAATAAAAATGATACATTGATTATAATTGCGTATATGTATTAATTAATTTCAGTTCGAAAATTTTGCAGTTTTTGTTTCATTTTTTCATAGTTCAAGAATTAAACCAGTAAGCATAAAAACTTGAATTAGTTTATTTATTTAATCAACCGAATCGTTCAATTGAACTAGTTAATGAACTACCCGAGACTAGGCATATTTTCGACATGGCATGGCAATGGAAAAGAAAAAGTCTTACTAATTAATATTAAAAATCCAAATAAAACTTTTTGTGATAAATATGTATATGTTTATGTTTGTATATATACAAGAAAGAATGAAAAAATCTAAATTTGAATTAAAAACGGCAATCTTTTTAATAAGCCAACACTTATTAAACATCTTTGACTTAGTAGGTTGGCATCACTGCTTTTGTAACAAAAAGGAAGGCTGTTGCCAGATTTGCCAAGTTGTAATTTCGTCGATTTTTGGACATTAGAATTATCTTTTAAGGGTTTGATAATTATCTTTTGACGGTTTTTGCTTGATGAAAGTAACGTCAATACAAATTTTTAATTATTTTGGTTTCGATTTTAAATATTAAATATTAAATTAAATGGTTTCGATTTTAAATATAATAATAATGATTTTTTTCTCAAGTTTTAAAAAACTTCTATTATCACGCATCTAATCCTATTACAAGCAATATTGTTTTTAAGACAGACACCCGTACTATGATTTCAAAACAATATAATCATATTCTACGGAATTAATGTAAAGTTGTCCTTAGTTTTTATTATTATTTAAAATTAAAATCTATTAGTAGTTTTTTTTTTCTTTTTCTATTTCAAGATCTAATTAAGACGCGCTACTGTAGTGCGCCAAGCCAGCTTAAGGCTTATGCACATAGTATTAAACTCATGCGAAACCATTCACACTGGTTTTGCTTCTGTCATAACTTTGCTTCATTTAATAATAAAAAATTAAACTTGAATCATAGGGACTAGAGGTCTGCATCGAGTATGTTTTTGTTGTATGTGAGAAGTTCTTTTACTTTTCAAATAGAGTACCTACTTTTTCTTTCTCTCAGAAAACAAGCAATTGTTGCCAAATACCAACAAGAAGGTAGCCGCAGAAAAATATGTTCCTAAAAAAATGTTCATACCAAAATAGGAACATAAAAATTTGGGAACATGAAAAGAAGAGTACCGCAAAAATGATGTTCCAATTTTGCGGAACAATGAGTATATGCGTAGCATTTAAACATATGTAATTACGTACAAGGCGAAATTGAAAATAGTTCAGTCAGCAGATGACGACAATTATAACCATAAATATGTAAATACATACATTTGTATGTACACCCATAACAAATATTTAGGTAAAAAACATTGATTTTGGTAGCAATTAGATTTTATTTTCGGTGTCGGTTTTTAAGGAGTTTTAGGTTTTTCCTACATACGACTTCTTCATGTAGTACTTGCAGTACATGAGAAGTTTTAGCTTGTATCATGTTCCTAAAACGAACACAGCCAAGTACATAGGAACAACATGCACTTCGTACTCGGTACCTAAAAAAAGAAGAACATGTAAACGTAATGTTCCCACAATTTTGATGTTCTCAAAATTGAGTACTTAATTTTGCTCTGATACTGCGAGTAAGTGTTCATGCCTTGCCAGTTCTCGTGTACCTCTATTAGGGACCATGGCATATTGAACAGCTAGACTCGTGGGTGAGTTCTAAGTATTTCCGGCTTCTTTGCGGATGTCAAACTCCATATATAAAATATTTGCGGGAAACGGCAAACCATTTTTTATATGGAATTTGACATTTGATAAATTTAAAGAGTGTACTTAGCTGCGCTATATTTTATAAATACAGTTTTTTAACAATTAAATATCAACGAAATAGTTTTGCTCTTCTTAATAAGATGGTTATTGTAACTAGTAAGACAAGGCAAATTGAACGTGGATACAATGTTTTAAGGAATTTGACATCTGGTCATTTAAAAAAAGTTTTCATCTATGCTGGTAAGTTAACCTGTTTTAATTCGCCTTGTTGTGACGCTTACGTAATAAGATGCGTATGCCCGTTTAGGTGATATGCCAATATAAAATATAGTTAAACAATTTTAATTTCAATACAATACTATTCAAAACAGTACAAATGTTGTTGCGGATGCCTCAACCTGCATGTAAATTTTATTACAAAATAGCAGGGAAAAAGCCTATTGTGCCTTTTAGTTAATGTTTTTTTTTTGTTCCCGTCATCTGTTCATTTATCCTTGTTTGCTGGAAAACGTCCTTTCTTGTGCCTAGTTTTTTTTTATTTAACTTTTCAGAATCTGAAAATAAAAAGACTAAATAATCCAATTAAAAGTTGTTTCTTTAAATTTTTTTTTTTTTGATCTGCATACCTTACCACTACTTACCTTGTGTTTGCCCTTTTTGCTTTGTGCCTTATTTGTTGCTTTTAGATGTACGCATGATACTGTTGCCAGTACTGAAGTGTTGGTGCGGTAGTAGTAAACGGCAATGACTCAGAGTTGTAGTTTTCATTCTGCAGTGTTTGAAACACAATGAAAAAAAGAGTTAATTTGAAACAGAGAAAATCTATATTATAAATAGTAATGAATGAACTAAAACCTTGCAGGTTTTATGAGCGCCTGGTTTAGGAAAGTGCCTTCAGGGTAGATGAGTCTGGGTAGGAGCACGTAGGAAAAGGGAGAAGACAGTATTAAGATGAAGAATTTTCTAGAAAATTCACAAAGAAAAAGATGGATGACTGGGCGGGAGAAAGATCACTTGACGTTTGGAAAAATTGGAATTCAGCACAGGAAAGTTTAACAAAATAAAAAAAGACGAAGCAGTATAAAAAGTCGAATTAAAAAAAGGACAACTGAGAAGTGATCAGTCTATAGTGAGCCGCGGAAGAAGAATGGTGGAAAAAAAACTGTGTGAAATAAAGGATTAATTAAAGTGAATTTCAAGTGTGAACATCTAGTAAAAAAAAAAAAAAGAAAACGTCTAAGTGAAGGTAAATGAATGTAGTTGATTAGGTTTTTGTGTTTTTTTTTACCGGAATCAGTTTATTTTATTTAGAAATTACATACTATATAGAGACAAGAGGGGGAATTGTGAACTGTCGGCCTGTGACCAATTGATTATAAAGCTAATATATATAAAAAAAAAAAGGAAGAAAGAATGCAACAAAACGTAAGTTTTAAATTATTTATAGTTTTATATTTTTGGGTTGAAATAAGTATGTGGTTTAATTCAAACAGCTGGCTATTGGTGAAATGGAGAAAACGCACATTCAAAATTAATCCGGGCTCAATACAAGGAAACAAAAAAACAAAATATATCACTGCCACCAGGTATAATAACTCCACAATAGCCAGGTAACGATTTTTTAATTTTCAACATACTTAAACAAGAGAAGAAAAATAGAACGTATTGCTATTGCCGAGTAACGTGTTGAGTGCGGCCAGGAGAAAAAAAAAAAATAAAGTAAAAAAAAAAAAAAAAATCAGTAACAAAAAAAAAAAAATATAAAAGAATTTAAAATAAAAGAAAAAACAGAAATATTACCTTGAGCTAAAAATAAGTTTTTGTTTATGTATTTTATTTCCGCCTGAAAGTAGGCAAAGTTTTCTTTTCTTATAATCGTAGAGTCAGTCAAGACACTGTAAAATAGGGTTCAAATAAATTTTTATTTGTATAATTTTTATAAGCATATATCGTAAATATATATTTTTTAATAAATAGCTTTAGGGAGCTCCTTCAAGTTACGTTTGAAGATTACATTGTAGAAGTGAGAGATTGACTTGAGCCTGAAAAGTTAGAAGAGTTAATATTTGTATAGAAAACTGAAAGTTAAGGGAAAGGAAATTTTGTTTAGTGGATATATGTGTCTCAATTGTTTTTATCTACCAAAAAAAAAAAACTTTATTTATGAATATAAGTAAAATATTGAATATATGTATATATAAATATTAGAAGTAAATTTCCTTTTGTTTTAATAAAATCGGTATATAAACATGTGAAAAAAAAGAGATGTATTTGATTATGGAATAGTCACATAAGGGAAATGGCGTGAAGGTAAAGGTAGGGAAGCAAAGGCAACTTTTTAGTGGGTCACAAATCAAACTAAACAGCTGGAGATGCGAGTACGTGACATGGTGGGGAGGGCAATCAAGGGCATTACATCAGCCCCAAAAAAGAAAAAAAAAATTGGTTTGGTAGTGTGCTCCTACTTAAATATGATGTTTTTTGGAATGTGGGATGAAGAGTGATAGTATTATTTATAGGGTTAATAGGTAGTGTTCGTTACAGACTTTGGTAGTTTTTATGTTATAATTTTTTTAATGGCGGAGTACCCAGCGAGAGGGTTGGAACCCTCTGAGAAGTGCTCAACCTTGCTAGTCGGAAACCTCGCTGGCCAATGCGTCCGCGACAATGTAAGGGATAAGTCTGAGTATTGTACTATTATGTAATTATTTTTTTGTTGTACAAATGTTGTGCAAATGTTCTTGGAAAAGTGCAATTGCAAAATACCTTAGCCTTTTTAAGAAATTCAACAGCAATTTTCTTGTTAGATTTTATAAAATAAACTACGATATTTTGCAATTTCACTTTCGGAATACCACACATGCATCAAGTACCTTGCTAGACTTTTAGGAAAATTCAGATTTTTCGAACATTACAGAACAAACAATTGATGCCCGATCGTCACGAATAATTGATACCCAACTGCTCTCAATAGTTATGTATGTATAATAAAACCACAGATATAATATTAAAACCAAACCAAAGTAATTTAGGCGATTTTTTTGCTTGAAAAAACCAAACATAATTTAATTTTGGTGTTTCTGATTAAGTTTTGGCGATGTAGGCTATAAGAGATCTGACAACACTGACGCAAAGTATACTTAATGTTTTGTCAAACAGATAATATAAAATTGGTCCCAAAAGTAAACACATTAATAAGAAGTAACAAATAATAAAAGAAAAATGGAAAATAAAGTATATCCCAACTTGGAAGATATGTGTCGTTTGTGCTTAAAAGAAAATGCTGGAACAGTTTGTATATTTACTAAAGACACAAGTTCTAACAAATACTCGGCATTGTCTTTACAAATGCGAATAATGACTTGTGCTGGACTCGAAGTGCAAGATTCTGGTGATTTTCCGAGGAGAATATGCATTGAATGCCGTTTTCAATTAGAAAAATCTTACTATTTTCGAAAAGTATGTCAAGCATCCGATGCTAAGATTAGAAAACATTTACGGCTCGTTGGAATGGGCAAAACAAGTAATGTGTTTTTTAAAAAATTGGAAAAGGATGACGAGGAAGATGACGGGCTAGAATTGCAACTCTCTATTGATTTCATAAAAGAGCAAGAAGACCAGCAAAAACAAATCGAAAAATTGAAACTTGATTCTCTTGTAAACGAAATGAAACTACAAAATAAGCTAAATCTAGAGAAAATGAGACAAAAGATTAAGGCAACATGTCGGGAAGAACTAATTCCTGAAATAAGGGAAGAGCTTCGAAAGGAACTACGAATGGAAGAAAACGAGATAAAGGAAAATCTAAGAAAAGAGGTAACCGAACAATGTATAAATCAAGCAAAAGAAACACTTCATGCTGAAGTTCGCGAAGAATGCAGACAACTAGAAATTAAGTGTCTTTTAGACGATTTGCAAACATATCTTACTAATAAGAAAAAACTGTTGCCCACTACCCTACCGGCCAATCATGATAGCTCGCTTAGTCCAATTAGTAACAAAGATCTCACACCCAATACAAAATGTCATACACAGAATTCACCCAAAATAGAAGTAGTACGCATGGACTTTAAGTTTCACAATGAGAGTGTAGAAAAAGAAAACATCATTTTAAGCGAAAGCATAATAGAAGATGACTTGAATACAAATGACGAAGACTGTGATAGTGAGGGAAATTTCGTAATTTACGGAATCGAAGAAGGATTAGATGGGCAGAAAAAATCTTTAGATGAAAAATTTGAGTATGTAGACAACTTTGTGCAAGAGACAGAATTTGATGATGACGAATATATAGATTCCAATATTATAACGTATGAAAAAATTAATGATGAAAACATCGACACCAACGAAGAGACTGGTGAAACTACAACATCGTATCAGAGTAGGTTATTATAATTAAATTCTAGGATTTGATTAGTTCTTAGTAAATAAATCTTTTTTACTTATAGTCGAGGACAATGAGGACGGCGAAATTAAGTTATTGAAAAAAAGCAACGATAGTAGCAGTAAGTCAATAGAAGAGGAATCTCCGGGGGATGCAAATGATAACATAATGGTAATCGATATAGCTGCGAAAAATGAAAGTGAATACGTAGAACAATTCGAAGAAGTAGTAAGTACATATGAAGTGTATTTTTTATTAAATACAATTATAAATGAAATAAATCATAATAATTTTTGCCAGAAACATTATACTGCTATAAAGAAGTCGTCGTCCAAATCTAAAAAACCGCCACGCAAAAAAACCAGAACATCTACGGTAACTAAAACTACATCCTTAACTTCAGAAACAACGTTTCTGACAAAAACATATGTAAACCCAATGCAACGTAGTACGGATACACCAAAAATATTTAAATGCAATGATTGCCCTATGGTGTTTTCAACAAAACCTTCATTAGAACGTCACTTACGTACGCATCTTAAAGTTGAGAAAACTGGCGTAACATATCAATGCCCAGAATGTCGAATCGTTGTTTCATGTCGCAGTGCTCTTCGGCGTCATATGTATGTGCATTGTGAGCAGAAACCGTTCGTGTGTGACATTTGCGAAAAAGCTTTTGTGCAAAAAGAAATTCTTAAGAGACACATGCAAACGCATACTGGTATTAAGCCACATCAGTGTCCTCATTGCGAACGTGCATTTGCTCAACGTATCAATTTGACTCAACATATTAATCGTACTCACTTGGAAGAGCCTCGCATTCAGCAACATCCTTGTTATTTGTGTCCGAAACGTTTTAATCATGCATCTGGCCTAAGTCGTCATTTGGCCTCGCACAGTGGTGTTGCGTTTCAATGTAGTGAGTGTGATCGTACATTTGGTGACCGTTCGTCAATAAAAAGGCACATAATAACTATGCACAGTAATGCTAGATCATCGAAAGGTGATGTCAAAACAAAACCCCAATAAAATTAAAAAAAAAATTATGTTTGTAGCTAATAAAAACGTTTCAATGACTTTTGACTTGAAAATGTATAAACAGGTATAATTTATTTAAAATTGTCCAAGCTTGAAGGCCTTTTTTTAAAAAATTATATTTTTATTTTTCGATATTTCGCTACTCCATTGTGTAGCATCATCAGGAAATAAAAATAACGAACCAATTATATATTAATGAAAAAAATATTGTCACAAAAATTTTCCAGTTAACATAAAACAAAAATAACATGAGGTTTTTTTAAATATTTTAAAAAATGTAAATACAGTTAACGAAACTTAACATTAATTCAAAAACCCCTAAAAACATACTTATATTAACTATCTTATTCTATGAACTAAGTGTCTATAAATCTGTGCAACATTATCCGTGTCCGCCTTAAAATTAATTCTTTGTGTACTAGGTGTATTAACAATTTGTAACATTTCTAATATAAAAGGACGCTTATAATTAATTTCTGTATTTAAAACCGATGCGTTTTCAAAGTTAGGATAATGATTTGATTCAAAACAATGAGAAGATAATGCTGTATTAAGGGAATGTCTGCAATTAAGATTTGATTTATGTCCAGCTATCCTAGTCTTCAGTTTATTTTTTGTTGTCCCTACATAAACCTTATCACAAGTCTCCTGATCATTTCCCTTACAAGGAATTTTATAAACTATATTTGCCTTATCCAATTTATGAATCCTATCTTTGGTTTTACCAAACAATCTATTCAAAGTATTATAAACTTTGAAAGTCATTTTGTATTTCTCCTTATCAAAAAATTCAGCCTTATTTAACCGCTCTGATATTCCTGGTATATATGTAAATGTCTTGTATATCTTTGGCTCCAATACGTTGCTTATATTACGTTCTCTCCTAACATTCTGCATCCGATTCTCGTTAAAATTTTTAGAAAAATGTTGCCAATATTCTGAAATAATTGAGAATTTTGGACTCATATGTCTATGCGGTTCGAAGTATGTATTTTTCAAATTTTAACCAAAGAAATCATAATCACAGAAATTCTGGTGATTAGTAGTCTATGATCATAATGAAGGGTTAAGAAGTGCACCTACCTTTGGCTGCATTAATTTTCATATTTTTGAGTTTAATTTAAAAAAAAAACAAAGTAATTTTTTAATTAAGTTTTTTGTTTGCTTGGAAAATAATAGTTATTTTTTGAGTTTTATATAACAGTTGCGGTCCTTCATGAGGACGTTATGATTCCCCGATATATGAAAAAACAAGTAATATAATCTACATATATAATAATATATATTTTTAATATATTATATTTTGAACATATTTTATGAACTGACACGCAATTATTCATCCATATGATTGTTGCTTATGAGCATAATTAAGTATTTACATACATATGTATGTAATTTAAATTAATTTTTATTTTAACAATACTCAGATGTCTCAAATAAAATCAAAATTTTTTTTATCATGAAGCGTAATTCCGGTTTTTATTTTTTTTAATTAAGAAAGAAAAATGTGTTGTTAATTTGACAATTTTTAGAATACTGAAAATGTGAAGTATTAGTTAATGAATATATGCCATTCCACTAGTGTATAATACTTAACTTTTTTAATATTCTAAAAATTATCCTACTATTAAAATAAATTTTCTTTCTTAATCAAAAGAATAAAAACCGAACTTGAGCCTGAATTTTATTCGCTTAGTTATTAAGATAAAATGTTGATTTTATTTCGACTTTAGACATGATTTTTGGTGCTGAAAGAACAGAGATTGACGCAAGTCTGAAGATTTGTCCCTTTCCGGTTTGAGTCGTTCCTTTGTAGTTCTTTCCATAGTTTTCAGTATCTTTTAATTATGGCCCTATAGGAATATCCTTGCCAACGATAGACATCGATTTCGGCTCTTTCCGTTGTATTTAAAATACTTTTCTTGCCTATTGTTCGCTAATGTTTATTAGAAAGTAATATTTTTCTTCTACTAGTGGATTAAATATCCGACTAGTTAGCATATGAACTGATTTTTTTTGGGAAAAGGACCTTTAAAATACTATTGCGTTAATCCAAGGCGAATTGATTAATAGGCGACTGCACTAGGGAAATGATTTGCATCTGATTTACTTCCCTGTTAAAATTTGTTTATTTTTTTCTATATGCTGATTCGCCTTTTTTGTTTACGTTTGTTTGGGAGCCTTTGTTTATAAATCCAACAATATCAAATAAGTACTGGAAAAAGTGAAAAAAAGTAATTGCTTGGAAAAAAAAATAAAAAACATGGCTTACCAAAACAAAATTTTATTTGGTTATAATATACCGTCTTAACTAGCCAGAAATTTGTTCACACATAGAGAGAGCGTCGGCAGAATAACGAAAATACATTTTTTTCGTGGTCTTCTGTGTGGAGAATATTTGTAGATGCTCATGTTTAGTTTGATCATAATTTTTTATTTCTTATAAAGATTGTTTACTAGTTCGCAGCATAGTTGATGTAGGGGTAGTTACAGCCATGCGCATGCATGCATGCATTCATACATATATTTTATAACACATGTGTGTTCTTTGTTTGTGTGATGGCGGAACAGCGTTCTGCGAACAACTATTCGGTCAACATTGTTTGAACACAAAAAGACTATCAACAGCGACATAGTTCACCAGCCAAATTCGTGTGCGAACAGCTTATCTGTACGATGGCGGAACGGATTGATGGCTACTCAAGACGGCATGTAATTAGGGAAGCAGCGATACACCTTTTTGCCGATACGATACTCAAAGAAAAATGTCGACACTGCTATGATATGCTAGTGATTTAAACTAAAAGTAAATTAAACAAAATTTATAGTGTATGATGTACACTAAATTAAAAGTTGCAACCGTTACGCATGTTTTTATTTTACTTTCCTCGCTTACCTCGTTCACTAAAGAACATTTTGGGTTTTTCACTTGCGACTGTTTTTTGGTTTAGAGTTAGATACGTATGCCGGAAATAAAAATATCGCCGATACCGTCATGGGATCGAGAGTCTCTATAAATTTTTTAAACAATGAAAAGTAGAATTATATAACTAGAATAATTTTCTTTAGGTATTGGCACCACTTAGTATTTGTAATTTACAACAAAATGCCTAGAGGTATGCTTTTGTTATTAAAATGTCGAAATTCAGCGCCATCTACTGATTGGGAGGCACTATTTTCACTAATCGTCCACAATATAATCAATTTGAGTACTGCCAAAACGTTTTCTAGAGTGGATACGAATATACGCAAGTGTTGCGCCCTACGTCAAAATTTTACTAACAATAAATAGATGACGATATATATAATTATAATTTTAAAGCATACTCGTAGGAAGAATGAGAAACCCATTTAATCTTTAAACTTACCCAGATTTATCCAAATAAAACAATATTACCTTACAATTATAAAAAAACAATACTTCTTTAAAATGTTAATGAATTTAACTTTTTAATGCATTTATAAAGTAACATGATTTCAGGATATTTACTTTTAAATTTGAAAATGTTTACACTATTTAATTATATTCAGGTATGTCACAGAAATTAAATTTGCACGAAAGTAAAAACTTTAAATGATAAAGAATCTTGTTTTCACTTAAGTTATGTAAAATAGTAGTAGCCAGCAAAATTGAAACTAAAAATATAAGTGCGTTGCATGCATTTACAAGGCATTTGGAAAGAGGAACCGATGCTTCTCTTCGTGCGCGGCGTTGCAACTTTTCAACGAAGTGTTGTTTTTTTTGCTTCCCTTTTTTAGCTGGTTTAACTGAAACCTAACAAATTTTTTTGGAGCATACTTTAATGTATTTTTAAAATAACAATAATGATTGCTAATTTTTTGCCCTGATAGTAAACATATTTAAAAATAAAAAACAATGGTTTGCTTGTTTTCGAATTTATCCAAACGTATGAAAGCTGAAGTAGCAAAATCAAAACGTTACGGATTAAAAAATGTTGAAGTTTTCACTTTTAAACAAATATAGCTGATTATATAATCAAATACCACTGCATTTACACTACTGAAACATGATGAATTTGTGTACAAGCATGAATTACAAAGCGTATGAAGCCCCTTTTAAAAGCAATTGATTTTATATGCCATTTAAATGTTGCTTAAATTACAATAAATGCTTAAATAATAGTCAAAAAAAAAAATAGTGAATTGAGCAAAATATAATACAATCTTTTCTAACAGGTTGACTTTTAATAAATAATAAATGTTTTTTAAAAATAATAAAATAATAATAATAAAATTCACAACTTAAACGCAATAAAAAAGACATTCAGCTTACAAAGCACGACATCTTAATTTTCTTAATTATATTATGAATGTTATAACAGAATGACTGATATTTTAAATAGGTCTATTTTTTTTTCGTTTCAATAATAATAACAAATATAAATAACATACATATTAAAAGCACAAGATATTTACTCCTTTTACTTCGCTTGGAAACTTTTAATCCTTAATCCGAATTTGTCATAGAAGAACGTTGGGATTCTAAAGTATTAGAATCATTACGATTTCGTAACATGCGTGGTTGACTGGAGGTAAAATTAGAAAAATCTTTCATAACATCCTTGTAGGTTTCATCTTCACCATTACCTTCGTCATTTAGGCCAATTTCATCATTTAAACGAGTTAAACGTAAGCTAAAAATATTTGTATAGTTTTTTACGATTTGTTCTCTTTCAAACTCTAAAATAGCTGATATTAAAAATGAAATATATAATTTATTATTTTTTGCCTTACCATCATCATAAATGAGTAAGTCAAGTACTTCACTTAATATAAATAATTAGTTTTAACTAACATCATAACTTAAAAAATGCATTTATGGAGTTAATGATGCCGAATTGTTTGTTATGTCATGCTTAAATATTGTGTATAAATTTCATATTTATATATTTTCTACTTCCCACGATTGAAGCGAGCACACGGTTTTTTTTTGTAGCTAGTGAGCAAATAGAAAACTTCAACCACTTTATCTCAAAATAGCATTTTTTTTGAGTTATGACGTTGTTTCAGTAAATGAACGATATGTATAACAAGTATTTATATCCAAGCCAACAAAACCTAGGCTCAAATTGAACCGGAAGCCCTTTTATAATGGCAAAATTTTGAATATTAAAATAATATTAGATATTCAAATATCAAAACTACATTTATCAGTTCGTTCCATTTGCAAATGGACAGTGGTTAGAAATTCTCTGAGGTGTTGCAAAAATGTGGAGTGCAAGACTATAATATTAATAAATAAAAAAAAGGTTTTTAAATTTAGCAATTTCTCCAACAATTAAAAAGTAATAAACCCATTTCACAACTATCATTTTGAAACCGATATATTCCCATCACATAAGTTTTAATATGATATGTTAAAAATAAGCTCAATTTGGTTGAAAATCGTTTAATTTACTTATGCTATATTATGAAAAGCCGTACGGCAAATATTATAATTGGCTAGTTTTTTTTTTTAATATCTTGAATGTCTAGCAAAAAAAAATCTTAAATAAATGATAAGCTTGATAACTTAGTAGGGTTATGAATAGAAATATATTTCTAATCGTGTTAGACACGTCGATTAAATCTACGAAAATTTTATTTTTAGAACCAGGTCTTAAAACACAATTCTTCAAGGGCGTAAAAAACGGATTGTTTCTTAAGCTGAATAGACCCAATGTTTAAAAAACCTAATTTATTGGGTTGCAATCATTAAAAGAAGATAGTAAATGTCAATGAAATGTATACTTACAGCGTAACAATGTCAGCATTTCGTTGATCAACAGCAATATCTAATGGTTTTTTACCATTGTGGGCTTGTATGTCATATTTAGCTTTATGTTTAAGCAATAGATATACTTGAGCTATGAAACCTTTTTCAGTAGACATGTGTAAAGCACTATACCCCAAATCATCTACCGAATCTATGGGAACACCATTCAGTAGCAGATATTCACAAGCCATAACAGATCCCTTTAAAAGTTAGATTAAATAAAAATTGATGCAAATGATGTTGAAATTTGTATTTACCGATAACACGGCTTGATGTAAGTAAGTACGATTATGATCTTCTACATTTCTCCAATTCTTATCGGCACCTAAAGCAAATGCCATAACCATTACAGGTAAATTGTGTACAACCGATGCCTGATATAACATAAGATTGGCACTTAGTTTTGAAAAGGGCACTTCATTTATCACTTCTAGTTCATTTTCACCTTCAGTGGACTCTTGATCAGATCCCAAGATACCAGGTGTTTCGTAAGTATCCAAACTTAGTTCATCACCCACTACTAACAAATCTTCTCGTGAAATGCTTAACGACATAGATGGTATATTTATCGATTCGTCATCTTCGTCATCCTCATCGCCATCTACGACGGGATCATCAGAAGATTTTGAGCTTGATCGCTGACGTTTACGTTCACGATGACGGCGACGTCTGCACTTTTTAACAGCCCACTTGCGTGGTGCTCCCAATGATAATGTAGCCCTCTTACCGATATCACCGCTATCAATTGATAATACTTCGGCCGTCTCGCTAGACAAATAGTCTGTTGGTTTCGGCATGCCGCATACAAAACGTTTCTCTACATATTTAGCTTTAATCCATGCTTCTCTAACGGAAATTTCACAATTCTCCGTAGCTGGCTTTAATTCACAATTTTCACCAATACGTGCCTCATAGATGCGATTAACCACTGCATTGCCTAATTCCATCATTACTTTTACATTTTCGGTTTCCCAAGCATCCAACGTCAAAGAACGCACTTTACTATAATGTACACCTAAACTGCGATGAACGCCAGAACATTCAATGCACAAAGTTATGCCTAAATTAATGGAAGCCCAGCGAGGATCAGAACCGCGACAATCACAGCATTGTGCGTTTCCGGGAATTTTGAGGAACTGTTCCCAATGTCTGTATAAAATTGAGAAAACAATTATGGAATTGTTTCACTTAATTTCACTTTAATTAAAAATTTAAAAATTATAGTTTATTTAAATTTGAATCTCGCATGAGGAATTACATGTTGGCTTTTCGTTTTTTATTGCAATTCATATTTAAAACAAGCAACAAGTTTAATTCTGAGTTGGTTTTCTTAAATTTTGTCTCTTTTTGCGGAAGTTAATTTAGGCACGATGTTTTTGTATTAACTTAAAATAAGGATAAGCTATGGTATTTTTTAATGTAAGTTACATAGTTTAGGCAAAAATAAAATGGATTTTATAACCCAAGAAGAAAAAATTGAAGTAGTTGAAAGAATCTGACATTTTCACAATTTCTTTTAAACGCATTTTAATGACTTCCTAAAATCAGATAAATTCCTAATTATTAAATGTTGAAAATCAATATTTAAATTTGATTAGCATATTCATATGTATTAATATTTAAAAAATAAATGTGAAATGAATGCCCCTATTGCGGTTCACAACTTCTGAAATAATTTGGTCGTTGGTTATAAATTTGTCCAATTTGAGTGACTGAATAAGCTAATAACAGTGAACACTGAGATTGGGAGGATTTGTAGTGGAACTAAATAGCATGGCCACGAACTTACCCAGAATGTCAGCGTGTAAGAGTTAGCTATACAAGTTTGTAGATACAGTTACTCACAAAAATATTTTGCTTACATTCGTTTAGCATAAATTTCATTCTTGTTGACTAATAAAATAGAAAGTATTACATTTCTATGTATAATTTTTTTCTCTATACATAAAACACATTCTCTGTTGGACGACAATTACTAACGAAAATACCCATAACTTGAATTTCACTTATAGTTTTGTTGCTTTTCTAATAAGAACTGCGCAATTTAAGGGTACGATGTTTAGGTTATCCTATTGTGTTTTTGTCTATTTACTTACAATAGCAATTGTTATGTTTTTATCTTGGTGAATTAAAATAGTTGTCTTATTGTGCGGAGGCGTAAAGCTTTTGTAGTTAAAATGCCTAAGGAAAAGATTTGAATTGTTCAGTGTTGTGAACGAATGAAGAGTTATAAATATTCTTGTTGTTCTTTTGATTTGTACTACTTTATATTATTCTAATACTTTTAGCAAGCTCTGCTACTGTGGTGTGTGTTGTTGACGTACATATTGTACTAATTTTTATTTTCTTAATATATAATAAAATAATTTTTACCTCCATAATCAGGTTAAATTACTAAAATACATATCGGCAAACAATAGAAAATCTAGTTAAATCTAGTTAAATTCGACGAAACGGACGTCCAAAATCATTGACTTTTAGAAACCAGAGGCAAATTCTAAAAGAAAATCGCAAATTATCTGCTCCGAAAATTAACGAAAACTAAGAAGCTTAGGAGAATACTACGGAAAAGGGTAAGTGATGAAACGATCCGTAGGATTCTAAGAGCCATTAATTAATATTAACGGTGGTGTGGCAAGAAAATAGCCTTTAATTTCTGAAGTCAATAGACAAAAGCGTTTATTATTTACTGAGCGTTTGGAAAACTAACGCTTTTGGCTTTTGGAAAAACATAATATTCAGTGGCGCAAGTATATTCAACTTATTTGGATCGGATGGACAACGTATGATGTGGCGCAAGCCAAATGAATCTTTCAGTTTATAAAGTATAAAACCAACAATAAAACATCGTGATGGTTCACTAATAGTGTGAGGCTGTATGGCTGCTCCTGGAGTGGGTAAGTTACTTTATATTAAAATCAATATGGATACGCATGTGTACCTGTCAATATTGAGGAAGAATCTACATGATAGTGATGAAAAAATGAGAATGACCTAAAACATACAGCCCTGAACGGTACTGTGGATCTTATATAACACCAAACATCTGTCAACGCCACCCCAAAGTCCTGCCATGAATCCCACTGGAAATCTTTAGGCTTATCTGGACGGAAAAGACAGAGAACACAACATTTGCTCTAAAGCAACTTTAAAACGGATATTGGAAGAGGAGTAGTACAAGAAAAATGTCGAAACTTAGAGGAATTAATGCCAGAAAAATGTCACCTAGATCGACGCCTTACTTCTTTCCGTTACATTGAGGCAAAAATAACGGTCATAAAGCTTCGAACAAACCAACTACACTGGCTAATAAGTTCTAGCTCAACCGTGGATTTGGAATACAAAGTGCTTTTATAAAATTTCGCTAATATGGTCATATGGCATTTAGCTGTGTCTCCAAATCAAAGTTGACAAGGGATGACGGAATTCCTATTTTCGGAGTACCTCGAAGGGTCTATCAACAAACTATAATGTTGTATCAACTGATCTATATTTTGCAACTATCCTTGACCGTCCCAAAAGTTTTCAATAGAAAGGAAGACAGATTAATAGATGCAAAACCCTGCGGTGAGATGTATGAGAGCTTTCCGTTTGGTTTGGCTTAAATGAAGCATTTTTATATGTAGCGACATTCAAATGCAAGACCGCGTTTAACATTTTTTTTTTTTTACAGAAGTCAGCCTTAGTGTCTTAATAGTGTAGAATACTTTGTAACTGACCGACAAAACTATTCACATCTTATGCAGAGAACATAGTAGGCAGTTAACATGTTCATTGTTTTATTACACACATAATATTCGTACAACAATGCGACAAAATAAATATGCTCATAAAGCAGACAAAGCTTGTAAACAGCCCGCCCCATCTGTTTTACACATCAACTAAATCAATTCCAATTAAATTACCAACAGTTCTGAAATGCAATTACTAACTACATTTTCAAAATCTGCATATGATGTTACGCATCTTATTTTATAAATTTGTAGTCTCTTTTATTTTAAAGTAACAGATGAAACAAATGCTTTCGAATTAATTTAGAGAACATTTAAAAAACATTCTTTCTCTAGTGCACGTGAAAAAAGTTAATTCAATTTAAAAATTAAAAAGTAGTCTATGGCTGACTTCCTAAACGCATGTTTACAATGCATTAAAGAATCTACTACCATATTCATACATTCTGTTGATACTATTATAATACTTTGTGTGTTTGCATCTATATGTAGTGCGTAGTTTTCTTTTCTTTGCGTATTGACAACCACAATATTGCAGCATTTGTTACGAGTCCACTTGCACGTAGTAGCCGTGATGCCAACCAGCTCAAATCTCACATCACCAGGGTAGGTTCCAAGCCATGACTATCCGTCGGGACAAGCACAATAAAATAAGTTACACATTGCACAAAAGACAAAAAAAAAACTACACTGACACAGAAACACTTTTTAGAGAACTAGTTGATGGCGTTCTCCTTTGCCCTCCCAACCTGGGACACTTTTGCTCCTACACTTTAATTTTTATTCGCGTCCCCCATAAATCCACAAACTAACTATACACAAGACAAACAGAACACGCTTTCATTTCTCTATTGTTAAAAAAAAACAAATAAAGAAAAACATTTCTATTTAACAATTACGACTATTTGTTTCTTAATGTTTAACCACAAAAGTGAGAATCTTTTTTTGATGAATGGATGGAACGAAATGCTCTTAATATTGCTGCTATGAAGCAGTTCAAACCTGGATCAAGATACTAATTTTCAGGATTTATAAATTCTAACTTGTTCACTCATTGAATGCTAAGATTTTTTTTAGCTTAATTAAAAGAAAAACGATACTACTGTATATTTTGTAGAGTAAGATTTAACTACTCAAGTACTTTTTTGCGTTTTTAATTAAAAAATTAAAACAAGCACTGGCTAACACCTTCGTGTAAATATTAATTTAATTTATTAAAATTCTTCAAGCTTGAAGGTATTTTGTTAAAAATTATATTTTTATTTGTCGATATTTCGCTACTCCATTGTGTAGTATCATCAGGAAATAAACATTTTACAAAACAATAAACAAATATGTTTATGAAAAGTTATTGTCACAAAAATTCAAAAATGTTTCAAAGTTAACATTAAACAAAAATAACCTGAGGTTTAAAAATAATTTAAAAAATGGAAATACAGTTAACGAAACTTAACATAACAAAAAACCCTAAAAACATACTTATATTAATTATCTTATTCTATGACTTTCAAAGTTGAATAGATGTTCAATTGTTTGGTAAAACCAAAGATAGGATTCATAAATTGGATAAGGCAAATATAGTTTATAAAATTCCTTGTAAGGGAAATGATCAGGAAACTTGTAATAAGGTTTATGTAGGGACAACAAAAAATAACCTGAAGACTAGAATAGCTGAACATAAACCAAATCTTAATTGCAGACATACCCTTAATACAGCATTATCTTCTCATTGTTTTGAATCAAATGATTATCCTAACTTTGAAAACGCATCGGTTTTGAATACAGAAATTAGTTATAAGCGCCGTTTTATATTAGAAATGTTACAAATAGTTAATACACACAAAGAATTAATTTTAAGGAAGACACAGATAATGTTGCACAGATTTATAGACACTTAGTTCATATAATAAGATAATTAATATAAGGATGTTTTTATGGTTTTTTTCGAATTATTATTTAAATAAGTAAGTAAGTTAAATAAGTTTGGTACACATGTTAATACAATTGTAACATTATTTTAACAACATTTTTAATGTTAAGTTTCGTTAACTGTATTTACATATTTTTAAATTATTTTTAAACCTCAGGTTATTTTTGTTTTATGTTAACTTTGAAACATTTTGGAATTTTTGTGACAATAACTTTTCATAAACATATTAGGTTCATTCGAGTACTTTTTTAGTAGAGTTTAGTAACTGAGTAAATTGTTCAATTTACTCTCCCAAAATAAATTTTGCCCAAAAAGTACGCGAATGGAAATTTAATAAAATTTATCCAACAGCTGATTGAAAATGAATGCAGTGTTGTAAAAAATGTATTCCTTTGACTACTCGACTCTTGTGTTGCTTTATGAGTTTTTTCTTTTTATTTTATTTATATTGTAAGTTTTTCCTGATTTGTTAAATAGTTCATTGTTACTCGTTTTTGTTATTGATTAGTATGAATATCCAATTACTATATTCCGAAGTATTCATCACTTCTACAACACTAAAGAAGTAAATAAACAATGAAACAAAATATTTTTTTTCCCCTAAATCCTAATTAAACTGCTGTGGAAAGGGTAACTTAAGCAAAAAACACTTATTCTCGTATGCAAACGTAAATTAATACACTTTACTGTTTTCAAATCCCTATTTACTTGTGTTTGCTTTAGTTTTCCTTATTTTCATAAAAATTTTAACTTCGTAAAATTTTTTTTTGTTTACATTTTAAAACATATGGTTTTTTTAGCCGACTAAATTCTACTAACAAACATTTCTTTAGCAGATTTTGCAATTGCTCAGTCATCGAACTGTCATTTTACGCTCTCAAACTGTGTTCTCATCTTCTAAACTTTTTGTACTCGAACGCAGTTTAGTAAAGTTTAGGCATAATTATTGATAATTATTGGGTTCTCGAACGAAGCTATTATTTGTTTGTTGTTTTGTAAAATTTTAATTTCCTGATGGAAGTATCGAAATATCGACAAATAAAAATATAATTTTAAACAAAAGATCTTCAAGCTTGAAGAATTTTAATAAATTAAATTAAAAGAGGTCAAGAAAATCTATAATTGTAAATATTAATTTATAAAATTATGCTATAATTTTATTTTACTTACACTTTTCTTTTAGCATTCAAGGGATTTGCATGCAATGATGACTGTGGTCTGGAATGTTGTGAATCGTGCTGTATAGCTGCACCAATACTTTTTTGTAATGCTGAAATCCACATGGTTAACATATCAGCTGAGTCAGCTTGTAAAATGTGAGATCTTTAAAGAAAAATAATAAAACCGATAAAGTATACAAAATAGTTGAAATTTAATAAAGATCTTCAGTTTGCGTACTTTGTTGGCGATATGACTTCAAAACAAAAACGTCGATCACCATCGTTAACTGGCCGTACAGTGCAAATGCGTAAATCTTCTTCCATCACAGAAAATGAGTCCTCGTTGCTACGTTTTCTGCAATTCGAATCCAAATCACTTCAGAGTGTTACACAACAACAACACAAGACATTTTTCAACAAAACAAAAAAAAAACATACAAAACAACAATTTTTTTTGTAAATAGCAACAAAAGATTAAATAAGAAAATGAAAATAAGTTTAGTTTCGACAAATAAATCATAAATTACATACAATCGTTACACAACAAGAACAGAAACAAAATGAACACAACATATGAAAAAGAAGAAAAAATAAAATTAAGAATTATTGAAAATAATAGCAGAACTTAATTAGAAAACTTTAAATTTACACTGAATGTACCATTATTCTTAGTTAAAGATTTATTTTACATTTAAGCATGCCTTAAAAATAAATAATAGATAAATATGTAATAAGTAATAACTAACTAGTATATCCCCTATTCTTTGCTAGCAAAATTTATATACCTAAAAACTATTGTTTAGTTAATTTAATTTAATAATTTGAACGTACCTGTAAACCAGTTGATTTTCACTTAAGTAGAACCAACGACGGCACCAAGTTTTAAATCCTTTGGATTTCTTTTTGAATAAATATCCCTCGATTTTATTCGAAGTACTATTTGTATTCGATTCGCTAAAACTATTTACACTCATATGGCGATTTTGCATGGCCTTCTCTAGTTGTTGATATTCACCACGTAGCGTATTCAAGTCATCAGTAATACTTTTAAAAAACACATCAAAATCGTTGCATATATCAAAACCTTGGTGATAATATGTAACACAAGCTTGGTAATAGTCCAATAACTGCAAAAAATAAATTTCCATTATTTACATCAAAAGAACAAAAATATTTATGCTTTAAGTACTAAAGATAAAATTGGTAGTTATGTTACATATCGTATCTTTTTACTTTCTTTTCTAAGTACCGTTAAACGTACTATTTGTGTTGTTATTCAAAACGTGCCACTGGTAATCAGAGTTGGGTATAGTGCACTAAAACTATTGCACCAACACTAAATGAAATTGGAGAACATTTATTTTGCACAATGATAAAAAGCGATCTTTAATAGCTTTAAAAAGTTTAGCGGTAGTTTGAATTTTTTCACTATCACTAAACGCAGATTTAGAGCAAAGATCTGTACTGAATTCAATTAGCAATTAGTGCAAAATTAGAACTGACACTAAACAAAAAACTATATTTAAACTAATTGTTATAATTAATACTCTCACTAAACTTTCAAAAATTAGTAGACTTAATATTATGTATGATAAATTCGAATAACAAAAATTATAAATATATGCATATGTATATACAGGGTGCCCCAAATAAGACCTTTTTTATTTTTTAACATAATTAATTTTTTCATTTTGCAGATTATAACTGAACTCTTGGAAATTTAAAATGAATACGAACGTCCACAACAACCCATTAAAATTATCGATTTTTATTATTCTTCTCAACGATCAATTGTTCTGACGCAGCGAAATTATCGCAGTTTTTTTAACGTAAGATCATCGCCTACATCTTCCATGATTACAAGTTAAGTTCTCCGTTTTGAGGAACTGGGTTCAGTTGCCGACCGTCCAGGAAGAGGTGCTCATCGAAATATTCGTACTGAAGACAACATGGAAGCTGTGCAGCAGAGTTTTGCAAATGATCCATCTGTCTCAACTCGTCGCCGTTCCGGCCAATTGGGTATATCCAGAACAACATTACAGAGAATTTTAAAGTTGGATCTTAAGATGTATCCATACAAAGTTCAAATTGTGCAACAGCTTCTACCGCAAGACCCCCAACAACGACTACAATACGCTATTCGCTTTATACAATTAGCCACACAAAATGATTTTTTAAATGATCATTTGATGACGGATGAAGCGCAATTCCATTTAAGTGGTTATGTGAATAAACAAAACTGTTGGTTGTGGGGCACCGAAAATACAAGGGCAATACATCAGCATCAGCCACACCCAATCAGATGCACTGTTTGGTGCGGTGTTATGGCCACAAAAATCATCGGCCCATATTTCTTTGAGAGTGAGGATGAAACGCCAGAAACCGTCTCCCCGGGGCTTCTTACAGAACAATGATCGACAACTTTTTGCGGCCAATGGTGGAGCAACGTCCTAATTTGTGGTTTCAACAAGTTGGAGCCACTGCGCATACTGCTAGGCAAACTATGGACACGCTGCGTGAAATTTTTGGTGAACGCATAATTTCCAAAAATTCAGATTTCCCTTGGCCTACTCGTTCACCAGATTTAACTGCGCCCGATTTTTTTTATGTGGTTATTTAAAAGACAAAGTGTATGTTAACAAACCACAGACACTTGGACAGCTCAAGCAGAATATTCGAGACGAAATACGGCGCCTGCAACCAGAAATATCACGCCGTGTAATGCAAAATGCGGTAAAAAGAGCCTGTCGAGCAAAATGGTGGTCATTTGCCTGATGTCATATTTCACACATAGCCACGTTAAATTTCCATAAAATGTATTTAACATATAAAAATAAATCATTTAAAAAAACCGTTATTACAAGAGTTATACGTGTTTAACATCACTATGTCTCATTTGGGCCACCCTGTACAAACAATTTAGTAATATGCATACATATTTATGCAGAATTGCTAAACATATATAAGAAACAAACTGATTACATTTTCGAAATGATGTTTGCTTAGATCAAATAATTTTGTTATTATAATTAAAGTATTATTAGTTTTAGTCTTAGGTTTTGAATTACTGTACAAAAATAATCACATATCAATTTGAGCTTAAAATTTTAGTGCAAATTTTCCACGTTGAACTAAAATTGCTGAAGGAAAAAAGGTGAAAAAAAAACTTAAGATTGGTTCACCACTATCAATAATGTTTCATTTTCCACAATAAATTTAAAAATGCATATGGGACATCTGAACAGACTTGTTTGACGGCACTTGCTTATCATGAAAACTGTTTAATAATTTCGAAAAAATGGGAAAATATATGAATTATTCAATTCCGAGTGTTTTTACAATTTCACACCTTTTTATTCAACTCGGACTACGGAACAGGGACGTTTGTCATTTTTGATAGCACTATTATTAGTCATATTCTTTTTTTTAAAGTTTACCACGAAAAGTTTAAAAAAAAATCTGCAATCAATCCTCCTTTTTGTTTAATAACAAGATAAAGCTAAAAAATTTGTTGAATTAGTTTTTTTTTATCAAAAACTCCAAACATTATTTTTTTAGTAGAAAAAGAAAGTAAATAGGAATTTGACGGAATTCCTTTTACAAAATTTCAATTTTGTATATATTAATTTTAAGCAAGACATTATTGACTTTGGTTTTAATAAACTTACAATAACATAGGTTTAAGATAAAAGATCTGTTCCAAAGGATTTCAGGTAAGTTCGGACAAATAAGAGTAAAAACAAAATTACTCATAATTGCTGTAATAGGAAAAACTAAAATTATCCGCCCACACATTTCATTGGTGCTAAGCATACATGGGCACACTGCATTATATAAATACTGCATTAAAAATATACTCGTTACTGAAAAAAATTGCAGTAACCAGTAAAATTTGACTCGTTACTGAAAAAAATTGCAGTAACCAGTAAAATTTTACTCGTTACTTCACTGAAGTGATTTTTATTACCGAAATTGTTTACAATAGGATCTTTTTTTAAAATTAAAATTGCCTTATGAAATGAAACATTTTTATATATTTGTTTTGGTTAATACATTTTCTTTTTAATACAATTAGTTTTTCTTAAGACACATCATTTCAAAATTGGAGTTACTCAGTTTTTGCCTTCTGGAGCTGTTCACAATGCCAGCAAATGAAAAGAGTAGCTCTATAAGAGCAGATGAAGGTAACGGAGTGTTATATTTAAGAAATACATTCCTAATGGCACTGTTTGTTTAGACAATTTATTGTTATGTCTCGTTCGCCCAGGTATAAAATTGTTTCCTGAACTTAATTGTTCGCGTTACTAAAAACATAATGGGTGCTAGCATCTGTTGAACAAAAGTAACATTTTAATAATCAGTCAAACTTTATTTACTGCAATTTTTTCAGTACCAGTAAAAATTACTGGTTACTGCTATTTTTCCAGTAATCAGTAAAGTTTAACTGGTTACTGCAGGTTTTTTCTGTAAGGAATAAAAGCTTACTAAAATTTTTTTTAGTAACGAGTAAAATTTTACTGGTACAAATGCAGTAGCATTAAAAATGTAATGCAGTGTGTCCATGTATGGTCCTAACTTATAAATTTTCCACTTCAGTTTGTGATTACAGTTGGTAAAAACTCATTTGTAATGCATTTATGGTAAAAAATATGTGCATCAGTGGCAAAAAGAAACCGTTCAATATATATATATATATATATATATATATATATATATATATATATATATATATATATATATATATATATATATATATATATATATGAATATAAAACTGCTTAAGGTTCTGTAAGAGTTAGACATATTTTCCGTTTTCAAAACAAAATTTTAATAATGCATATAACTTTGGGCAAGAAGAGAAATTAAATTACTATCTAATGAGATTGAAATATTCATAAATGAGGGCTAATTACGGCGTTTGATATGGATCGAAATTTCAATAAAATATAATAGAAATTCACTAGAATCGTAAAAAAAATTTCGAACGATATCGAATGCCGTAATTTCTTAATCGTTAATTCGTTTTTTTAATTAATTATAAAAGGTGTTTCACACAAAATTTTTTCCGGCCAGCATTTTATTGACTGAGAGTTTTTTAAACATGATTTACTCGATTTCGGAAAATTATAACCACACGTGAAATATGTAAATAAACATCTGCGAAAACTCTTTTAGCGTTTTTGTTTACTGATACTGTTTGGCGTCTACGTAAAATTTTCGAATGCGATTGGCATTAGATTTCTGTAATAAATATAACACAAATTCTTTCATAAATTTTAAATGAATGAAAAATGACACTGAAGATGACACATAGCCAAAACGGGAATAATAAATCAATTTGAAAGCACTAAATGAAAATACTTTTACGTTCTATTCAAATGCCATCGGCAATGCTTTGCGTTGTATTATTTATTTTAATACAAGATATGGCTCATATCATAGAAGCACTATCTTCCGGGTCTGTTTTGTTTCTAAAATAAGCTTTTGTGCAAGCGATTTATTATCTACATTTTAAATTTTTTAATGTTTTAAATTTTTATTCATCTATTTTAATTGTAGCCAAATCTATTATGGAAACGCTACAACTTCAGAACAACTTTGTCCGGAGAAAAATTAAAATTAACCCACAAATAGAGATGCATATAAAAATTTTGTTGTCCGGATAATAATTTTGTGAGAATCCACCTTAAGAAATCGAATTTATTATACTGAAATAACCAACTCGGAATTGTAGTAGATTTAATTGTGAATCTATTTAAAAGGCATTTATTTTGATTCTTAATTTGATATTCCAGAAGAAGCCGCCTTACCAAATATCTTTATTTACAGATCAGTGCATTAAAAATGTTATATAAAGTATTATTTGGGAATTTATATTATGTTGCTACAATTAAAATGATCTGTCGTGCTAATCTCCCAATAGGTATTTAACAATATATTTACGAAATTGATTTTTAGAGAATGAGCTTGTCTCTTTGTGCAATTTGTTCGTTGCTTATGCTACCTCATTATATTGTTATATCAACCATGTGAGAATTAAAGTTTTAACAAAAATCTAATAATAATTTCGTGATTTTGTTTCTTCTTTTGTTTCTACAATTAGCTAAATTTTTTCCAACTCAAAAGTGCCCTAGTAAAAGGTAGGATGTGCGCTGCTTTAAATTTAATGTACATATATTAAACACAAGAAAATAAATACCCTAGGTTCCTCCTCCTAACTTTTTTGCTTTTGCATCCGATATCTCTATACTTTCGAATCCCTTGAAAATAATTTATAAAAGCATCAATGCTTCCCTGAATTTAAACAATATTATTATTATTTTTATTTTATGCACAAACGCTGAAAAAAGCAATAGAGTAATATAAAGATTTTTAGTAAACCAATTAGAATATTTCACACAACACGATTCCAACTCCGCTTCAATTCAAGTACTAGAGAGAGAATTTTAAATACAATTGAAAAAATAATTAGGAAATACCAATATTATAAATTGTGTTTTGTTTTGTAAATTAATAAATTAACGCTTCGCGTGTCAAGCTGTAAATAAAGCCGTCTGCTGACTAAGAAAGAAAATATGTACAGTAATATCATGAGAACGTTTAACCTTTACGAAATTACTGTAATCAAAAAACTTGGCAATATTATACTTGATTTGTATAGCAGTTCGATGAATAGCTGTTCGGTGTTTTTTCCAAACTATCGTCAACATTGGGCAAACAAAGGACCCCATAACACTACGCCTTGACTAGCCATAAATATGTTCGCACAATTAGAGAGCCTCTCCAAAATAACGAGAGAAAATGTATTCGACCATGTTCAGTTTCAGCATAATTTTTTGCCTCTCATCGACATTGGATGCTTTTAAAATAGGTTATGATGGGTGTTTACAGATGAGCGCACACACACATACATTTTTTTATTAGGTGTGTTCATTTACTAAAAATTTGTACAAATTTGTAACAATTGTTACTAGAAAGCGTTCATTAACCCAAAAAATTTGCAATGAGAGAGCGTCGAAAGAGCGTAAAAAATTGAGAGACAGAAAAATTCTTGCAAGTTTTTACAAGTAAAATGTTTACTTGCAATAATTATTCAAACAGCTGTTTTGCGTTTGTGTTTACAAAACAATATTTCTAAATTAAGTTGAAAATAAAAATATTTTGGAAAATTTAAGAAATTGTAAGTAAATGTAAACTTTTAAAACGAAAAAAGTATTAAAAAGATACATTTATTTTTGTGTAACTTAGGAACAACAGAAGCAACATGAGATGTCTAAACCTGTGGTTTTAACTGCCTCTGAAATGTTTTTGTTTCTTTTTTAGTGTTGTAAATATTATGAGTAGGTAGCTACTCGGTAATTTACACTAAGCAGGCAAATAATTCAATTAGTTCAAATATATATTTGCAAATAAATTTAAATTAACACATAATTTATTAAATTACTTTCCCACTGCTTTACATATTTTATTTTGGATAAAGCTTTTTATTACAATGAAAATGAAAATCGCTTAAATTTGTTTCCTTTAAAAAATATATTTAACCCGTTTTTCGCCGGCTGTTTATTATTATTATAGTTTGGAAACGATTGCAAAGCATTAATGTTAGACAATAAGGAACAAAAATTCTCCTTTTCAACTCACATTCGTTTGCGCATTAATGTAGATTCTTATTAGTGTTTATTTGCATAAATAGTTCTTCATAAAATAACATTACAAAATACTTAATATTATATAATTATTATAATAATAACGCAATAAGGTGTCAAAATAATAATATCTATTAACGCATGCTTATTCTAATACGCATTAAAAACCCCATTTTATGAAAATCGCTTGGAAAATAAATCACAAAGTTGGAAATAAACATTTCTGCGACCTTATTCTGTCGTTATTCCGGTGTTTGAAATAAAAATTCTATGTGTAGGCAGGCTGTTATAACGTATAAACTAATTAAAAATAGATATTTTATTCATTCATTTTATTCAAAAGTAGCTAATAACCTTTATCGTGTTTAGCGTATTTCGACTACGTCGAGTACTATATTAAAGAAAATTGAAAAACATTTCATTATTCTATTACAAGCCGTACTCGAAAAACGCCAGTCACGATAATGCTGAACATAAATGACCATAATCACATTATTTTTATAATAATATACATATATGTATAACTTTTCCAAAAAATATAGGGGTAGTTATTGAGTACTCATATATACCTATACATTACAACACTACTTTAACATTTTTGAGAGTAATTTTGGAAAATTTCTTGTTACTCTCTCGTTGCTAATTTTTACTAGTAAAGTAAATGAACACAACTATTTTCTTTTATTTATTTTCTCTATGTATTTTGTTTGTGTAATGGCATGGCAGAGTTGTGCGAACTATTGTTTGGACATGAAGCGACCATGAACAGCGGCGGTCTTGACTAGCCATTTTACTTGCCAGACTTAAATTTAATATAAGACAGACGACGTACATACATAGATTGAATTCGATGGTAAAAAAAGGGTTCAGATCAAAAAACAGTCAATCGTCATTTACGCAAATTCGCAATCGTCAAAATCATGTAAAGTCATCCGGCACGTATAACACTTTCTTGTAGATGAAATAAAAGGATCCAAAAATTCATCGCTACCAAAATTTATCGTCTTCAATACCTATAATTGGTCAAATGTTGACGCCTACATCTGAAAAATGCACCGTTTCGCTGCATATCGTTGATGTAATATGGAGAATGAAGAAGAATAGGGGTTTCAAATAAGGGAAGGTTGATGTTAATAGTCTGTGGGGAAATATTGTTTTTGCGGCGCCTGTCAAAGCTGCTGTTTATTATTCAATATCTGGTGGTAGGTTACATGATAAACATCACGCCCAAATTAATAATGTTAATTACATCAGAAAAATCAATTTCTGACGTCATGTTGTTCGAGCGGCACGCCACTATGTGCCACATAGCGAACGTCGCAATAAACATTCTGCATTAAAAAGTAGAGCGCATAATTTTCTAAATTTTCGTGTGTAGTCAATGAAAAATTAGACATCTTGAATCCACAGGCAAGCGTTGCTAAGGCCGTTATATCCCCACTATAGATTATATATTTAACCAGAAGTAGTACGAATTATATATTACTGGATAATATTTTTCTCTTTTACTTAAAATTATATGGTGAGCAAGTTGTTAGATATTTAATTTAATTAAACAAGTGGGTTCCCAATTTGGTATACAGGTAAGACTTGGAGAATAAGTAATGAGAAAAATGGGCGCTTTTCTAGGGGGACTATTGTTCCCTCTTATTTGTATGGAGTATTTTCACTACAGGTACACAGCTGAAATTTGATATAACCCAACCATCTGTAACCTGTAAGTTAAAACAGGTTGTATACATCGACAAACAAAAATAACTTTGAAAAAAGGACTCAAATCCGCACAAAAACATAAATGAGAAAACAAGTACTGAGATCAAAATAAGGACCAAGTTCTTCATATGTACAATACCATCTAATACATTCTAGGCAACTTGCTAGCTTGGCAAACGTTTTTTTAACCTTCTTATATTGGAAAGGGTTATGGGAAAAATTTTACCAAAGTAGCAAGTTGCCTAGAAATGGAAAGGGAAGAATATTGCAATTCCAGAAAATTTTGTATAAAAAAAGCGGCTTATATATTTTCTAGAAATATACCAGCAGACGATGCAAAATCATTGCAGGTTTGTCAGATTTTTCTCAATCCCCATTACATAAAAGTTAATCAGAAATCGATAACAAATAAAAACGCCAAATATAACTTTGTGTGGTTTTTAAAAAAGGAATATCTATTTTTTAAGTTTAAACAAGTTTAAAATATCTTTACTAATGGTTGTCGAACTGAAATTAGAATTCCATACATAAGTGAATAATTAAATTTGATCTCTTAACTTCGATTCTTTTAATCTATCTGCTCAGACTACATTTGTAAATTAAAATTTTTAATGAAATCTGTGTCATACATTTTTCGTTTGTTGAAAACAAGTAATTCATGCCACAATTTCATATATGTGCCTTTATTGAGGCAATTAAATTTTAAATTGAGTTATACAATTTCGTGTTCACACATACACAATGTAGCTTACTCAATTAGTATAATCATGTGTTATGCGTTTTTACATACAAAACTTTCAATTTCCACTATAATATGAAAGAGATAGTTAAATTGGCAACAATAAAGTTGGTTACCTCTTTTATATAATCATGGTAATGTTGTTGTAAGTTGTCGGGTCTAGTTGGTTTGCTCACTAAACACACTTCATCAGAGTTGCAATCTGAATTTATTTCAATTTATGGTGTAATTTAGTACTTATTGCTTCAATTATCGATTGAATACTTGGAGTAAATACAGCTCAATTAAAGCCTTAATTGCGTAAATCTCATGAAGGCGAAATTAACTATAATACAATTTTTATTTCATATTATAATTTTAAATACAGGAAAAGTTAAAAGTTAAGTCGACGCTAGCTGCTATGCCTTTCCTCAACATTCTTTGTACCTTTCTACTAAGTTAGTATCCATTGTAAACATCATCTATCGAAACCAATAATCGAAGCTAATCGAATGGAAGAAACTTTCTCATATATTTTTCGCATATTTAAATAAAAGCAATTGCATTTTTATCATCAAACTGAGCACAAGGAACAACAAAAAAATTATAATACCCGTAGATTTGCGCTGTATGTTATTACTAATGCATTTTTTAATAACTTTTTAATAGTTTTGTTTTAATAATTTTTTAATAATTTTGTTTTAATAATTTTGTGAGCGCTATTGAATTAATGTGAAGATAAGTTTTGCTCGAAGTTGAAGCAGTGAAAAGCATATATGCTTATTTGGAATTATTTTCTATATTACACTTTGGCAAGAGTAAATTTGGTTACGTGAAAACTTTTAATAACTCAAGCAACTATAGAGAGAAGCAACAATTGTTTAAAGTACTTACTGTCGACAATATTGAAGGTACTTTACGAGACTGAACTAAAGTGATGTAGTTAACATAGTCTAATGCTGTGTGATGAAAGCAAGATTTAGAAGCAGATAATATGTTGGCGGCTTCCTGCACTTCCTGTGTACGATTTTTACTCGCCTGCAAGTGAAAAATAAGCAGAATCGTACCATCAAATGTTAAATAATGTTATGAAAATACTTAAAATTTTACTTACTTGGGCATTTTTAATTAAAGCATTGTCATAGCCTTCGGAAACTTTAAGAAAATGTCCTTTGTAATCTTTTACTTGGTTGATGTCTTCTTTAACAAAAACGGAGAGATTTTTCAAAACAGTACGACTGGCTTGATCCAATAAAATCGTGTGAAATTTATTCATCTCCTATAACAAATTTATACATACATACATACTTATATTGTATATTTCTTTTGTAACAATATAATGATAAGGCTTTATATGTGATAATATTTTATGTACAAATGCAGAAATACACTTATGCACACACACGACACTCGTATATAATTAAAATAACAATGGAAAATTAAAACATTTTCTTCTTTTTTTACAATCAACTAACCTGAAAGCAATGTATCAGTTTTCCTAAAGCGTTGTGGGCACTTTTGTTATCAGCAAAATGTTGTTGCAAGTCCCAAAGGGACATTGCAAAAGCGCTATAATTATTGAAAAGAACAAGATTTCAATATAAATAAGCAAATTAATTTAAACATCTCACATATGTATTATTATTATATTATTTTAATTGAAAAGGAAAACTAAAACCTAAATTACTCGTGTATGATTACGGCCTTACCCTGTAAACCAAATAGTGTTATGATGGCGAAATCTCTCAGGAGGTTTCCACAATACTATATTAGGTTATCATAACGATATAGTCACAATCAAACAAAACAAAAAATATTACTCACGCACCTTGTCTCTGATGCAAATACAATTTTGAATGTGCCTTGGCCACATTAATACAGTCGAACAAAAATTATGGAAAGTTGCGATTTTATTATAATTTTCGAGCAGCATTTTCTATTTTTTTTTATTGGAAAAACGATATTATAATAAGGATCGTTTATGATAATCGCTAGAATTTTGATAATTTTGTTAGAAATTAGGAAACTTGCAAACGCTACTGCATACTCAAGAAATCTGATGTATTTTAATTAAACTAAACTTTAGAGGAAAAAAAATATGCACAATTAAAATTAAATATGTTTTCTTTTTATTTTAATGAAAAGCCAAATCAATTTTGCACTTTTTAATTAAATATACGAGATAAAAAAAATTTGCTTTGGTTTTGTCAATTGTCAGTTATGAACTAGCGATTTTAGCAAACACCTTCGAAAAATTTTACATGAATATTTGAAATTTATTGAGTGTATTTTATATTAAAACGCATAAAATTTTCCTAAACGAAGTTTAAAAATACTTTAAAACCTGTATAAGTATCTAAAATCATATGCGAGAGTTACGAAATTTTACAGAAAGTTTATTTTAAACCGACTAACCAAAATAAGAATAAAAAGAAGCAGTTGTTGCCAATATATTATTTATATGGGGCACTTCCACTATAGGTAGAGAACTAAAATTTGATATAACCTAACCGTCTGTAAGCTTTGGGTTAAATACATACAGTACCAAACAAAAATAACTTGGAAAAAAGACTCAGATCCGCACAAAAACATAAATGTGAAAATAAGACCAAGTTTCTATCCAAAGATTTGAGTGTAGAAAAAATCAAAGTGTACCCTACTGTCCAATAATTTTTCTTAGACAATAACAATTTTCTGGGCATAACATTGGCCGCGTTGTTTCTTTAACTAATTGACAAAAGATAAATATAAAGTTTTCTATACAAAACAATTCCAAATAGTCTCAGGAAACTCGTCTACTAGATCATTTTCAGTTAACATTAGAAACATTGAACTGCACATTACCTTTGATTTTTAACATATTCTTTGCCTGAATCAACTGCTATATTACAAAGTTTTATAATCTTCTCTAATCGTTGTTCCAAATGCTCAATATCTGCTTCCTCTTTTGAGATGAATTGTCTGGAATTAGATTTAAAAAAGTTGTTTATTAATATTTACGTATGTATGCAGTATAATTGAATGTAAATAATACATACATTCAATAGTTTGACAAAAAAAAAAAACTTTTCAGAGTGAGAGACCATGTCGACAAGAGTCCCTTGTAAACCAATTGTAAACATTTTTTGGAATATAAAACTTGCTGACCTACATAAGCGAATGATATTAAGGAACAAAAACAATTGTTGTCTTAAATGTCAGTCAAATCACACGATATGCTGGTTGCCATTTAACCTCGCACAGTACATGGTTCAATATGCAAAAATCAGAAAAAATACTCGTGAATTTCTTGAAACATAATCAACCTAATTGAAAGTTGGAATTTTTTTTCAATTATTTTTACTCTTCGACACCGGAGGTACCGGAACAAAAAACTTGAAAAAATGCTGATTTGAAGTGTTTCCGAAAAATAACCGCCAACATTATATATTTTTTTAAGAATTTGTTTTTGCTTTTTTAATAACTTCAGAATGTTCTAAGTAAAATGAGCAAATTTTAACAATAAATGCTTTTAACATTTTTTAATATTGCTTAAAACAGTAATGATTTTCTTCAAAAATTCATAATATACCAAATTTTGATGCAGCAGAATAACAAAAGTTGATTTTTTTCAAGTTTTTTGAAACTTCATGATGTGTGTGATGTGTGTGTAACAAACAAAAAAAAAAAAAAACATTTAGCCGAGTTATTTCCACTTGCAGTAATTTTGGATTTTACAAATGGTTTAATTTAATTTAGATTAATTTTAGATTCATTTTATGGCTTAAGTAAAATTAAAATTTAATTAATATTATAAGAAATATAAATTGAATTAAAACGATCGTTCAAATTTTTGCTATTGAAACAAATTTTTAATAGATAATGCTAAATTTAGAAAATTTTCAGCAAAGTACATACATGAATCATGAGGTTTTAAAATCTGTTTTATTATTTTTAGTTTATTTATTTATTTTCTAATTAAAAATAATTTTGTCTTACCAATGAACCGAGCCTCATCGCGCAATCGTCGCTTTCCTCCTAAAAAGATATAGATGTTTTATCCGGGTTTACGTTTAGTCCCCTTGTTTGAGGCCAGTTATAAATACTTAAGGCCTTTTCAGCCCTTGTATATGGCTGATTAGAGTCTGTCCCCCCTAAAGTATTACAATGTCGTCTGCATAGCAGTTAATTATAAAGGGGGTGAAGGGGATCCATTTCGATAAACCTTTGGAGTTGTGTTTATTGCATTCTCTAATTTTCTTATGATAACCTTTCCAGTATACTAGTCGAAAAATGCATAAATTTACTACACCTTTTTAATACAGGATATACTTATTCTATATTTGTCCGCTCCATCTTGAAAATGCATGTCATTGCGTATTTTCAACAAAGTATGGGCGAATGACTACCGACGCCTAGCAACAAATGCAACAAGTATGCTTAGTATCACACTCATTCAACACTAAATAAGTCTTTTAAATAAGTTTTTCACTTAAATTTACCTACATTATAGTATGTTCGCACATGCACCTTCATTGAGGCAATTCAATTTTAAACTAAGGTTATAAAATTTGGCGTTCACACTTAAGCAATTAAACTTACTCCATTTGCATTTTAGAGCTGAAAATGTTTTTATGAGCCGGCTGTGATATTCGAAAAAGCGTGTAATCATATATTTTGCGTTTTTACGTACAAAATCTCGAATTATCACCATAATATGAAGGATATGGCCAAATTGTCAGTAATAAGATTTCTTACCTCTTTTATATAATTTACTATGTTCATTTTACATCATTTTTTTCTGATTAAAAACACTACCAGAGTTGCATTGTAAATGTGATTCAATATATGGTGTAATTAATACTTATTGCTCAATTTATTAATTAAATATTGTATGGTAAATTAAATTCTATTACGGCCTTAATTGAATGAATTTCTTCATTGTGCAATTAAGGTGCATGTGTGAACATAATTTAAAGCATCATTAACACTTGATTTAGGCTATGGCAACAATAGGCCGATAATAAAGACCATAAATAAATATTTCTCACAGGGTATGCATTTTGATAAAAACTTACCGTATACTATATATGTATTTATTGTATATACGAGTACATACATTCTAACGAAGCAAATGAATTTCTTTACGTTTACTTATTTTATTTATTTTTTTTTATTTCTTGTTTATGTTTTCACTCTTAATTCATTGAAGTCAGGCTTTGTCGTTATGCATTTTGTAATTGTTATTTTTGTTTACGTTTTTAAAATAATTTATGCTGAATTTAGCGAAAACAAGTAAAAATGTATGCAAATATATCTTAAGTTATTGTTTCTGTAGTTATGCGAGTATAAATATTTTTTATTTATTTACTCATAATTTTATCAGGCTCTTAGGGGTCATATACATATGATTAATATGGTTAGAAACATTCATAATGCAAGATAAGTCTAAATACACAAGTAATGATATACGAAATAATACTAGAGTACTACTATTTCAGATAATAAGGGATAATTAATACAAAAATACCTAATTAAGAGTTGGACGCGAGTGTTGGTGAAAAAGAAAACCATAACACGAAACAGTGAAATGAATTAAATAGAAACTATTGAAAATATAAATTATTTTTAGCATATGTTTTATTTGTTTTTATTTAGAACTGTTGATTTATGTTTCAAAAAGTTTTAGACTGATGGGTAAATAAATCATTGCTCTTACACATGCTCTTAGTAAAAATGATTTTTCAAAAATAGAGTTATAGAGTGTAAGGTAAAATTCATTGCGAATTGAAAATAGATAGAACAACGAAACAATTGTTGTAAGCATGAGTTTGTATTTTCAATTGCTTGAATTCAGGGAGGACTTTTTGCAAGCCACGACTATAAATCTTACAGATTTTAAAATTGTAGTCTCATCAGTGTATTGCCCGCCTAAGCATAAAATCGAACACCATGAATTTGCCAGGTTCTTTGCAACGCTAGGGCAAACATTTATTGCCGCTGGCGATTACAATGCAAAGCACACATATTGGGGATCCAGACTCCTTAGTCCTAGAGGTAGGCAGTTGTATTTTACTGTTCAAGCAAACAAACTTGACGTCGTATCTGCCTATTGACCCACAGACTTTAATAAGTTGCCAGACCTTATCGATTTTGCTATAGTAAAAAACATCAAACGCGACCAACTGTTAGTTATTTTACACGACAGTTTTGTCACTGCATCTAAAACCATTAGTTTCTACCCGAACAGAAACACGAATTGGTTAAAATATAAAATATATGTGAGCTCTCACTTCTCTTTGAACATGCTACTGAGAAATCCAGCTGATATTCAAGCAGCTGTAGATCATTTTACTGACGTTGTGACTGCCGCATCTATAGCTGCAACGCCAACAAAGCCATCAGCTTAAAGAATATCGTACCAGGCAACAGCAGATATTCAGATGCTCGCCATTGAGAAAAGAAGACTAAGAAGACAATGGCAAAATAGTCTCCACAACTAAATTGAGACAGAAACACGAATTCGTTATCGACAACTTTTTAAAAAAAACTTGGATCCAATGAAAAACAATGATTACAGCCTGTGGAAAGCTGTTACGCACCTATAATCTCCTATTGCTTACGAATCCCCACTAAGACTTGAAGACCGTACTTGGGCTAAAAACTCAAGTGAAAAGGCAAATGCGTTCGCAAATCACTTAGAGAAGGTTTTCGCACCACATGATATAAGTAATTCCACTATCCCAATTATTAGTGACACCGTGAATGATCCTAGGAAATTTCGGCTGTCTTCTTTAAAATCGACAATTAAAAATACGGATATGAAGAAATCACCTGGACCTGATCGTATAACAGGATAATTCAGCTGTAAGAATTTTACTTTACATATTTATTGCCATGTTGCGCGTTGGCTTCTTCCCATGCTCTTGGAAGATGTCTGAAATTGTTATGATCCCGAAACCAGGGAAGGACTCAAGCCAGATTACATCCTAGAAGCCTATTAGCCTACTGTCAGTTTCGTCTCGAGTGTAACTCCTTTTCTAAATGAACAAAACGTTATCCCAGATCATCAGTTTGGTTTTCGAGCAAGGCATAGTACGATTGAACAAGTCCATAGAATCGTTACCATTATTATTTATACTGTTCAGCTTTATTTATAGACATTTCCTAAGCATTTGATAAAGTCTGCCATGATGGGATACTTACTGAAATAGCTCGGGTTCTTCCTGAAAACACCCACAAGCTTATAAAGATCTATTTGTCAGATAGAACTTTTAAAGTAAGGTCAAAGGATCAGCTTTCAAGAAATGGGAAAATCAGTGCAGGAGTACCTCAATATAGTGTGCTAGGGCCGCTATTATATATCATCTATACAGCGGATATGCCGACAAGCCCACATACATATACATCAACTTTTGCAGACGACACTGCAATTATAAGTGTCAGTAATGATCCAAAGGATGCGTCTGAAAAACTGCAGTCCCATATTCATAAGCTAGAAGACTGGCTAAAACAGTGGAGAATAAAGGTAAATCCATCAAAATGTGCTCATGTAACGTTTTCCCTTAGAAGGCAAAATTGTCCACTAATCACAATAACTAATACCACGGTTCCAGCGGAAACGCACGTTAAATATTTAGGTATCCACCTAGATCGGCGCCTAACTTGGTCCCGTCACATTGAGGCAAAAATAACGTCCATAAAGCTTCGAACAAATCAAATGCATTGGCTAATAAGTCCTAACTCAACTTTGGCTTTGGAATATAAAGTCCTTTTATACAAATCCGTTATAAAGCCAATATGGTCATATGGTATTCAGCTGTGGGGTCTGCCTGTGCATCAAACATCCAGAAGTTACAGAGAAGACAGTCTAGGATTTTACGTCATTATCGTATGCGCCCCCTGGTACATAAGAAATGAAAATATACATAGGGATCTCAAAGTTCCCACAATCCACGAAGAAGTTAAAACGTACACGTCTAAATACGTAAACAAACTAGTTGCACATCCGAACACTCTAGCACGCAATTTATTGCAATTTTACGGCCACCAGAGACTAAAAAGAACTGACACATTGAGCCTGGCGAGGCGGCTCTCTCTACACAATAGAAGATAGATTTTTAAGATTTGAACACAAAAAATTAGTTATTACATTGATAATAACTAGTAAATAATAATTTAGAGTGAAGACAATTATGACGATTTAAATATGAATTGACGTAACAGTTCACGTAATTTCTTATTTTACTGCAAAGTTAAATAAATATGGTACAACGTAACGATATACATAAGTACATACATTAATATATAAAAGGCGGCCCAAAATAATTGATCCTATATTTGTAAAGTAAATATACTTCTTGATTTAATATTCCAACAGGGTGAGGTGATTTGATGAACATTTTTCCAACGAATTTGCGTCATCCCTTGTCAAGTTTGGTTTGGAGACAAGCCAGTGTCGGCTATCTGCCATCTTCAGTGTAATTTTTCGTTCTAAAAACTTTAAAACGGATGATGGGAATTCGTCCAAAAATCTATAATACACTTAGAATTTGTGTGAAGAAACTATGGAACGCTATACTTCTGAAGAAAACTATACTCTATATATATAATTAGAAAGGAAAGGACAAAAAAGTGATTTACGAAAGATCGGAAATTTTCCCCTTTGAAAAAACAGATTTCTATTGCTAAAATAATAAAGAGAAACTATGTTAAATCTTTCAAATGTATTCAAGATAAAAATAGTACATCAGGGGCATGAGCTGTTGTTCTACGAGTGTTGGTTCTACTCTTGATAAATACATTTTTGAATAAAGGCAAAAAATACTCTTCAGCAACGTCCACTTCAAAAACTAAAAATATATGAGGTTCAAATAATTTATGAATCCTTTTCGGAATCTCAACTACAAATCTTTTCATAGACTTTACGTACACAAAAATAAATATAACTTGCTCAGAATAAAGATAGTGTTCTTTAAAAACAAGTCGACAATCAGATAATTTTCAAAAGATCTCCGTTAGCGTTATCTAAAATGGACCAGAATCTATCGTCTTGTTTGAACGATTTAACTGATGTTAACCAAAACCTATCTGAGGTCAAGAGAAGTATTTGAAAAAAGCTGCGACTGGCAGGAATGGCAACAAATACTTGCTAAAGAAAAGTGCGAACTTAAGAAAAATTATTAAATAGAAAATACTAAACTTAAGATGATGCGATTAGAGCTAAATAAGCCCAATATTGAACTGAAATCACAAAAATAAGACTACATCTTTTTGGTAAATTTGAACGAATTATATAATACGATTTTACTTTTGGATTGGAAATTTGTTTCGAAAGGTTATTTTTTCGAATCGAATCACATAATAACCCCACAGAAGCCATCAAAAGTGTTGCACAAATTGTGAAAAATGCTTAAGGTCCAAATAAATATTTAAAAAAGAACAATATTTTATTTTCATAGATTTAAAATATATAGACAAAGTCTTCTCTAAATAAATACATATATAAGTATTTCATATTCGATGAAATCGTGTTAATTATAATTTCAATTGCCAATTAATATTTTAATACAAATTTTCCGTTCATATCATTAGAACCAACTACTTTGTATTTTTCAATGTTTTACAACTACTCGGATTTGAATTATTCATTATACTATTAGCAGAAACATTAGTGACAAATGGATAAGACCGATGTGCATCGTTTGCAGGATATTGCTGTAGGGCCATTGCGCGCAATATTAGGCTAAGCCAGAAAACTGTACTCGGATAATTAAAGGATACTGAAAACTATGGAAAGAATTACAAGGAACGATTCCAACCGCTTTAACCCCAACCGAAAAGAAAAAATCTTGAGTATTGCGTTAAAGCCTGCTATTCAACCACTAAAAATCGGGTCTCAATCAGGTATCCAGGCAGTAATTTTGGTCACGTTATTAGCGACAATACTATAACTAGAATTAACTTAATAAACAACAACGATTTGAAACTTGCGCATATTAATATTCAAAGTTTGGTTCCTTCCTTGCAAAATTGCAAATGTAAATAATTTAGTTATATAGGAATATAGTGGCAGTATCCGAAACTTAGTTGAAACCATTTATTTCCAAAGGGCCTATTAGTATCCCGGCTTACTATGCTTTAAGAAATGGCCGCTTACGAATGAGAGGTGGTCGTGTAGCCTTTTATATTCGCAATGGTATATTCACAAGAGTGGTATACAAATATGTTTTTTCATTGAACTAATAAGTCTAAAATATTAATTGGTGTTATTTACGCACCTCATGGTAACATTTGAACACTTGACTATATTCCTGGCAACTTTTCGAGAGCAATACGAGAACTGGTCTACGATACATTCATAATAATCTGCCGAATCATTTTAATATTCAACAATGTTCCAGTTCCAATTTAATTTCTATAAAAATTCTGGAAAGATCAGATTGTTGATAATCTAAAATCCGGATGTTTGCTTAGTAGTTGTTATTTGGTTTTTTGTACCGGTAGTAACACCTATACTTTGCTTTTAAGCTTAACTGGAGCCATTCGGCAAAATTCAAATAAAAGGAAAGGGTTTCCCCAGTATTACTTGACGTTAGTAAAGTCTTTAATAGCGTAAACTATTTCGTTTTAACTTTACCGTGTCATGCGGCGAAATGCTGTATTTCCCATTTATTTACCCATTTTCCTATTTCGTCCAGTTTGTTTTATAGCTGCGTTGAAGCATCATCTGGATCCACATAGGCGGCTAGCACCTACATTAGTCGCATCTGCATAGGTCGCAACTAAAATATTATTTATGACAAGCATATCCAATACAAATTTTATATAAAATTGTGCAACACCGGCTTTAATGCTGTAAATTTCTGAAATTTCTCTGTTGAATCTAACACAATAATGTCTTTCGCTTAGATACAATTTTAGTATTAAAAAAAATGTATTGCAAGCTTAAAGAATAATGCAGTAAGCAAGACTTTGTGAAATGCTTGCTGAACACCTATAAATACTCTTGAACAAAATTTTTTATTTTCAAAAATCTCGAATATAATTTATTATATGATGGCATTGTTCAGGTGTACCATTTCACGCCTGAAAAACGTGCGTAAATTATTAAAAAAATATCGAAATCCAAGTCAGCAAAATACATTCAATAGTGAGGTTAGCCGACCTAATGACTTCAGTGCGGAAGCACTGGGAATAGTTTTGACTTGACTTTTGCCATGGGAATAGTTTTGACTTGAGTGCAGTCTATCAAACAGACAGATTAGTGCGAACATATCCGCCGAAGCGACCAGTATCGAAGAAGACCCAGATATATCGACGCAGAGCAGTTGAATTATCGCCTTATTTTGGGAATAGGTTTGGGCATACGTCTACGAATTGAAGCCGGCTGAATACAGAATTTGAAATTGTTGGACGAACATCCAGATTTCGATCAACGTTTCTTTTTCTCGTATTGCTTGCAAAATTAACAAGACCATTTAATGATTCGCAATTCCAAATATTATTGCATAAATGTAGCTCAAGCGAGAATCAATTTAATATTTATATATTTTTTTTATTTACTCGCCCTTTACATACACGATAATATAGGGAGACGCCGGGTTTCCCGCTTTAATTATTTTCTTGAAAATATTAAAACGTATCAGAACAATATTGATAAAATTTAAAAAGCTTTTGCAAATATAAGCCGCATTTAAAAATTTAATATTAAACTAAAAATGTATGTCAGTAAAAACAAACAAAACACCAAATAGGGGCGTTGCTTTTGTCTGTGCACTAAACTGGCAGCTGGTAGTTTGCTGTTGATAAAATTCTCTTAATTAATTGTAAAATACTCCAACATAATCTAATTAACATACATTCTTACACTAATCAACATTTAACTTGTTAAGGAATAGTAATTGTTACAAAACAATCAAATAGTTTGTCTTACAGATTTTTTTAGCTTACCTAAACTTTGGTGAATCCTTAAGACATTCCTCAAACTCTATAGTAGTTTTCATATTTCTGTGGCTTTTCTTTTAATATAACAAGAAAATATCCGTTAGTTTGCTTTTATGATAAAAAGCAATTTTCATTTACAATATTACTAATTTGACCAACAAAAAATAGCTCATTCCTTTACACTAAAAAGTTTATGATTGGTTTCCAAACTTTTCAGCTGTTGCGCTTATATATCCTTTCGTTTATTTTATCCTTTTTCAAATAAAAGCCTTTGTTGGCTTTTTCACCGATTCTGTTTCATTTACGTGCCGTAATTTATCATTTATTTTATTGAACCTTTCTTGTTTTCCACACATTGACTTTTTGCTATTTGATTATAATTTTATTAAGAATTTTCTTAATTTCAATCTTAATTATAAGGATTTTTATTATTAATTGTCATAATACCAATTAAAATTACTCTTTTAATTATAACTAAATATAATAAATTTGCTATTTTTGCACAAAAACACACACACAACCGAAGAAGAATAAACACCAACTATCTTAATAAACAGACAACGTACTCACTTTCTCCATCATGGTTGTTAAGATAAGTAGTACGAGTATAATATAATACATTGAAAAAAATTGGTAGCAGTTTCATTCAAAATACATAGAATTTTATTTAAAGCTCTATTTAATACAAAAAAACTATATTGCGCTGTCTAGCAAGTAACACGGTTCAACTTTTTCGCCTCTTATAGCAGCATTCAATCGTTCTGAATTGAAAGGTAATCAGCCAATATACTTTATATGTAAATATTGCGGAAAATAGCTACTTATTCTCAAAATATATAAAATAAAATTCTGAGTTGCAATTAAATTTTTGTTCAAAAATATTTGACTTTCTCAAAGATTGGTAAAAATTTATAAAATATTTTATTTATTAAAATAGGATTGGTTAGCGTACGATTTGATAAAAGGATTTCCCCTCTATAATATGACGTTTACAGGCTTCGCTAAAGATTCTCTGCACAACCTGCATTGATAGTTGTGTTAAGCTAAAATGTCACTTTCGTTTTCGTATTGAAAAACTTCCTAATAGTAGACAAAATATTTTGGTTAAAATAATAAATTTTCACAATGGGTAAAGTGGAGATGTGTAACGTGAAGGATTCAGAACGCGTTAATTTCTTGTCGAAAGGCGTAATGGGTCGGTAAGAAATTTTAGTAGCTTTCATATACCCAATTTGTCCCATTTCACTTCCTAACACTCGAAATATCGCAAATTATATATACAAACTTCGGGGGACCGTAACATACCGTTTATGTAATACCATAGAAGAGTTGTGCGAACAATTGTTCGGACAACTCTGTTTGAACACGAAGCGACCATCAACAGCGACGGTCTTCACTAGCGAAACTTCTGTGAGAGCAGTAAAATTTACAGCAGCTGAACAGATTTATGGCTAGTCAAGACGCCAAATAAGGTTTAGCCCCAGGGAGCTTCTTAATTTTAATGAAACACTTGTTCTAGAAAAAAACATGAAAGAGATATAGGTATATATTAAAAGATTTAGTAACATAAGAAAAAAATATAATAATATTAATTAGTTTTGATTATTTATAAATTGAATTTGAAATTTTAAATAAAATTCGGCTTGATAGCAAAAAGGTAAGTCGAGAAGTGGTCAAGAATACCCCGCAATGACATATGAAAAGTGTTTTATTAGGCATTTGCGTACAAAATTTTAAAGTAACATCATACTATAAAAGAGATAGCTTTTTTATATAACAGAGGTAATGTTATTGTTGTGTCTATTTATTAGTCTGTGTTCGAAACTGTCGACAATTTGCATTTCATTCTTAATTTTTATACATGGTATTTTTCAACATCGTGTTGACTAAACGCAACAATTTCTAAGAATATTATCTCGATGATATAAAGTAACTAAAATGGCACAACCCCTGATTACGCGCTTTTTCCAACGTCATTGTTGAGTATTCTATTTATATTCTTTGGTTCTCCCACAACAATTTTTTTAGCCGATTTTAGTAGCCGTCGAACCATTTTGCACGAGGCGCCGTCAACGATAATATGTGACGGCGCAGTTCTCTGATTAGACTTTCCAAGAGTAGTTTTTGACTAGTTCTAACTTATTGCGGTATTTGTAATTATTAAGGTTTTTTATAATAAGAATGCATTGTTCACTAAGATTAAAAATTCCTAGTAGAACACAAAAAATAAATTACTAATTTGCTTTTATTAATATCAAAGTTATTAATAAATTTAAGTAAACAAATAACTACATAAACAAAATCTAGTAGAAAAAACAGGTGCACAAATAGCAAAAACATAAAAGAGAAAAAGGCCGAATAGACAAAGTACACGCAGAGAACCAATTAATAAAAAAAGGCGTAAAGTAAAAAAAAAAAAAAAAAAACACTTCATTACGGATGTATAAATTATAACTTCCATTTAAAAAGAAGCTTATTAAACAAAGCACGTACATATGTATATATGTACATAGTAATACACCAAATATATGGAAAATTGTTAATTAAAAAGGAACAAGAAAAAGATATGTGACACTTTTTAGAGTTGTCAAGAAAAATTTCGGTTTTATGTTCTTTGTTTCTAAAGCTTGTAATAAATGGACCGTTTATTACTGAAAGTTTCATAAGTAGTTTACAAACGCATACACACCGTATTTTGTTTTTAGGCCATTTAAGTTCAATTACCTTTCAATTAATATCAAAAAGAGAATATTTAATTTTGCCTTTGAATTGTGTATAATAATCTTAATTGTAAGGAAAGCAGGGTGGTGGTCAGTAAGCTAGCGTGAGCGTGTGGTGGAATTGTAATTAGCAACATTTTAGTCAGGTATTTCAATTTCTATAAGATATAATAATGTGGAAGTGTCACAAGTGCGGGAAACCCGTCTACTTTGGTAAGCATTAGCCTAACTTTTCTGTTTACAATATTGATTTATTTATGTTTTTTTTTAGCGGAGCGCAAACAATCTTTGGGTTATGACTGGCATCCAGAATGCTTAAGATGTGAGGAATGCGGAAAACGTTTAAATCCTGGACAACACGCGGAGGTGGGTCAAGTCAACATGTTTGCTATAGTTATTAGTTTTTTTTTAATATTTTTTTCAAACTTTAGCATAAAGGTGTGCCTTATTGTCATGTGCCATGTTATGGTGCTCTTTTTGGACCTCAATTGTTTGGGCATGGTACTCGTGTAGAATCTCATAAAAGTTTCGGCAATAAAACCACATTTAATAGACCCGGCCAACAAAATGTTCCCTCTTTACCTAGAGATCATCTTGAGTCGAAATTAAAGGTAATTTAAATGTTATTTTGTATCAATAATACCTGGGTTCTTTTAATTTTAATTTTTACAATTTTTTGTACCTACTTATGTATATATTTTGGATGCAATTGTAGCTTTTAATAGGATTTGTACTTTATTTATTTTTGTACAGCTAAACTAGACAAATTTTAAAATTATGTATTTTGTGAACAAATAAATATCTGTTAATTTGTTTTGCCTTCAATTCAATGAAATTCTTTACAAAATATAGATTGCTTAATGTATGGTTTATGCAACTATTGATTCATTTTTATTTCGGATTTACTTATACTTTCCTAATATGTATGTAATATGAAAAATCGCTTTTCTTTCTGACTACGCGCTATTTGAACACAGTCGAATTTTATTTTCATAGAAATATTCGGTATATTGGTTGCATGATTTGCAGTAATTAAAATAGAAAATACTTTTAGGTCATGTATTTAAAATACAAATGAAAGTATTTTTAGCCATTTTTGATAAAAACACAATATACTTACGAAAATACTAGATTTTTAAATATAGCATAAGACAAACAACATGTTCTGGCGGAATAAAAAAACCAGCAAAAGAAAACAACCTTTCTACAGGTACTGGATGAACACAAACTGAAGTTAAATTTTAAAAATTGTATGCTCTGTTCTCGTCATTTAGGAAGCTGACAAATTCCTTCCCCAAATTTGATGTCTGGGGTTCATCATTTTCCTTTTCATGAATGTAAAAAAATCTTTATCTGTTTTGTTAGTACTGCTGCTTCAGCTGCTCTTATGTTTTTTTGTAATTAGCTTGTAGGCATGAATTGCAAAGCTTTGCATTCTTTACATTTTAGCATCCAACGCATTTTGTTGTTGTAGCAGCTCTGTTGCTGTCGGAAGTTCTTCTCTGAAAAGATTGAATTATATGTATATTATTAAGTCACATTGGTGGCATTTTGAGCTTTTTGTAGCCGGACTTACTTCATGTGACAATTTAAAAAACTTAGCGCATCTTCTTTCTTAGTTTTCTTTTGTTTGTGATACAATAAAACTCAAATGCCTTGATTTGCTACCATGCAGCCGATCTGATTGGCGCTTACAGACATTTTAGTCAGCAGAAATTTACCATAATAACAATTGTCGCCTTGAAGTATCTCAGGATGTATTATAGAATCATAAAGAGAGTTCCATCTTGTGAAGCATATATATATTAATTGATGGTCAATGCAGTCTTTTACGAGTTCTGGCGATTTGAGAACTGATAAGACGGTTGAGAATAAACAAGCTGCCAACTTTAAAAATCTTAATCCTAGGAATTTGTTCTGGTGAATGACACAATTCAATCTGTATTTATAATTTGTTATTGTTGTATCAGCTCTGCTGCTGTCGGAAGTTCTTCCCTGAAAATGTTAAACAAAAAACATTGATTATTATTAAAAGAGTCACATTGGTGGCACTTGGAGCTGGAAAAATTGCTTCATAAACTTCTTTTCCCACACTTTGTGTATAATTTAATTCTTCCAACAGCTGTTATTACTATGTAGCTGTTGTGTTCAAAATAATTAAGTATTTGGCTACAAGGCGACATTTGTAACCAGCGGCATTTGTAGCCGCGACCCGTGTTTAATGCGCCAGTTTTTATGATATTTGTCTTTGAAATTTGGAGTGATATCGAAGCAGACCGCAAACTATATGGATCCCTTTTCGACCCTCTTCTTTCCTCGAATTTATTTCAGGAAACAGAGTTGTAATTTACGATTAACTTACTCTGTTTCAAGTCTCGTGCCTAGTGATCGCACTTTGCTATCGACAATAGTGATTTCAGACAGTCGAGTGGTGACTGCCGTCGACCGTCTTCCTCATCACGGAGTCTCTTGTAATTGCCAGCATTTACACTTAACAAGTGTCTGCTTGTGGTTCTAAGTATTATGATAGCTAGTGCTGGACACTCACACACAATGTGTGCTACCGTTTCAGCATCGTCCTCAATAATATCTTTGGAAGATTGACCCGTCCACCCCTAGCGAGGCATTCTTGTCCATCTCTTCCGAATTCCTCCTTGATTAGGGATATTTTATACGAGAGTGTCAACTTCTCTCCGCTCGACTAATTTAGCCAGACTCCTTGCAAAGGCAGGAAAGCATTTAGATTACATTTTCGTATTCAGTTACGAACGAATCGAAAAAAGGTATTCCAAGTATTTTCAAAACCAGCTGTTTCGCTGTGGAACGATTGAAATATGAACACAAAATTAAGCAATTTTATAAACATTGTAATCAAACGTTCAATTTTGTACAATAAAACAGTCATTCAATAATTAAAACAAATAATAATTATATATTGCGGGTACAATAATTAAATAAACACACCAGTAAAGTACGGAAAGGCAAAAAAAAAAAAAAAAACGCAGAAGATAAGTAAGAGGTATTTGTGGCCAAACTATTCCAGTTTGAAGAATTCTACCGCGCCGGAATAGATATTTTAATATTTTTATATCATTGTGGCACAAAAATAAAGTTTCTTTGTTTTAATTTCAATAAAATGTGAGATAGCACCGACTTTGTTGTTGGAAGAAAAAAAACAACGTTTTGACCTGCAATAAATTAAAAATAAATTTTCACATTTCAGTACAAAAAGATAAACAAAATAATAAATGTTATGTAGGATCGTAAATGAGACCTTTATTATTAATTTTTTAATTACACATTTCTTGAAGCTAAACAAACTAAAATCGAAAGACTTTCCGCCACTAAATTAACGACTTAACAAAACGTAGCTACGCTCGTAATGCAGAATACATACAATCGTAAAAATTATAATCGAAACGGAACGCTGAATATTAAAGTTCCCAAACGGAGAAAGTCTCTTCGCTACTAAATTAACAACTCACAAAAACGTAGCTACGATCGTAAAGCAGTATACACATAATCGCGAAAATTCCAATCGAAAGGGAACGCAGAATATCAAAGTTGCCAAACGGAAAAATTTTCAATTCCAATCGAAATGCAGAATAGGAGTGTATATCCTTGTACCTACTAGCTGACGGCCTTTATTTTATTTATTGATTGTTAACTAAAGTTTTTATAATATAATTTATTTTCTGATGATTCTACCCAAGGCCGTAGGTGAAATATCGAATTTAATAAATAAAATTATTTTCCAAAAATACATTTTATTAAATACCTAGAGTTTGAAAGTTAATTAATTAACTCTAGATTTGATATTCCGATAGGGTGTTTTGATGTAGATCTTTGGAATGAATTGGTTTGGTGACAAACCGGTTTCGGCTATGCGCCATCTTTAGTGTAATTTTTCGTTCTCGCCTCATTTCGTTTTTCGAAAAATGAAACAGAAAATGGTACATATAACCGAACCGGTTGTCTCCAAACCAAAACTGACAATGAAATTCGGTCCAAAAATCTTCATTAATTAATAAAAATTATAATTAGAGGCTAAAGAAATGTAATAAACTTTATAGCAAAGACAATTCTTGAGGTGTACTTAATGTACTGCACATCAAATTCGATAAAAATCGTATTAAAGTCGTAGAATACTTTTATCTTACTTAGGTCTACAATCAATTTTATGATAATAAAAGTATGGAAGTACGAAGTAGAGAAGTTAACAATCGGTTAATACTAGAAGGAGCTTTGCGTGTATATTGGGGTGTTCAAGGAGTCATACATTTGAAGGAAGATGATGATCAGCGAACATTTGTTGTGCGCAAACGAAATTCTTGCCGCATGTCAAAAACTGAAAATGTAAGTTTTCTTATTTCAAACTCAAATCATATTGATAATTTTTTATTATTTTCATTCTAGGATGCTTCCGATAAAGAAAATAATGACGGTACTGAGTCTTATGAAGCCGCTACCACTACAAGTGATCAAGTTGATGCTATATCTACAGACGTATCACTGAGCGAGAGCATGACGTTCGATTCATGCAGTTTAAATGAATATCCCGAATTACCAACAACACCTGAAGATGTTTCAGCCCAGACGACTGGTCCAAGTGCAACAGAAACACCAATGAATGGTGAACGCGAAGAAGATTCTTCTTCTACTACCACTACATTGTGTGATGAGCAATCTTCGAATATTACAACGACTAACAGCACAACCAATTGTGTTAGTTCAACATTGCCTTCAAAATTAGATAAATTGGAAAAATTAGATTGGGATGAAATTGATGATTTATTGCAGGTGGAAAGACGAGTTAACGAAAAGGACAAAGTTTACGAAACAATGCCTGTGCGTTTACCCTCAGCTTCGCCTCAAAAGTCCTCATCTTCAACCCCAACATCAGAAAGTTCAAAAACTATGTCCAATCAGAATAGCACAGATTCTACTAATATAGAAGATGCTTTACCCTCAAAAACATCTTCCAGTACAACTCCATCAGCTAGTTCTTCCTCCACAACTTCTTCCGATAATTTTCTAACAGCCACTGCCTCTTTAAATACCACGACAACTGATACAACAACAAACGCCAATACAACCACATCTACATCCGTAGATAATTATGAAACTTCCGATGATGCCACTTTAAAACCCATGGATTTTGAAGACTTTAAACGTAGCGTTCATCAAGATTATGTTAATGGTGCCAATTCTTTCCAAGAACATAATGATGACACCCTTAAACGTAACCAACCTATAGATCCTTCACGCATACACGATTCCCTTAAACTGTACAATGCTGCCGACAATCCCATGAGCAAAAGTTTTAATTGTGAACATGCACTTAGATCTATAGATGCTACATTTATAAACGACACTTTGTCGTTAAAAATTATTGAAGGTGGCTCGCCTCTGAAACGATCTCCTTATGCTTTACAAAAAAGTGGATCTGCGCAGGCGCAACTGATGGTTATGAATGGTCGATTTGAAAAAGGCATAAATCGCTCAAAGTCCGGACCATCTTGCGTGGACTATTCTTCCAGTGATGATGATGATGATTCTACTTTGAAGCCACGACACAGGCGAGATCGCGGTGCTGATGATGACAGTCACCAAAATATTTCGGCCACCATACGAAAAAGTGATATACCTCCAAAGTTTATACAAATTAAAATGAACTGCTACCCCAAAGAAGGTGCCAGTGATTGTAATTCAAGCGGCCAATCAACAATTTCTCAAAGCGGTGCTGCAGCCGGTGATGAACTGACACAAACCGAACAATTGTATTCCGGAAGTTCGGGTGGTGCTCATCAAAATCACATCAATTCACATCACCTTGACATCGAACAACAACCTTTGAATATAACAGAAGAGGGTGTGGTACTGAGAAGACCACCACGTACTGGTGCGGCAGCCATTAAGAGAAGAAGTGGCAACAGACGGTAAGAGTGATTAAAATTGTTCAAAAGTGCTAGTTGTATAATATTTTTTTTGCAGATCTCGCACTAAGCTAAAACGTCGGTGCTCTATTAATGGCCATTTCTATAATCGCGAAACATCATTCTTTACTCCACCCTATGGTTCCCAAATGTCCGTTTGGGTAACATCTTTAGTAACTACTCAAGAGGTTATTAATCTGTTGTTGGAAAAATATCGCGTTGATAGTGCGGTAGAGAATTTTTCTCTTTTTATTATAAGGGACAATGGCGAACAGAAGCGTCTTAAGGACAATGAGTATCCATTAGTAACGCGAATAATGATGGGCCCTCACGAAGATGTTGCCAAATTATTTTTAGTAGATGCTAAAAAAACCGATGAAATAAGGTAGAAATATGTGAATGTTTTTTGAATATTTATTTATGTGTGTTGTTTTCTGATTTATTATTTTTCAGCAATGAAGTTGCCCAGTTTTTGAATTTATCAGTACCAGAATGTCGTGCTATACTTGAACGTTACGATCAAGAGTTGGATAGAGAAGTCACCAAAGTTAGAGAGAAGTAAGTAAACGAAAAACAGGCACTCCTAAATCCCATATCGAAACGTATTTCTAGATCATTCACATATTTTCTTGTATGCAATGAAAACATTCTTTAAAATAATACCAATCGCTTACTTCTAATTTCTACAGCAAGAAACTTAATTAAAAATAAACTATTCTAACTTTTCTTTCAACTCTTGAAAATACCGCTTAATGTATATGGTTAGTGCCTTGACTGATAAGTATTACAATTAAAATCACACAGTAGGCATTAATAGCAAATATTGCTTCAGACTTGGGAATCCCAATTGTATTTTGTAATTAATTACATAATTACATGAATTTCAAATTTTTCAATTACAATGACATGTTTTCATTAAAATCGAAGTTTTTTATAAATGCTTCAAGGTTAGGGCATTATCCGCGTAGACACGAAAATTAGCGCTTTTAAATTATATTAGAAACCTTATTTAAGTTTGCTTAATTAATTGATTAGTTTCTTCTGATTTATTGCAATTAATAACTTCTGAGTTCTATTAATTAATCGATTTTTTTGCCATATATCGCCGTCGGTCATTGCGTATGCGTCTCACGCCTCGGCTATCCTGACACTACGAATCACTTAAATAAGGAATTTAATTTTATCGCCTTTGGACAAAATTCTTACTATTAATTTGGTGAAAATTGTGAATGCATTTTTTTCTTTTAAGAATAATTGGTTTGGTTTTTATTATAATAAATGAATACGAACTTGTTCTACATTCGGGCATATACGTGGCGAAGTTCGCAAACAAAGCAGGGTTAAAGCAGGTGCATGCGTTCATAGTTCGTCGAAAATTTGATAACAACACCATTATTCAATAACAATCGTGAAGCTCAGCACCTCCAATTTGCAAAGAATACAATGACAGTCAGATAAGTTGATCAAAGTAGTATTTTCTGACGAAAAAAGTGTAATATTTTCACAATTTAAGCAAGGAAGAAACGTTTTTGCAGCGAAGACACAGCACGGAAGGTAGACTTATGATATGGAGTGCCATATCCTACTAGGGCCTATAGCCTTGGTATTTGAAATGAAAAAAATAAATATTAGAGCATCATACAAAAGGATATTAGAAGGCGCGTTATCACTATTAAACATTTATTTGGATCCCCATCGTGTTCCTACCAACACGACCATGCTCTAATTCACACTGCCAGACCAGTAAAACAGTGGATTCGTGAGCAAGATGAAAAACTTTTAAATTGGCCTCTTCTATATTCTTCGAATCTTAATATAATGGACAATGTCTGGAGGTTGCTTGTCTTTAAAGGACGCAATAAAAAAATTTCTGGAGCTCAATATTATTGGAATTTATAGGATCGCTTTACTGCTCAATGCCTAACCGAATTTGTGAAATAATTTCTAATAATGTTAACATTACTAAATTCTGTTATTTCACTATTATTAAAATTTAATTGAACCAAACAACGATTTAGTCTAAAATTTGTTTTTTTTTTCTTTTTCAAGTGAAGTATACAAAAAACTGTTCATTTATTAACTATATAAAAAAATTATTTCCCTGCTTCCACAAAGGCCTAACGAACTATCGATTTTAATAAATACAATTGTTTTATTAAAAGAATTTTATTAGAACCTAAAGCTTGGAAAAGGTCAAAAAAATATAATAAAGTTTTAATAAAAACACAATTTTATTACTTACATTATTAATTGCCCGGAAAAAATTTGTAACTCCCAATATTTGGTTTACAAGAGATATTCGTTGAAAAAAAATTAAATCGCTATTTAAGCAATTGGCAGTGTATCCGCCTGGCACGATAACCACCTCCCACCTCCCTCACGCAAATACAGAGTTATTTCCTGCATTTTACGCCAAAAGGGTACATTTCCACATGTATTTTATTTTTGCCAATAAATACAAACAATTTTATATAAAAGCTTTTAGCGGATCAGACTATTAGATTAACACACAACAACACTGGAGACATTAAAAAAATAAGTTATTGTATACGGCTCTTTTTAAAGTTTTTTTTTCTCATTACTGAAATTTTGTTTAACATGGAAATAAGCCCCTTGAAAAAAGCACTTCTCAATTGTACTCTAATTTAATTCATTAATGTTTTAAAAATTCTCCATGTTTTTGAAAAATGTTCATTGTTTATAGTCGGTTTGAATACTAAACTAGTGAACACACCTATAAGTCATAAAACAAATTGACATATAGCTTGCCGCCAGCTGATCATTACGTGGCCTACTAAAGCTGAAAGTCCATACTACACATTTCGGCTTTTCAAGTTACATGAGACGTTTTTAATGCATTGAAAATAATATATAATATGACAGCTGTGGCATTCAAAGTCAGATGGCCTGTTCATACGCCGCTTATGACGCTTACAAAAGTAGAACTACATCTCGCATTCTGCGCGCCAAGGGATACTTTGCTTTTCTACTCTGTAACTAGCTACATAGACCTACATAGATTCCACTATTCGACAGATGCATAGGACGCGAAAAACCGTAGAACGAGTGGTGTGGGCTTTCAGCATAAGGCCACCTGATAAGAAATTCGCCTTTATTTAATATTCAAGTTGCTTTCATGAAAAATATGAAAGTTGTACTTGTTTTGTCAAAAGCTAACAAAATTATTTATATGTAATATAAAACATTAATAATTCAATATTTCTTACAGATATGCGGAACTTCGCCGCCGTATTGTTGGCCGTATGGATTCTCTGAAGGTTCATTTATAAACGTTCTTCCCCCAACAATTTTTATTTTTCTGGAAAAAAATTATACAACACTCTTATTAATTGCAACATATTTTTTTGGAATACTTAAGTTGCACTACTCACTGTAGTTAAATTAAAAATATATATTTAATATTTTCCTTAATTTTATTGTCATATAAATGTGTTTTTTGTTTAATTGCCAAAACCATTTTATTGTACGTTAAAAGCAGTATTTAAAAACATCTTAATATTTTCGAACATTCAAGTGTCATTTTTTATTTCATAATTTTTAATAATGTGACTTAAGTATAAATATTATTGTTTAGTTAACTAACCATTTGCAAAGCCATCAAACAATTAAGTTTATTACATTCTGTCATAAAACTCTTGACAAACTACAAAACCCCTACTTAAATCAAAACATATATGTAACTGCAATATATACTAAAAAAAGTGTATTTAATTTAAACATACATACATATGAATATGTCGTCTGCACAGCAAATAAACAATTGATCTGAAATTGATAGTAGTTAAACAGCATTAACTTGTTTATTTTTTTTTATACGTAATGTAAACATAATTATTGTAGTTTTTTATATAAAAGCCCATACTTTTTTAAACAAAATGAAAGAAAAACTAAAAAAATATATATATGTATAATAAAACAATCTATATAGTGTCCCGCGTTTAACAAATTAAAAACAAATTGTGTTTTATTTTTTTCTATCAAGTCGTGTAATAAAGTGGGTAAAACGTCATAAATTTTAATTAATTTATTATATCAGAGATTTTAGTCTGAGTTAATTGCAATGTCAACATAGGTGAATGTGATTGGAAATTAATTAATTGACAAATTTTTTACCATATTTAAATATATGCAATGGGTTTTGTTTGGAAATAAAGAAGAGGAAAAGCTCGAGAACAAGTATTAAATTGTAATAATAAATAGGAAATTGAAGGAACTATTAATTAAAGTTTATAAAAAAATTTGCATTTAATTAAAAAAAAAAATCAATATTTTTCCATCAGAAAAAAATGTATAAACTTTTCGAAAAGAGAGAATTATAAAAATGCGAAATATTTTTTAAAAAACTACGAAAAGTTTATTATATACTCGTATTATAATAGATCATACCAGCGCCCTAATCACGGCATACGATATCGTGTATACTATCGTAGCATTTCAATACGTGTCGAGTAAGCACATCACAGGAATGGGCTGTCAGCTGGCAGACATACTACTGTGGGCAAAAAATAGTAAGACTTTTTAATATAAATTTCGCGCGGAAATCCATTCGTCGAATTTTTTTCTACGTTGGTATGACTGTCAGTGACATCTGTGGCAAATATCACATCAAAGTAATCATTAGTGTTTAGTATACGCTTGTCTGCGGAATGAAATTTCTGGCGCCGAAACGTTCAGAATGTTGCAAAGGGCCTTTGGTGATAATTGTATGTCGGGAGCAAGTGTTTTTGATTGGTACAAATTATTCAAAGAGGGTCGAGAACGCGTTGACGACGAACCACGTCCAGGAGGGCCATCGGCATCAAGTGATGATCAACACGTCAATAAAACCAAGGAATTGGTGTTCGAGAATCCACGATTAACAGTCAGAGACCTTACTGATTTCGTTGGAATATCGGAGGGATCAGTGAAAACCATTTTAAAAGATCATTTGGGCCTAAGAAAAGTGAAATCACGATTGGTTCTGCATACCGTATTGATTCTTCGTGAGTTTTTCGCCAAAAATTCAATCACATGTCCCCACAACCACCGTATTCGCCTGATTTAGCTCCGTCTGACTTCTGGCTGTTCAGCAAACTCAAGCGACTGCTCTTTTGAGCCAATCGAAGACATTAAATGCGAATCGCTACGCGCATTGAAGGCTATTTCGGAAATTGACTTTACAACTGTTACGAGGATTGGAAAAAACGTTGGCATAAGTGTGTTGCAGCGGGGGGGGGGGGGGGGGGGGGGGGGGGTTACTTTGAGGGGGACGAAATAGATTTGGCAGAATAAATAAAGAAATTTAAAATTATGAACACAGTCTTACTATTTTTTCCCCACACTATTATATATAGCTTGCCGTAACTGAGTGCACTGCAAGAAGTTCTGGCTTATACATCCACGTAGTGGCGGTCGGTAAAAGGTTCCTGTCTCTGCAAGGAGTCTGGCTAAATAAATCCACGGTGTGACGGCATACAGCAAGGATGCGTGGCCAAGAGGGTGCATACCATGGTGAACATAAGCCTCACATAAATGCTAGCAATTAACAAGAGACTCCGTGATGAGAAGGTCGACATTCTCCAGTCTGAAATAACTACAGTCGAGAGTAAAGGCTATTGATAGTACGAGTCTTGAATGAGAGTGAAGTAGTCGTAAAGTACAAATCGGTTGCCTAAAATCAATTCGAGGAAAGAAGGGGGTCAAAAAGGGACTCATTAAGTTAGCGGTCTGCTTCGATATCCCCCTACATTATAATAATAAAGCAAATCACCGCATACGATATGTGTCGAATCGTAATTTTAAGTAATTTGTAATAGATTTACGCACATATGTTTGCCATGTGGAATCAAATGAATAAAAACAAGCAATTTAAACAGGAATTTTGCGCAATTTTTTTTTGAATAAAATTTAAGTATTTTAAGAAGTAATTTTTTATTGTAATTTGGTTTATCTTCATCAAACGATTAAAAAAGTTGTATACTAAGAATTATGGAGGAAATATATCTTTTATCAAAGGACAAATGAAACATTCAGTGTACTTCGTTGCCAGCTAAATTTCATTGGACATACAATGTCCACAGCAGTGGCGAAAAAGTTCCAATTCGGTGCCATACTTTTACTTTTGGCAATTGCAAGTTCTCATCCTAGTGGTCTTCCTTGACCACAGTTTCTATAAATATTTTTAGGCCAATTGTGGATGCTGAAACATAAATTCTGGCAGTAGCTTTTTTTGCATTGCATTTTGTGTTCATTACTTTTAGACATTTTACACATTCTATATTAATTAAAATTACATATTTTTATTTTTTTATTAAAAAAAGTTGCAAAACAAGAAGTTTTATTATTTATACGATAGGTTTAGACGTATCGAATGGCAGCTCGATACAAATTACGATACATTTCATACGATAGCGAATTTCAGAATGCCAAAATAGGAAAATTTTGATACATTTTGCTCGATATCATATGCTAAAACTATAGAAATGTTTAACGATAACACAAAAATTAGGTGGAAATGTATTGATTTGTATGAAACTGCGATTTTTAATAATTCGTTTTCCTTGCAAATATACCTTCTTTGCAATGGATATTTAAAACTAGAGGATATATATTTAGCTTATTTTTGGTTTTTATCAGTGTAAAATGCTAGCTGCAAAATAGCCAGAGCACATTAAAATACCGTTATATGCTATAAGTTGTACAAGTTTTATTAAAATGATTTTGTTGTTACTGTGCTATCGAAAATTAATAGAGTCCAGCAATAGCAAAAATCGTAAACATTTGCTGTCACAAAACAACACTTCTTTCTCGGTTTTTTTTGTACACGTAAAAACAGCACCAGCACAAATAAGACACCAATCACATTGGCACAGCAACCGTGCTTTGAACAAATAAGGAATTTATACATACACATAATCTGATACCCCGGAAACTGCCTTGTAATTTTTGTTTTTGCTTTAGTTTTCTTTTTTAAGTATTCAAATAAGTAAAAAAATCAAACCTTACCTTATAAGAATTTATGACAAGACAAACATTTGGTATTGATGTGCTGTTATCTTTTTTCAATAGCACAAAGCACTATCTATAATGTGTTGCTTTTGCTGCTGCTATTTTGTATTATTAAAACAAGCTTTATAGCAACAGTAATGGCAATTTTAATGTAGCCCTGGTTTATATGATTGTTGCAGGATTTTATGAATATGGCCGCTAGAGTTGCAGTACGAAATATTTCAATAGCACCAATTTCGACATTTCGAAGATTTTCACATATGTATTTTAAGTGTATCGAGCAGAATGTAACTACATATGCTAACAAATGAATAGGATTGTTTCCTAGCTTGCGTAATATAATTACGATGGTAGGTTCATATTTTGGGCGTCTAAGATATATTTCCTATGGCCTTTGTATATTTTAAAAAGCTGAAGCTAATTATTTAAGACATTCGAAAGAACTGCCAAAATATTCTTCATAAGACTACTAATCTCAATCTGTCACTGAATTGCTTCTGTCCTTTGTTAAGCGTTTTTCAACGTTAATAGATCGGCTTTATGGAATACCTTATCGAAAAGGAGAATGACGAAGAAAATAATAAGCTATGTATCCAGGATTCTGTTGTGGAGAACTTAACGAAAGCGTGTTCTGTGAGTCATTCGATGCAACATATGTACGATCTTGTTTATTCTGATCCTTGATGAATTATAAGTGTCACTGTCAAGGATAGAAAAAGTATCCAGTGGAATTTATATGCGCATCATGAAGACGTCGAATATGCATTTGATCAGCCAGCAATTGAGTAATCGTCAGAAAAATCTAAAGGCACTTTTCATAAAGGCTAAAATTGCCAGACTGGAGATAAATATCCAGAAGACGAAGCTTATGTCAGGTGTTTACAGCGCCTTAGAGCAACCGACATTGATGACGAAGTAATCGAGAATATAGAAAAATTCAACCACCTGGGTAGCATTGTTGGAAATACAAGAGGAGCCGAAGATGTCACGAGCCGGTTAAAAAATGTTTAACAACATTTGGCTGTCAAGCCAAATACCTAAGGACACAAATTTAAGAATTTTCAATTTAAATATACTACGCATGCGAGACTTGGAAGAGTACAAGAAATATCGATAAACGCGTACAGGCATTCACAAACAAATGCCTCAGCAATATTCTGGGTATATGGTGGCCAAATGTAATCAGTAATGCAGACTTGTGGGTAACAACAAATTAAAAACCAGTGCCAAATAAAATAAAACGTAGAAAACGTTGTTGGATTGGCACTTAGGAGACCCAGCGAAAGTATTGCTCGACAAGCGCTTACTTGGAACCTTCAAGGTAGTCAACGCCCTGATCCACTCTTAAAAACCTGTCGAAAAACTATTGAGGTGGAGCTGCGTGCCGCCAATTATAGTCGGTGGAGATGACAGAAGAAGGTAGAGTAGCTAACGGTTGATCCCTTAAAAAAATTGCTTTAATTCGTAAAAATTCCATACGTTTTGGTGCTCACGCTAATTCGTCTTATGTATTTTTTTTTTTGTTGGTAAAATAAGTTCAGGTAAGATAAGGCCCCTTGTAAGTCGTAATTGATTGTTCAATACCTCGTATAATTTGAAATGTAAAGCACTACAGCTCTATGTTTTCAGCAAAGCTACACAGTATTGGCAGGCAGTGGCTTGAGAGCTTTTCATGGAGAGTGTGGTGTATAAATGGCAAAAAGTGCACTCATATACCCCTATCAGTGGTGCATAAACAAAAAAAAAATATTGTGTTAATTAATAAGTTTAAAACCCCTTAATATTTTTTTTTAATTCTCACCTCGTTAAATCGGAATTTTGTTATTTCGAATAACCCTGTAGTTTATACGAAATGGTTGGTCCCTTATGGTGAATTAATACGATTTTACTGTACTGCGAAAAAGATGAATATTTATTTTTAGATCGAAGGCTTCAAACAATTACGTGAAACTATTGGTTAATTTGCATGTTTTAGAACCATAACAAAGGCGCCAAATTTTTCACAAGTTAGGAAAGTGTTAAATTAAAACGAAACTTAATTTATTAAAATTAATTTATATTTCGATTTTGTTTTATGATCATAGATAGATTATATATAACCAAAAACTCAAGAATTATTGGTTACTATTCCAAATCGATCTAGTTAGTACTGGCTGTTTAAATGCGAGTGAAACTGGTTCTCTTTGAGAACTTCACAAAACATCAATTTAATTAAAATCAGAAACGCATAAGATATGAAGTTTTGTGTAGAGGTTATCGTTAAAGAAATTGGAAAAATTTAAAAAAATAGTAAAAATTACAAAAAACATTGGCAACAGTTTTTGTTATTAATGTAGGAGGAATATCGAAGCAGAACGCTTACTTTATAGGTGCCTTTTCGACCACAACTTTCTTCAAATTGGTTTCAGTCAACCGATTTGTAATTTACAATTGCCTTACTCTCATTCAAGTCTCATTCTACCACTAGCCTTTACTATCGACTGTAGTGATTTTGGACTGTCGACTGGTGAATGTCGAATATCTTGCTAGCATTTGTGTAAGGATTCATTAAGTGTCTGCCCGTGGTCCTAAGCCTTATGCTAGCCAGTGCTGGACATTTACGCACAATGTCTTAGCCTTTTCCTTAGGACAATGTCTTAGCCTTTTCCTTTGGAGACTGAAAAGTCCTCCACTTGGTAGCGTTTCTTGTCTATCTCTTCAGAATACCTCCGTGGGTCATTAAACACTGGAGTTCCTACAGAGAATAACCGCTCCACCTCTTGCGAGGCTTCATGGCCCATTCCTATCAGAATCTCACGGTTCAACGCTTTTAAAGATTGACTCGTCCACCTCTCGCGAGGCATTCTTGTCCATCTCTCTTGGATTCTTCTCTTGGCCAAATAACCGTAATTTTTCCAGACCGCTTCGTCTATTGCGACGCTTCGTGATCCATCCCTGTAATGGAGAAAATAATGCCCACCCACACAGAGCTCCATATGCACGGGTAGGTCTCTATTAAACCTGGAGATAATTAGCCTGTTGTCGGCCGCCACCACGTGGAGGTATAAGTCAAAACTCGGTTACGACAAGCCATTTTTTTGTGCCTGCCAGCTGACGGCCTTGACCACAGTACTAGATTCCGAGATAGAAGGCTAGATTCCAAGTAAAGAACTTGTCAAGTTTACGAGCAACTGAATGTAAATCTAATATATAAAAACGTCAGTGTATAAGAATATGGTATCAATTTTTGTAGATTTTTTTCTTAATTTGATTATTTTTTTATTAACTACTTTTTGCGCAGCTGTTTCAAAATACCAGCGGCAACCCTGAGTACGTGTATTATAAAATGACCTTAATATATTAAGTATACGATATGAGTGTATGTATGTATGTATGTGAAGTTTTCAAATCTGGGTCATTTTAAATAATTAAAATATTTTTACTCTATTCATAAAATGTTTATAAAGTTTCTTAAATGCTTAACACAACCTAACATAAGCACATATGCACATACATATGTGTGTATGTATGTATGTGCTGTCATGTATATGAATGTAAATGCTTCATTGATTTTAGAAGTAAAACGAATCTAAAATTCAATTAAACTTAAAAAATTATCTAAAATCCCCTTAAAAGCCAGAAGAGCAAACATTTTTAAAAGGTTTTCAATAAAAATCTTTTATTACATGCTTGATCTGAGGTCCACAAAATACTACGCAGATGACATTCACATGCTTCTGAGACATAATAAAGGGTTTGATTGAAATAAAATAACAAAAATAAATTAAGGAAAACAAATTAAAAAAGGCAATACTTGACCAGGGAAAAACGATTTGTTGTCTAAGACAAGCAAGTATTTTTTCGTCTACAAACTGTTAACCGGAAGGAGAAGAATAATAAGAGGTAATCTTGGGTCAAAAATATGATAAAGGAAACGAAGTTGTTACGGTCATGTTTGAAAAGAAAAATAAGATGTTTGTGTGGGAGTGTGTGGTGGCATGCTATGGTAGTAGTAGTACTAAAATATATTTAGTAGTCTCCTCTCTTTTGTATATTTGCATATAAAATTATAAATAAAATCCCAACATAACAGATATTAAATGATGATTAAGTGTTTGCATAAAAATGCTGTCAGGATAGAACATTGACAATAGGCATCTGAGCACAGTGGGGTGGTATATAAATGAATATGTTCAAAAATTAAGGGCAATTTTATAATTTTCCAGATTGTATTGGGATGACTGGCCGGACATGTGTGTGTAAGGTTGCACAGACTGCCAATGATCATACACTGACTCAAGTGGTCCCATATTGTGATTCCGATGTTAACTGGTAGGGATTCATCATTCTATGTATCCGTGCTCGACCTGCCACAAATCCATTTCATTGTCGAATGATGCGTGTGGCCCAACGGTAAAATGCCCTGTTAGACCATTACCCTTGTGTGTGTTCGTTTCCAAGAGACCATGACTAGAAATTAGGTTTTCGCGCAACCACATTGTGGCCAAATGAGCCTTGATGTTGTACATTTGATAGAAAACGGCGACCAGAGAACTAATAATTATAGTCTATATTAAATATTTAAAGTAACCTTTTCAGTAATATCAATTTATGCAAATACTAAAAACTTAATACGAATCGTAAACTATGAACTATCATAATTAATTGATTACTAGTGTTTGCCTACTGCTCGAAATTCGACCTCTCCACATTCGTGTAATGTAAGTAGGAAAATAAACTAAAAAAAAAAAACAAGTCAGAGATTTGAACGATAAATGATACTGAAGATTGCGCATAGCCAAAACCGGTATGTCTTCAAACCAAACTTGACAAGGGATGACGGAAATTCGTTCCAAAGATCTACATCCAAATACCCCGTCGGAATATTAGTATTGGCTGTGCTGAATCTTATATACTCTTCACAAAAGTATTATATACTCTCCTTTCGTTTTGATATAAGCATTTTAGATCGGTTAATATATGAGGAGTTTTTTCTTAATTTGTTTTTCTTTTATCTGAATGTTTGTAAATGTTTGATAAATTCTCGATTTTTTGATGAATTGTAGATAATAGCGGAATTGAATTTTTAGTGACATTTTTTGATAAAAATTAGAGATTTCGGTTGCAATTTAAACGTTTGGGTAATATTTGACGGTATATTTTAAAATATGGCTTTTGGGTCAAAGTTAGGTCTTTTGGAACTTAAAGAGATTTTGGGCATTTTCAGATTTTCTTTTTTGAGTTTTTGGTAAACTCTTGATTTTTTGTGCAATTTTTACATGTGCAAATATATATTTTTCAAATTTGTTCAAACGGAAAAATACTTCTCAAAACAATATTATAATTTTCTATCCATTTTAAAGTCAAAAAAAAAAAAAAAATATTCTCTCTTTCTGATAAGGACCCACTGTGAAAAAAATGAATGCAATGAAACTATAATAAAAAATAAAAAAAGAAAATATGAATAGGCAAAAACAAATATTAAAGATTACATCATTTTTATATTTTTACTTGGTTTGGCAATAGAATTGTAACCAAAAGGCGAAAAGAAAGCAAAAGCTAAATTAGTTCAAAGGTTAATAAAAGTTACACTGCTACTTGAAAATGGTATCTAGCTGCTTCCAATTAAAATATTAGAAGTATTCATATTTTTCATGTCACTGCCCAAGAAGCAAGAAACCAGTATTTTAAAGTTGCGAACTTTGTTCTTAGACCAATTTATAACAAACGTTTGGCAGAATCTTGGCAGGGGCTGTTGGTATTTACCCTCTTATGCCTAAAAAGTATTAGATATTCTGAATCCGTATCGAACTAAGAATAAGTTTCCGTACAGTATTTACTCGGTGGTACCCACAAAGTTTACAGGCCTAAATGTTGGACCGAATTCAAAATGTACTAAAACAATTACAAAAAACGAGGTTACTGAAAGAACTGAAATTTCATCGAAAAGTTAAAAAATCCAAATTTCATCTCAGAACTTAAAAATTGCAATAAAAAGTGTTTAATTACCAAGAAGCTTATGAATTGAAAAACACGATATTCAAAAATATTTGAAATTTACCAAATTTCATAGACAACTCCAAAACGTAGAACGTGAAAAAATAGGGAAGGAAGAAAGTCCACAAAAAATTAAAATTTCACTAGTAACTATAAATTTTACCAAAAAGCGAAATTAAACCAAAAACTCATAAAAAATCAAATTATTCGCCACCGATTTCGTTTTTGAGTTTTAAATTTAAATCATCAAAACCCTTATTTCTGGCTGCTAAAATGGCTCGGTCGCGAACCAAATGTGATTATTGTAATTTTTACCAATATTTGAGAAGACTTTTGCGATCGATTCTTCTTTAGACGTTGCAAATTGCAAATCTGGCCTGCAGTAGCGTCAGTCGGTATTTTTTCCTTGCCAATGTCTTACAATTGCTGTGAAAACAAAATTCCCTGATTGATAATTTTGTAGAGCGACATTTTGCTGTCAACTTGAAAGTTTTCACGTATCTCCATAAATAAAACTGATGACTTCATTCATCAGCAGCTGTTGTCTGACTGGCAGCGTTTAGCGAAAATCTGTGACCAATAGCACCATCATCCCTCTAAAGATTTGCTGATTATTTCACAAGTCTTTCAATGTCCTATCAAGTGCCTCTAACGCTCGTTTGTGAGCCACTGTACATTCATCCCAAATAATTGTTTTGCAACTTTTACGATCAGTGATTGCTTCGAAATATTGTATGTCGGCTCATTTACTGTTTGCAAGTTTAAAAAGAGCTTTAGGGTAGAATGAGCTGTTGGTCCTTCTTCTAACAGGGTGGCAGCTTTGCTCAAACTTAAAAGCTTACATGTTTCTCGATATGTTGTACATAATGCACTATTAGCGGTGCGTTGAGATTGAAAACCCGTCGGTCGAAGAACATTAATAGTAAACGGAAAAACAATTGATATTTTCGGATGGACTGAGTAAGCATTTATGTGTCACTGTTTCCCAGTTTCCGATGGTAACATTTTTTGTTGAAGCGTTCCATGTAGAATATGTCAGCGTTTCTGAGTAAAGCAAAGTTCTTGCAAATGGACCACTTGTACATGTTTCAAAGAAACTTGTCATAGTTGTCGCTGGGGGTCGCTTTGTAATCTGCATTGCATCTGCTTCCGTGAAATAAACTCTAGGTGTACAGATAAATGGACCACAGTGGGGTTACATTCATGGAGAATGAAAGGATTCTCCGGAGCGCTTTATTGCTGTTTTCCAGTTTGGAACACTTATTGTCAATTATGGTGATTCCTGATTGTAAATGGAAACAACATCGCGCTACTACAAACTTTACAAAAAGTCCATCAGTGCCTCGTGGCGTAATAATATGGCGATTGCTTCTCGATTGACCGGGTAGTAGCAACTGTGTTTCATGTGAACGTGATAAATAAGTGTGGTAGGATCTTGCGCGTATTCGTGGAAATGTTTTGGACTTCAAGCATAAGTCGCTGGTAAAATTGTAACTCGATGAACATTGTCCGCATTTCCATGTGTGTTTATGGCGACACGGAGATCAAAACATTCTTCCGATCGTAATTTTTTGCTTCCTTAGACGTATTATGTTACACGATTACTTTCGATTTCCACATACTGCGAATTGATCAAATAATCGTCTACATATGATTGTCCTCGGTACAACGGTATGTATAAAAGTTCATAGAACTAACTTTTTTGTTTGTTTCTTGACCTGTAAATGTATAATGACTTTTTGTTATGAATGTGGTTAATGGAGTAATCTTATTAAAAAAATGATATCCATCTCATTCTCGAAAAAATATCAGCGGATACCGCAATGCATCGTACGAGAGATGTGTTACGGATGTACGCTGAAGATGACTCCCACAACCACAACGCTAATTTTATTCAACGTCGGTGCTTTAAAGCGCCTCTCCTGGCGCCGGAGGCGTCATATCTAAATTAGTTTTGAACAGTTTCATCAATTCGTTTTGTTCACATAATTTGGAATTGCGCAATAATCCTCAGTTTATCGCACGACAGATGGCACACCGCTGATTACCGTTATCATCCGAATTTCCAAGGAAATAAGCTTAGAATTCATTGACGGCAACAATGCTCCTGCTCGCCTGCTCGATGATTACAATTTGTCCTTATAACTACAAATTTAATAATCCCTGTGTATGTGATGTGTTTGGCATTTGTGAATTAATGTGCCTTAAAAATTGGGTTAAGCCCTCGTAATTGTATTTTATTAGTCCCAAACGAACCATTGTAGATTTGTATGTTTTGCGAGAATTGCTTTATGGAAGGTTCTTGGCCGGAAGGCAATAATGCTAACGGTTCTGGTGGCAGTGTTAATTCAGTTAGTTTGACTGTTCCACTTGCACAAAATAGTCCTAGTTCTTCGACCCGAAACCTCAAAGCATTGCAATATTGGCAAACAACAATCATTGTACCGAAATAAATTGAGTGGTCTGTCGCGTGGGTCGTATGTGAACGCTAAATGCTCATACTGAACACCAGTATTTGAATATCTGTTTAGCCGACCTTGTAAGTTATATCGACTGTGCGAGTTTGAAGTCATAGTGGCTCGTAGTTGAGAAGGTCCCAAACTATTTGCCTCCAAACGCTTGCTACGCCCTTCTTCAGTCTGACAGTCTCTGTGATTGTAAACATTTCTTGCTAGACGCGTACGGCGGCCTATATTACTTTGTCATGCCTTATTTGCAATTTTGTCTAACAGAAGTTTTCTGTACTGCGCAATAGCTGTTTTTATTAGATATTTTGGATTTACATTTTATATCAGGGATCGTAACCGTTATTTTTTGACCGATATTGGCACAATACATGTACATACGTAGTAATCTTTTTAGAAGGTGTTTATTGGAAAGTCTGTTTTAACAATGTATACTGCAGAATTTTTTTTACACACTGTTACTTATTTACTTATCACTTAAAGTCAACACTTCTTTATAATCGATGTTAAAACTTTCACGTTTTACTCGATACTGACTGTCAGCTCGACGATCCAAGTCTTTTTACAATAGTCGTCTAGTTTCCAGAAACTTGTAGGATACGCCAGAATCCAGTAGACACTTACTTCTTGAATTATTATGATGTCTGTTGTTGTAACTACTGCCTGCTTTGTTTCAATTTCTGCAATTCGTGTTGATATTGTTGGTTTGAGTGTATTTACTTTCCTGGAAACTTGTATGAGCTTATAGCTGTTGTTTTTTGTTGCTACAGCGCTGTCTGTACAGTGGATAATCGTAACAATATGTTGGGAAATATACTTACGATATCCAACCGCTTGACCAAATATAATCACAGAACAAAAAAAAGGCTACCACGAAACAAGAGCTTTCGAAAGTTAAGCTTATATAGCAAAAATGTGAAGTGAAAAGGAGGCAATTTTATATATTATTCATTAAGTGATTTTTTTATGTTGGAAAAACATCAATTACAATTTCTTAATTTTCCGAAATGTTTCTGGAAATTTTCTAAATAATATATTTTTCATACAAACCATCTTAAGTTATGCGATTACATACATGCACCATTTAATTTTTATCTATAAATTATCATACAATTAAAATAATTTCTTTTTCCTTAATTGAAGGGATAACTGCTAATATTTAAACTTTTCCACAAAACCGGAAATTCACAAAAAAATCGAAAAGCTGCAACAAAGAATGTAAAATTACCAAAACTTAAAATGAATTAACACAAATTTCACCGAATATTGAAAATCTCTAATTCACCAAATTGTTAATTTAAATTGCACTACACGCAGAAATTTCACCAACATTTTTAGAATTTGCTAAAAAGTCAACATATCACCGAAAAACCGAAAGTTCATACAAATTCCAAATTATAGTTAAAGCGATATTTTATCAAAAACTCTTCCATAAATTTCCATATACATCAGAAAATCGAAAATTATCCAAGAAATTTAAGAAGCACTTACAACCAAGAATTTTGCAAAAAACACTTAAACCGAAAAATCTTTAACAATTTCGATTGTTACCAAAAAAAATTTAGAATTCTTCAAATCAAAAAAATTGCAAAAAAACCTAAACTTTAAAATCTCGAGTTACATTCGATCAGTCCAATTTTCCAATACATCTACCCGCTTGGCATCAATGGTGGCTTGAACATTGGCTTCCAATGCTTTACAAGGTTCTGTTTTGTCGCCATAACGCAATGACTTAACATAGTCCCTTCGAAAGTGATCCAGAGGCGTTTAATAACGCATGAACAAGGCGGCCGGTGAATAGGACCAATTCTAGAAATGAAATTGTCACCAAATTGATATTGCAATAAATCGATTGTTAAGCGTGCTGTATAGAAAATTGCGCCATCTTGTTGGAACCAAATGTCGTTTATGTTTAGCTGATTCATTTTTGAAAACAAAAATTCAGGCAGCATGACTCGAAAGCGTTCGCCAATCGCCATCACCGTAAATACAACTCCTTTCTCATTTCGTAAGAAATAAGGAGCGATGATGCCGCCTCCAGCGTTATTCGTTAATGAGTTGAGTATTGTATTCGCTCCAAAAACGGCAATACCACTTAATCAGAAATGAGCTGCGTTATAAACCACAAATCTTTGTTAAAAATGCTTATCTTCGGCAAGTTTCAATTGAGGCCAATCAACGCGCTATATTTTATAGGCACGCAAGCCAAGATCCTTCCTTTTTCACGTAGTCGGAGGACAAAGGCCAATAAGTTGAGAACGATGATGAATTGACATGTCGGCGTCTTTTTCAATACTTCGCGCTACAGCAGCAATATTCTCTTCGACGCACATTTCTTTGCCTTGTTGATGGGTTTGAATCGAGAAGACTAAAATTAATGTGAACACGATTCACAACTGCACGTATTCCTTGCTCACTAGGCCGATTATGTTGATCGTAAAATGGACAAAGTGTACAATGAACTTCGCGAAATGTTTTTTTAAAGTAAATTGACACAATTTTGAAGCGCTGTTCTGGCGTTAAAGGTTGCTAAAGCTTACTGAACAGAAATGTCAACACAGTTTTACATTATCATAGTTATCGATGTCGATAGTTCTCATGCATCTAAAAAAAAACACCCTTGGTTCTACTTGGTTGAAGTATATGTACTTAAGACCTGAATACAGTAATCTCACTTCTTTAACTTTAATTCATAATGTACAGTGCCCAACAATCCTAATCGCTGGAGCATGGCACTGTAGAATTGTCTCCCATTGTAAATATAGTACGATAACATTTATATTTTATATACGTGAGTGAAGAGTACCTGTAGTCATTACAATCTTAAGCATCATCACCAGCGTCGTTTATCGATTTTTTTAAATTTATATGCTTTTTTTTCTTAAATGTAATGAGGCGTTGACAAATCCAACCCCTGACATAATCATTTGCAAAGAAGATGTATTCCATGCATACAAACTCGTTTTATGCTCTAGTGCAAATTATCTTGGCCCAAAAAGGAAGATAAATGTAGACTAACGCTAAAATGTTGCGTCCAACACCAAAGCAAATAAAAATAGTCAACGTTATAATAAGGATGTGCAAAATGATAACCAGTTGGAAAAAAGGATCATTTTGTATCTATTGCTAAACAACCTTGTGTATCGTTTCCTGTTTTACAAGTTTACTTTACATCCTTAAAGCTTTTTCTATACTGGAGTCATAAAAAACGAGAAATTTACATAACAAATTTTGTATCAACTGATGAACATATTTTCCACTGTACGGCAGTACTTTTTGCTGGTAATTACGTGTTTTTTATCTTTTATTAATTTTCCCGATTTTTATGTTTCCAATAAGAGGGAAAATCATCATCGCGTCTCATAACACTTAGAAATCATAATCCTTTATTATTTATTAACGTCGAATATTTAATGTTTGGTGGCCGAATTCACACAAAATCCAACAAGTCCGTAACAATCGTAGACAACGACGAGTGTTTGTTGGCTGTCTTAAAAGCCTATTTTTGGTTGACCGTCTAAATCAACAAAGAAAATTGCTGGAGTTGAAACGATACCAACCTAAGCAAGCCTTGAGAGTTGACAATACAACCGTAGAAGCACATGTTACCGTAGAAGCCCGCGAATACGTGTTGATGTTCATGTTCTGTTTGATCGCAATTTTTAAACTAGCAAAGTGTTTATAGCGTACATTTTTTCGGTTGTGAGTCTGGATTGTCTTTACTTTTAATGAGCGTGAAGGTGTTACACTTAAAAATACATTCAAAGACAAACATCGTGGCGAACATGGTTGCTCGAACAAATGTTCTGGCAACGATGGTTGCACATCTATAAGAACGTTCATCACGAGCCGAATTCATATACGAGAAATGATTTGTTCGTTGTTCGTACCAAGTTAATGGCTAGTGGAGATCGGTAGCTAGGCAAATACAATTCGAATAACTACTGCAAGCATACAGTTATTTGACATCCGTAAAGAAGCCGTGACAATTCCTCGTATCAATTTATTACTTCTTAAGCTACAAATTAGCGTTTTGTTAAAAGTGTGTTTTTGTGCTATTAGCGATTTTTTGTAACTAAACTTGGACGTTTTCCCTAGTGAAATTGTCGTTTATTTCAAAATTTAAAATATTTTTCAGAGATGTTCGTGGCAAACTTAGAGAAATAAACTAGTATTTGAAATTTTCTTCGAATTTTCTAATGGGTACCATATCCGTTTAGTACACAAAAACTCGCATCCCGTATACAAATGATTTTAAAATTTGACACAATGTGGCCAAAAGGTTCACGACCCATAACACAAAAACGTTTTATACTTTGACCTCCTCTTTCATATTTCTTTCCTTCTACAAATCTTCATGGGTTGTTTTTGTTATTGTTGCAAGTGCAAGTATCATTAAAGTACACGGCACAATTTCTTTTTATTTTTCTACTTAACTTCTTCTTGCACTTTACTTCCTACCACATGTACGACACTTGTAATGCTGTTTTTATTGTAGCTACAAAGTTCATACTTGTTCTTCATTTTATTGGAAAATTTCTTGTTCTTATTCCTTTTATCGCCAACATCGACAACATCCTCATCACTACTGGTACTTTAGTGTAGTAAAGGACGAAAATGCCTCAACATTTTTACCGTGAGACTCATGCGGCTCTTTTATGTTTAAGTAATTGGGAAACCAATTCTTTTTTGCTGTAATTCTTTGCCTTTATGTTTTTTTATATTCTTGAAATTAATTTTGTTATTGTTGGTAAGTTTGGTGCATGTAAGAGGAGTTAATTATGTCCTTGATGGTGCTTGAAACGATAAAATCAGAAAACAATTTTAATCGATTTTTGTTTATACACGATGGCAGTTAAATTAAACAAAAAAATCAACAAACTGTAGCAGAGAGATATAATAAAATGAAGAGAGACATGTGTTGATTTTATAGTTGTAGTGGTGAGTTGTTTTAGTAGACAAATTAGTTCAAATGTTGTTTTTGTTTTTGTACTGTTGGAACATGTTTTTCGGAACATTATTGCGCCTGCCTTAAATATCACACTGTGAAAAAACGAATAAACTTAGGGCTCTTCCGCACATTCCTGATTAGCATATTAAGGTTTTTCTACCGCCCCTGATATAAAATTTTTAGACGTTAGAAATAAAACATGCAATATTCTATCGTTTCTTTTTTAGAGGTATAGAACATTAAGTTGGCAATACTGCTTTAAAAAACTGATGCGCTGTGGCGGCCGGTAACAGATTCATGTCTCTGCTAATACTCTGGCTAAATAAGTCGGGCGGAGAGAAATTACCATTCTCTTCAAAAAATCCATAAACTGAGGTGAAAAAGAGGGTCGCTAATAAGCGCACTCTAGATTTTCAGTTTTAATACAGACTTACCCGAGCTCTTTTTCTCCATTACTCGTGGAAATTTGATGAATTCTCCGAAGGAACTGCGGCTTTAATTGGCCAAGGAAGGAATCCGGATGAAATGGACAAGAATTCGACGCAAGAGCTGCACGGGTTAATTTTTAAAGGTACTGCTAATACGTTGGACCATGAAAATCCGGCAGGGATGGACAATTAAGCCTCGCAAAAGGCCATTGGAGAACGAGATGGACAAGAAAACCTTGCAAGAGCAAGGCGGGTCAGTCTCTAAAGATACTCCTGAGAAAGAGACTGAGGCGGCAGCACAAATTGTGGGTGAATGTCTAACACAGGCTAGCCTAGGGCTTATGATAAAGGCGAATGCCAAGGGGGACCAGTCGACAGCCTGAAATCTTTATAGTCAAGAGTAAAGGCTAGTGTTACCACGTGACTCAATGAAAGAAGGGTAGTCGTAAATTACAAATCAGTTGCCTGAAATCAATTCAAGGAGAGAAGTAGTCAAAAATGGACCCATAAAGTAAGCGGCCTGCTTCTATATTCCTCTTTCCACAAGCATTGCATTGCATCCAGGGAAAATCATAGTTTGGTGTGTTTTACGGGCCGGTGGAATCATTGGTCCATGTTTGAATTTCCTTAAAGTGGTGGAGCTATGGTTTATAATTAAAAAATTTTTGGCGAACAAATAACTTCGCGTATTTGAGCAGTAAATTTTCCTCCAAGGTTAGGCGAACATTGCTGGAATAATTTTTGTGGGGCTATGTGAAGTCTATGGTCTGCGACTTTAATCTACAGACGATTGAAACATTGGTAGACAATATTCATCACATTATCACTGACAGAGGGCCTCCATTGCTCCAAAAAGTGATCGACGATTGGACTTCTCGATTGGATTTCCTCCGAGCCAGCCTAGGACATATGCCGGAAAAATAGCAAGGAATTATATTTTGGATAAAGAAAGCTTTTTATCTCTTTCTTGAATTGATACTCCGGTAGGGTGATTTGAGATATATACCAGGAGCGAATTCCCGTGATACCTTGTCAAGTTTGGTTTGGTTCACTGAAATTGGCAACCCTTTTGCCTCCAAACCAAACTTAATAAGGAATGATGGAAATTCGTTCCAAATATGGTTACCATTTATATGTGATTTATTTTAATATAAACTTCTTTACTAATAAAAAAATACCCTTTATTTGCAGAGTTGACTCGGTTGAAACTGAAGTGTAGTTCAAATAAATTCGATTATTGGAAGAAATTCTGCTCTAAGCTTTAACTTTTCATCTCGATCTTAGAACACATTACGTATTATAGGATTTAGTTATGCGACTTTGCCTCAATTTCATGGCACCGACGAAAGATCGTACGAACGATTAGAAACGTCCTATGGAATACCAAAAATGAATGTGCAGTTGATAAAATATGACGTGACCAATTATTAAATTTTGCATCCTATAGAAATCATATGAGTCAAATAAAATAGACTAAATTTTGTTTTGTTACCATTCGATTCATTACATCCCATAGTACCTTCCACGATATTTATTTCGGAGATTTTATGGCACAGGAATAAAAGGAATTCACCACACTTAAGAGAAAAATCATTATAAGAGACATAGACGACTCTTTCCATTTGCACCAAATTGTGAACGTTTAAAGTAAGAATTCCTTTAGAACCATTAATCAGTAGACGTTTAGACGTGGTTGTGTTAAAAGGTATTGAAAAACGATACGGTCAAAAAACAAGTCAAGGGATATTAAAAACAAAATTTACTATAATTCAAATTATATACACACTTGCCAATGTAAACTATAGTGAAAATTAAATAAAAACGGGGAAAAAAAATAACTTTAAATAGTAAAAGGGGAGAAAAAACGATGTGAAAATAATAGAAAACAACATCCAATTTAACAAAAACATTATAATTTTGTGAAAAAATTCAAGTATTTGTACATGCGCACAGTACAGGGGGAATTAGAAAACGCTTTTGAATGGGCTGCATGAAACAATATTTCGAAAAATCATACAGGAGATTTTGTTCAAAAGGGCCTTAAAAAGTGCTAGGAAAATAAAACAGTATTTTCTCAATTTTTTTCTTGTTGATATTATTCAAATTTTAATGCTTTTCTTTTTGAAATTTGTATAATTAGTTCCTTCAGTAAATATTTTTAAAACATTCTTAACAAACAACTGATTCCAGTTAAGAAGACGTTTGTTAAGATCTTGCAGCACATATTAAGTGATTGTCGGTCCCAGCAGCCACAAGTGAACTAAATTTTATGGTCTAAAAAACTATTCGTTCTTTGTTACTTCCCTGAATAAGATCAGAGTCAAAAAACGTTTTATTCGATCATTCAATTTGGGCTTCCACATTAAAGGAATAAAAATAACATTAAATTTACAACAACAAAAATCTGTTGGTATTTTATTAAAAATGTTCTTCGCAATTTATTGCAATTATGTACAGAGCATTATGTTGGCTAATTGGCCAACCCGACTTAGGTGGCATGACGTAATTCGATTTTTTATAATTTTCTGCATTATATTCAAAAAATCATGATCCAATTATGCTTGCAGACTACAAGGCACCCGAGACTCTTTAAGGATGCATTTCAATGCAGTTCATTACTGAATAAAACGTTCTTCCAAAAACCGACTTCAAGTTCAAGTTGTCGCAATGAGCTGATCTCGGGAGGAGGATTCTCGCTAGCCTCTCCGAGATATCGGAGGTCGGAATACATAGATTATACTCTTTCATAAGGAGCACCAACTGGTTTGGTAAAGACTCTACAGCGGCCCATATGTAGTGATCACTCAGCAACTGCTTTCCATACTAACCTTCTCTTTTTTCTCTTTACCTTCTAATTCTAATCAGGCAACACAAAGGGACCGATTTGATCCGAAAAAGGCGGCTTGTTAACATAAACTTAACCTCATGAGTAGAGGTCATTCATTGACTGATGGTTAAAAAAAAGTGAACTAGAATTGGTAGAAAACAGTTTAGCTTTTTAATCTTGATTAGCTTTTTAGATTTGATGGCACATAGCCGAAACCGGGTTGTCTTCAAACCAAACTTGAAAAGGGATGACATAAATTTGTTCCAAAAATCTACAGTTAAGCTTTTAGATAACTGAGCCTAAAAACATTTTTTTTTTGAATAAAGTGTTGCATTCAAAAACAATAGTAAAAATCCCTTCTTAAATCTGCACTCAAAAAAGTACCAAACATTTCAAATCCTTGGGGCAGGAGCACAATTTCATTTTTGCATTCTTCATCCCCTGCACCAGCACGAGTGTGAATAAGAGTGAGAGCTTAAATAAATGAGAAAATGTGCGCTAATTTGACGTAAGAAATAGAAAACGAAACAAGATAAAAAAATTAAATTTACACGAGTGTCAGTGTCGCTGCATGTAGACAATAACAATTAAAATCGTTTTGGGAATATTATACAACTTTTCACAGTTTTTTTTTGTTAAAAAAAACAATTATTTGTAAATACATACATACGGTTTTATATCTTACTACTGCTAGTGTGTGAAAAGTGAATGTGGGTGAAGGATAAATTGAAATAAAAACATTAATAAATAAATATTATATTGCAGGTAGTAGTTTCAGTACTTTGTATAATAAAAAATATAAATATAAAAATTGCAAATTTTAAATGAAAAATAAATAAAGAAATTATAAAACTAATAAAAATAAAATATAATAAACTCTTTCAAGCAAATAATTATTAAGTTAAAACTACAAAACCAATTAGAAACATGAATAAGTTAGTGTGTTTGGTGGTCGCCAGTATTGGTCTGATTTTATTGATGTCATCATCACAAGGTGTCGAAGCCAAGAAACCTAAAAAGTATATTGGTGAGAATGGCGGTGATTTTGAGTTTATTGATGAGGTAAGTACACACCAAACAATATAAGCCAGTTAACAGCAATAGAAAAATACTAACAAACTTTCTAAAAAAAAAAAAACAAAAACATTTCCTCAGAGTTGTGATGGTGGTAAGTAGTGGGGTATTTTAAGGTTTCTTAACACCGTCAATCCCATATTCACTTTATTTACATTTTTTCTTTAGTTTTCCACTTTCTATGGCTTGAAAAATTACACATTAGAAAAATGATAGCCATAAATAACACACGCCTTTACGATTAGGTGCTGATTAACTCCAAAAAAAACTAAACACTCATGTATTTTCCAATTAATCCCCTGCTTATTTAATTACTACAACAACAATAATAAAATAAAAACAAAAACAACAAAAACGAAAAAGCAACAAACTCCTAGACAAAGCCGATTTATAACTTCTTTCCTTTCCATTTTACTCGTTCGCACACGCCACAGATGTTCAAGGGAAATCTAAAAAAGGAAATCAGTTGGAGGGGGGGGGGGGGGGGGGGGGGGGGGGTTGGGGTTCAGCGGAAAAAGGGATGTTTCGTTATTTTCTGTTATTGTTTTCTTTCATTTTTCTAGAAAAATTTATAAATGTGGGTGCGTGTGTATCTGTTCGCTTTTTTGTCTAATACGATATTGACACATTGTCTCCATGGTTATGTAGCTTCTTATTTCTAACCTGTCAACTTTATTCGTTTAGCCTAAGCTATTTAACAAATCCATGAGTTAAAAAAGAAAGAAAACGACATCAAATGACAAACGCACTCACTTTTATAGCCAAATACACTAAAATAAAAAGTTATAAATCAATAACATTTGCCGGCGACAGACAGCTCATACTTAGTGCACTATGGGTCTTGTTGTTTGTTAAAGTTTTTAACGGAATATTTGCGATTTTTATTCTTCCTATTTTCGAAAATTATTTTTTGATAATTTTTAAGCCAACTCATTTTATTATAAAGATGCAACTTATTTATTGAGGGTGGATAAGGTTGTCTCTATTATGCGCATTTCGCTGATTGGTCAGGCCAGCTCATCAGGAAACCTTTAGCCAAATTTTTAGAAAAACTTGAAATTCTTTAGACTAAATGAGAAATTCAAAGTAAATCAAGGCAATAATATTAATTTCTTTACGGCTACATATTGTGTTTTTTTTGGTAGTTATTTATCCCTGATGATGTCATAAAAGTTGGTGTGTAAAATTGGGAGCAAATAAAATCTCTAAAATTTATTGTCGACGTTTAGAAACAAAGAATGTAATAATATAAATATGTTGAAAAAAATTATAACAAATTATTATCTAAATTTTTGAAATTCAAAAAAATTCAAAAAGGGTCTGCTAATTCTTTAAGTAGAGGAAAATATTTTTAAAATTATATTTCTGTATTGATTTGTAGAAAATTTAGCAAGGAAGTACTGAGCAAGTATCGATTTTATTTGGCTTCCGCGTATGCATTGCAAAAAAGTACTTAACATCTTTATGAACAGGGTGTTTTTGAAATTTCACTTTTGTATTATTTTTTTTCATAAGAAGTGTTAAAGTATACTTTAGTTAACAAACACTTTCAAAGCCATTCTTACAACGTGCCAATAGTTAATGTTAGAACAGTAAACTTTAAGTAAAATTTATGGTACTGCTTGTTGTCCACGCCTATATTCGATCCAGCGGGGAACAAAAGTTGAAAATTGTTCGCCCCAATATTTCTGCATGCTTATTTCTATTATTTCTTTCCTATTCTAGCATATTATAAATCAAATAGAACCTTATTGTTTTTGTTTTGAAAATAATCACGATATATCAGAAAAATTTAAAAAAAATAACCCAACTTTAAGAATATAAAAAATTTAAAGTGGCATCACAGCATTACAAAAGAAGCTGCAACAGCTGTTAATATTTTAACATTACTATGTAGCTTTCAAAATATTTAAGTAGCTGGCTACTGTGGATAATTAGTTTAACACCTAATATTGCACAACAAGAGTTGATCAGTTGATCCGGGTAGTCGGATTTATAAATAGGCTTATATTGTTTAAAAAAAAGTGTTGCGTGGTCCTGACGAAACAATAAAATTTTTGGACGACAAAAAAAATAAACCAGACAATTTTCCTTTTATGGCATTTATTTCTCAGAAAATAACAATTATCCAATAAAGATAAAATAATAATTATTTATGACTTTACATTTTGTGTAAATCCAAAATATAAAATAAAGTCCAATTATTACTTATGTTTACTTGGTAATTAGCGATCACCAATTACCAATTGTATGTAATTTGTAATTGGTGGCCGCTAATTACCGATTACATGTTTATTTAATCTTTCTAATAAAAGAAATTTACAATAAGTATTTAAATTTGATTAATTAATTATTACCACTGTAATAACCAGTTAATTGTATTCAAATCTTAATATACTGTCTATGTTTGGGTTAGGTGAGCCGTTTCGCCAGGCTCAATGTTTTTATTTTTTCAGTCTTTGGTGCCCATGAAACTGAAATAAGTCATGCTAGAGTGTTGAGATGTGCGAGTATGGTTTTACTTCTTGCTGGATAGTGGGAACTTCTATGGATATTTTAATTTCATACACAGGGGCGTAGACGATAAGTCGTAACATCTTGGACTGTAGATTTTTGGAACGATTTTCCGTCATCCCTTGTCAAGTTTGGTTTGGAGACAAACCGGTTTCGGCTATGTGCCATCTTCAGTGTCATTTTTCGTTCTGCATCAAAACACCCTGTCGGAATATCAAATCAAGAATCATCTTGGACTGTCTTTTTTATAGCTTAAAGATGTTTGATACGCAAGAAGTACTCCATTGCCAATTACCAATTACATGTAATTTATTTTGCTATTTTTTTGCGGCTTAATAAAAATTTATTTTATTTAAGTTAGTTTCTTAACGTCTCTTAAAATATTGATCACTTTAAGGATACCTATTGTCATTATAATAAATTTACGGCCAGATTTTGTTTAATATAAATAATAATAAATTACATAAGTTCAGCTTATAGTTAAGAAAATAGTTTGAATTAAACTGGAAGTCAATTAATTCAATCCACTAACTATTTAAGTCAAATCAAAAACATAAAAAATTTCTGTTTAACACAAGATTTGAATTTGTCGCTACTTGTGTTTATTTGAGACGTCCTTTCTATATTATTTGTTGTTGTTATAAAATTTAAACCAAAATTACTTCCAATTACTTTTAATTGGTATTTATCAATTGCTAACTATAAAAAATAATAATTGGTGGAAGTCACTTACCAGTTAGTTTCTTTTGTAATTGGTAATTGAGAGTTGCCAATTAAAAAATGGAATTCGATTTGTAAATGGAAAAATTCAATTACAATTGCTAAAAATTGGTAGTCGGTATTTTTCACTTACCCATAATATAAAATGTTATGCTTTCTACATTTACAATAATTTTGTATGAATTTTATTAAAATTAAATTGATAAATGAAAAAGGTTTCAAAATAAGAATAACTAAAACTTGGAATCGAGATGATAAAGAGAGAAAATATATTACTTCTAAAACAACTTTTTCCCTTAAAAAAATAAAAAGTTCACGTTCAAATAGGCTTAGGTGATATTCTGCGTTGCATACAAAATGTCCGAACAATTCTTTGCACAACTCTGTCATGCCATTACACAAACAAAATATACACAGGCAAAATAAAAGATGTGTGTGCTTGTCTGTGAACACCCGTACATAAACTATTGTGAGAGCATAGAAACAATCTCAATCAGATACAAAAAAATATGCTCAAACTGAACAGGAACATCTACATGTATTCTCCAAGCAAAAGACTACGAACACATTTGCTCGCGTTATTTTGCAGACGCTCACTCTGTGTTCGAACAAATTTATGGCTAGTCAAGTCGTAGTGTTACAGTACGTTTGCACCAGCAGTTGACAAGAACAAAACGTCGGCAGAGCAACGGTACTAAATTGCTCCTGTTCTGCATGTAGCGAACACGTACGTACTGATGTTCATGTTCATCGATTGATCAAAATTTTTAGTCTAGCAAAGTGTTTACATCGTAAAATTTTTTCGGCTGTGTAGTTGTGAAACCTAAAATGGTATTCAATGACGAACATCACGGCGAATATAGTTGCTCGAACAAAAGTTCTGATAACGATGGGTGCACATGAACGCAACATGAACAAGATCGGTCTCACGAGCCAAATTGTATGTTCATTGTTTATACCAAGTCGATGGCTAGTGAATATTGCTAAAAGACATTGTTAAAGCAGTCGTTTTGTTGTAATCATGGAAAATTAAATTTCATTCGATAACATTTTTAATTCTCAATAACACTTGATATAAATTTAAGGCAAGTAGTTAGTAAAAGAAATTAAATAAAATAAAAATAATAATAAAAAATACTATTAAACTACCGGCCCATTTTATCTCGTTCCCAATTGTAAGTATAAGAATAAAAATAAAGCCATTAATTCTTGATAACATTGATCGTAAAAGCTAAAGAATTAGAAAAAAAATAACACAACAATAGCACCTTATTTCGTTATAACAACTTTAATTTTTTACTTTAACTTGTAAGTATCGTGAAAACTTTATTAACTTAATTCTTACATCTGCAAATGCTCAAAGGAAATTTGAAACGTCTTTTACAGCGCTCTTTTGTACCTCGTTTTGTGTCTTTATATTCCCAGTTTGAGGCACAAGTTGCACTAGTGTGCAACGGCGAAGCACTAACAGGAGTAAAACTTGAAAGAAGCTTAAGTAGTGAATGTGTGTTGAATTTGTTTTTTTTGTTTTGTTTGTTTATCATTGTTAGGTTTTCCTTCGTCTACTCTCTTTTCACTTTATATACATGCATGCATACATATGCAGAGTAAGTGTGAGTACATAATACATATTTTTGTTGTTACGGTTTAAAGTAGCAGCAAGAACAAACCTTAATTCTATGGCGGTAAATTTTTAGTAGTCTAGTTTGTTCTATTCGATTCTACTCTGTTTGGCTGCTGTCGTGTTTAATTTTTTTTTATTTTCAAGTTCTTTCTGTTTCAAGTGTTTTGTATTTATAATTCTTTTGTAGAGTGAGTGTCTGGGCCTGCATTTAACTGCATTGACATTTTTAAGTTCTCTCCCTTCATATTCTTTTTCATATTTTTTGTTTTGCTTTAGTTTTCTGTAATTTCCTTTCTGCATCCCTTGGAATTTGGAGCTTTTTTCTGTCAGTTTCTGTTCGTGTTTTGTTCTTGTGTTGCTTCACGGTGTACTAATGTTAAAATAACTGGGGTTTACAATTAGTCTCAGTGGGATATTGTTTGCGTTATTTTTTTGCGCATATTTGATTTTAACCGAAAAATAAATAAAAACTTTTCAATTTAAAGACGGAAAAGGTACTTGTGCAATGAAATCATTATGGAAAATGTGAAGGGAAAATGAAATTATTGTTTGCTGCCGCAAAAAATACAATGACATTGTTGGTTGGCTTGTACGAAGAAATTGGTAAGAGTGGGATGGGAGGCATGTAATCGCTTTTATTTGTTTGTTTAATCTTAAACAAAATTTGTTAGGCAGCTGTACTTCATTAATCGTTATGCCTTTTGTTTATACTTTTATTTATAGCGTATAAGCATTTTTTGGGGATAAAGTAAATTTACAATTATAATGAAGATAAAGTAAATTTAGTTTTATTTTTAATGAACTTTAAATTAAGAAAATGTTTTATTTTGCTTTTTCTAAATTTTCATCGATTTAGTTAAAAGTGGCAACCACTCGGTCGTTTATAAATAGAATATATCGAACATTGCATTAACATTTTTTGTTTTATTAGAAACATAATACAATTTTAGGTGGGATGGGTTAGATGATGATATAAAATATAAACAATAAATAAATTATATCGAACAGAATTTTACTTCTTAGATTTCATATTGAAATAGTCAAATGCGTTGGAATTTGAGGACAAACGACACAACTTAAAATTTACGTGATCCTAAAAAACAAGAACATTTGGCTTGGAACTAGCTTGATCTACAAAGCTGTTCGACCGGTTGTTCGTTAATTTTTTCAAATGGAGATTTATTTGAATTTCGTATAATTTGGGGGTTTTGCTTTAAAAAAATGGTTTTAGTATTTTCTTTTAATTTCTTTAAATTGACATAAATTTATAGTACAAGTTTTCTTTTCTTGGAGTAAAGGCTTTTCATATGAAAGTTCAAAGTGCCACCAATACGACCTTGTACAATAAGGTGCTTACGATTAGAATAGAAATTAAAAATTTGATTTTCAAAGTTGTTCTTTTTATATCTATTTATATTAAATGACACAACATACATACATGTACAAAAGTCATCGTCTCTAACATTAGAAAAACTATTTTGAACAAATACAAGTTTGCTGACACCAGCAGCCGATTTAATGCACCAGATCAGGAGTATATCACCACCATATTCGCCTGTAGTAGTTCTCTTGTAATGCAATACTCTCAGGCCGAATTATATATGAACGTCGAATTGGTTCTTATTACATTATATAATTCACCGGCCCTTTAGCAGAAGAACCAAACATGGTCGTGTTGGAATCATAGTGTAGGGTTGTTTGTTGGCTGCTGCTATCAGATATATAAAACAAAATAGACAGGGGTAGGCCTCTGATCATTAATAATACAGCAGTTATTATTCGCTTGATGTTTCATTTACACATCTACAACTACTTTTTAATGCCCTAATCTTAATAAAATTAACCATTTATTCCCTTATTGTGACAAAAAGGCAATGGAACACGATATACTATGAAAAATTTGGATTAAAAGAAGTTGCAAAGGAAGAATAAGCAAAAAATTGGATGCAAAGTGACAAATTCATTAATACATTCAAGGCAGAACCCATTGTAAACAGTTCTTAAGTCTTCCGGGAAACAAAACAATAATAACAACGCCTGTAAACAAATATAATTTTAAATGTTTATATTCACTGCTGTAAGTGACGATCACTTTTATCTACATGAAATACGAATTTTTTTGTTAGTTATTTTTAAGCAAGCTAATCTGAAGTAAGTTTGTTCTTTTTTAAATTGAAATTAAATATACACATAATTACTGGCAGTTTTTTACTTGGAAAAATTTTTGGTCACGGCAGATTTTCAAACTTTGGTGGCTTTTATTCATGTGTGTACCTTAACCAACAATAAATATAAACAAACAAAATTTTATCGTGACTTTAAAAACCAAAACTGGGGTTTCTTAAAGTTGAATTACTTATTTGAAAAGCGATAGTAGAAAAATGCCTTATAATTGATCAATCTTCTTGGAACCAAAGAACTTGGGGCGTGTACGTATTTTGTAATTTCTTAAAATTTATTAATAATACGTTAAGCTGTTTATTTACAAGACTGTTTGTTGCCCGTTTGCCGTGTTGGCAACTTTGAAAGGAATAAAATCAACGTAAGCAATTCTCAAACAGGTGTGAAGGTGCAAAAAACTGCGATAAAAATACAAACAAAAGTAAAAAGCAAAAAATTCACAAAATAATTTTTTGTTAAATTTTTAAACCCAAAATATTTGCATTTAAAATGAAACCACACACTTTTTGAATTCAAAAATAGTCCGCTTATAACTTTTGGTGAAAATTGTGTTTTTAATGCTAACCAGCTATTAACTTTGGGCAGCCTTGGCTTAAAACACAGCTCATGCTGCTCATACTTTTTCTTTTCACTTTGTCGTAATAAGATGCGATATCAAGTCTTAATTTTATTATGGTATTGAAAGTGTTATTAATTTGAAGCTTTGTTTTTGGGTTATAAATATTTTTTTAACACTTTGTTTTTTTTTTGTTTGTAATTTTGAAGGTAGCTTCATAAAAGCTAAATTTGAACACCTAATTGAACACTGATCCGTTTTCCAATCCTACGGTTTTGAATAAATTTGAAGCCATTGTGGCGATTATTTGCACTTCTCATTGAAACAAACGAAAGGAGAGCTAGCCAACATCAAACTAACCGCAATCCGAAGGAGTTTTGCGCGGTTTAACGATCGTGGCCCGATTGCTAAGCAATTGATCCATCAGAATACAATATACACAAAGGAACACTCAAATCAGTTGGCTTCTGTGTATTCTTTAATATAAGTAAATCAATCAACTGTGAATACTATTTACAGGTGTGAAAGAGATTGGAGATTCGAAGAAACAATTTCTCTTCCCCTGTGTAGTTGTCATGATAAAAGTCGATAAATCAGATTACCAACTGCTACCGCAATCAGCATATTTTCCAGATGTTGTCCACACTGACTTTTCTTGGTTCTAAGTCAAAAAATTTTGTCGAGTATTTTTAGCGAAAAAATAATTTTTTGTTCAAAACGTCACGGAGTTTTCAAATTACCCTTGAATGAACATTTGTCAAATACTGTAAATAACAATTAAATGGAAAAATTTGACAAATCCTAAATAAAAAAGAGCTATCATCTGCTCATCTACATCTACATTTGGATTAATGGACCAGCAACAATATTTTTAAATCAATTATTGTCGTTTTCTTTTAAACACCAAAAAGAAAAATATAAGAAAAAAAACTCAGCAATAATTCCACTGAATAAAGCATCTGAATAAAATTTCTTCTCAGCAATATTTTTGTGAAAAAGAAAAATTTACATTTTGACAACAAAACGACACTAAATATTCCAATTATCAGCCAAGTCCATCAAACAACTATTTCTTTTGCACCAATAATTCGATATTCTTGTAAAATGTATGTAAGTGTTTTTCAGTTTGTGCTTGTGTGAAAGAACAAATGAAAAACAATTGTAGAAAAATATAGAAAATTATAACAACCAGAATTGCAAATCATGTAAAAATCAACAACAACATTATGTAACTAAGCCGCAAGTGGACACACTGAGTTAAAAGCAGGAAACACACACTCATGGCCAGAAAGACATAAAAATAACAAATAGAATTGTAAGAGTAATTTGTATGTGTGCATGTGTATCTACACGTAGCAGTATTTGCTTCATTTATGCTGGTAAAGAAATTGCTGCTAGTCAGCGAAAATCTTTTTAGCTTCAATGAAAAGGAAATAAAAATTCATAATAAATCCGAGATTTGTGGGTAGATGACACAGAACGTAAGAAAGAAAACGACAGAGGCAGAGAGAGTGAGAGACAGAGAGAGAGAGAGAGAAAGGGAGAAAGGGAGAAAGGGAGAAAAAGGCGGTTTGTAAGGATAAAGAAATTGAATAAAAAAAATAAAATAAGGGAAAAAGAAAACGTAAAACAAATATAAAAAAGATAAGCTTCAGATTGCAACTGAAGAATAAATCTGATTAAAATGCTCTAAGTGAAATTTTCACTCGAATTGGAATGAATATGAAAACGTAGTGTGATTTAAAACGGACATCCATCCATAAGATAATATAGCGGATATATTGTTATTTTCCAGTTGACTTATGATGCAATGTGGATGAATAAAGACAAATTTGATTGCCAACAAAACCAAATTAATACAGGAAAGTTACTGATTAGTGACTTGAACGCAATTTACATTTAAATCTTCATCGAATGGGAGCCTATGTTTAGACAATATAAAATCTAATTAGCAGTTTCTAAAATCTTGCTTTGCTCTTATTTTATTCCTTAAAAATAGTAACATTTGGCAATAATAAAATTAATAATGACATAAAACTTGGAGACACATGATTTGCATGGTAATAGCCGTTCTAGTTAACTTTCTAACTAGTATAACTTTCAATTGGCAGCACTGTTTGATATTTGCGTCATTTTGACAGTGCTTACTTGTTTTATGTTTGGTTTGATTTCCCATTTTATCATGAATAGACTGAAGCCTGAAAAATGCCTGCAAATTGTGCAGATTCAGTTCAAGAAACTCATCGCAAATTTCACAAGTATATTTCGTTTAGCGATTAAGCTCATTTTTGTTTGTAGTTATTTTTGCCTTCAATAACATATTAATTATCTGAATGAATATAGAAAAAATGTTAGCGTAAAGACAAAATGTATTTCAATATTCAAAAAAATTTCTTTTAATGTGCTACAGAACGAGTCAAAAACGCAAGCCATACTCAACAGCTTTCCGAGAATAATGGACCAAAGAATTTCCATGGATTCTTATAGACATCCTTGAATTTGATTTTAGTACAATTAGGGCCAAATATGTAGAATTTTTTACTCAATTAAGTACAATTTTGCAAATATCATTTATCATCCCTGGTCTACAACCATTCGGGTGAGATTTTTGATAGCAGACTTACTTTCTTGACGAATAAGTTTCAGCTCCATGTATAAATACTCTCTGATTTAAGTATTTGATTTCGGCGGCAACAAAGTGCCAAAAAAACCCAGACGGAGAAATATAAATGTGGCCAAATAAATATAAAACAAACAATTTTATTAAAGTTTGAAACATGCACGAGCATGGTTATTGAAAAACAACAAGTTTATATTAAAAAATTACAAATTTGATGACTGGGTACTTTCCTGTGGCATAGAAAATAATGCAATGGTGATGATGAAGTGCAAAAAAAAGAAAGCGCTCATGATGGTGATGACAGAAAAACAAGAAAAATTTACATGTGAATATTTTATTGATGAAAATTGACATTATCGCTACATCCTGAAAACTTCCCACAATGACTGAATGAATAAATACGTGATTAGATGTGAGGAAATGCCTCGCAGCAAAAAACATTCATGTAACAAACTTATCGATTAGTGTAGATTAGAAGGTATTCGTGCATGTATGAATTTTGCACGTATGTGAGTGTGTTTTTTTAAATAAATGATTTCGTATTAATATTATTAAAGTAGGGGGGCTATCGAAGCAGACCGCTAACTTTATGGGTCTCTTTTCGACCCCCTTCTTTACCCGAATTGATTTCAGGAAACTAATTTGTAATTTACGACTACCTTACTTTTATTGAGTCTCGTGTTTCATATTTAAGCGTATGCCCGTGGTCCTAAGCCCTATTCCAGCCAGCGCTGAACATTCAAGCACAATCTGCACTACCGCCTCAAGCTGTTAGCCAATAAACTCTGGAGTTTCTACCGATATTAACCTACTCATCTCTTGCACTGTCTTAAAAATGTGTGACATTGCCTATAAATAAACTAAAATAATTAGACGATTCAATTAAATGTATGACAAAGGGGAAATATGAAATTAATTTATTTAATGCAGAAATAGATATATTTACACATGTAGATATATTTATGTATACATTTTCATTCATTTCAAATATTTTCGTTAAGCCTTAAACACTAAGGCAACAGCAGGCTACACAACTACACGACTACATATGCCGTTGACAGCCAATTGCCGCCGTGTAGTTAGCTGGAAACGGTAGCCACGTCGTAAGCAGCTGATATTGAAGTTAGACGTTTTGATACACATTTAAAATTGTTAATATTTTGTCGCTAAAATGAAGACTTAGGAATATATAGTGATCCTTATTTTGACCTGAAATATATCAATACCACAAATAGTAACAATGAAAATAACAATCAAATACTTTCCAATTATATTAAATGCAAACGAACATAATAATGTAGACATTTAAATGATGAACAGCTGTTATATAATATACACTTATATCATTCTTAGTTCGATTTTACTTTGATACTTATATGACGTAAGAATATAAAAACAAATCAATTCATTTCTTTAGAACTTCTTGATTGTCAATTGTAATATATTAATTTTGTGATGACTTTTTCTGTTAATTCAAATTAAATAAATTTTGAGCTCTAAGTTTTTCTCATTTCTTATATTATGGCAGCATACAATAATAAAAATCACATGCCGTCTTGACAACCGTCATACAAACAAAATACACACAGGCAAAATAAATAATGTGTATGAATGCGCTCGTCTGTAACCACCAGTGTAAACACCAGTACATAAACTATGGTGACAAAAAAGTAGGTTCAAACAGAGTAGGAACATCTGCACGTATTCTCCACACAGAAGACTACGAACCATTTTATTTTTCGTGATTCTGACGACGCTCTGTTCATGTGCAAACAGATTTCTGGTTACTCAAGATAGTATGTTGGGGTAAATTGCAGACATCGGCAAATGTGTTCGTGTACTCGCTTAGCTGTCTTTGTCGTCAAATTGACAGATTGTATTCGCTAGATTGAGTCGTCGAAGTATTGATGTTTTATATATTTACGGGAATAAATTACAATTTTAATGTTTTCACATTCGATTTGACTATACAATAATGTTCTCGCTGTTTAGCACCATATTGCTCTGACGTAACATTTGGTTCATCGAAAAGTCTGTAAAAAACATCGAGTACACAGCGAACGTAGACATTTTGGCCCGTAAACAGTGTTTCTCTTCGAGGAATATTTTTCGCCTTAATGGATGCAATAAAATTTTAAATTGAGTTATATAGTTAGTTTTTTATATATATGCAATTTATCTTTCATTTTTTGTCCCTTCTATATAACCGTGGTGCTGTTGTTGTACGTTGCTGGGTCTAGCTAGTGGTCTATTAAATTTAATGTGCTCATTTGACAGAATTTTCTGTTCACTAAACAGACTTCACCAGAGTTGCATTGTGAATTTGATTCATATATGGTAAATTGAGCTCAACTAAGGCCTTAATTGCGTAAATCCATTAATTGCTTAATTAAGGCGCATGTGTAAACATCATTTTTTAATATAGAGCATTATGGTAATCATGAGTTTTTCTGAAACTACTTTTAGAGATTTTTTTCGAAGATTGTGATTTTGAGATAGAAGACAAAGAACTTTTAACAAAAAATGTTTGGAATAGAGCGGATACAAATTCAAAGCGGCTTTGATCAAATTCACGTACAATATACGTACAATATTTTTTTACATGTTTCTTTAATGTTTACGTAATATAATGTTTGTAGGGACCATAAAATTGGAAAAAAATGTCCTGCCAAGTAACAAATATTATGTGGGTCTGATCAATTAAACAAGATTTCATTAATAGGAATTGGGAGTTTATGTGTCTGAATTGAGTTGAATCTGTACGGAACTTACTTCTATATATTAATGTGCTCTAAGGTCTTATGACTGCAAGTTATTTCTTATAAGGTCTTGGGCCCGAATTCAAACAAAATATAATAGGCTGAAAATGTAATTAAAATTAAGTGTTTCATGCTTACTCAGCCAGACTTCAGTTCGTTTTTAATTTTTCAATCTTGTATTAATGAAAAAAAATTCTCACATTTATCGTTTACATTTTTTGTTCTTCCAAAGGGAAAAATTATATTTTCTTAGCTTTAGGCTCAATATATATTGTGCTCCGCTTAACAATTCTTATTTAATTTATAATTTTAAAAAGGAATAAATCATTAAATCACTCAGTCAGTCATTAAAAATCCCACAGCATACCACATCAAAATAACGATAACATAAAAATAAAGTAACAATAACAATAAAAAAAGCAAACTAATTTCCAAAAAAGAATCCATTAAATAACAAGGGTAGAGCAGTTTTACAGCAACACGAACAGTAAAAGCTGCAACAACAATAACAATTTTTTTGCTCAAAATTTGTTCTGCCGAAAAAGTTAGTTTTTATTATTATATAAAGTATGCTTTTAGGGGCAGAGCAAACATTTTATGTTATGTGTTTGTTGTTGCTGCCTATGATGTAAATAAAATATTTAAAGAAATGAAATGCAAAATGAAACAAACATACACTCTCGATTAAATGATTAGAACCACTTAAATTTCTGTTTTTAGGAGGCCATATCTTTCAGAAAAATAAAGTTTGCTTTAACAGTATCTTAAAGTTCCTTTTCCAGAAACAGAAGAAAAATTAAAAAATATTTTCGTTCATATAATTAGAATCATTTATAATTTATTAGGTTTACTGGTAATATTTTACACATTTCAATATTGGGTGCTACCTCGCGTGCTCAGTTACGAATGTTGCGGAGGCATAATATTTGTTTTCTGCCGATGCTTATTTTGCTTTCTATTTTACCTTACAGAATTAGTTGTAGCGTTTCGTATTTCTCATTGCGCATAATGTGTCCAAGATATACTGTTTTTCTTCTTTTTATAGCAGAATAATTTCAAATAAGTCAAATAAATGTTATTCCGGGAGCCTTTAGTGGCTTGAATTAGCAATTTATTGTTAACCTTGCATTAAAACTAACCACAAACATTTTCAATTATTTTTTAGGCCGGGAAAATAAGGTGGCCAATTAAGACCACGAACATTTTGGTATAAAGCGGATTCTTTTAAAACTCTGAGGTTATGTATAGGAGCAATATCTTGTTGCGTAATCCATGGAATTAGTCCAAAAATATATTTTTCTTTAGGAAAAGCTGATTGTAACAGAGTCTTTTAAGTTTTGCACTTTTAAATATTAAATCGATGATGCCGTAATACGTTATAATACCCGAAGCCATAACTCCACCCTCTCTGCTCTGATGGCGATTTAAAATATCTCCTCTTTTCTCAAATCGTGAAAATGTCATCTGGGCCGTCCAAATACGTCAATTATTAACTTGACTTCTTATTTGAATGTCTCTCGTCACATGTTCTCTAGAAAATTAGAATCGATTTTTTGTGCCTACGTTATTTTTTCTTCAGTTTTGTTAATTTCAGGTATTCACATCTTTTTTCACCGTTGAGATATTTGCCGGGATACCAGATTGAGACGTGACGTTGGATGCTGAAAGAGCGAAATTTGTAGCAATTCCCGAGGTTTTTCTTCTAATTAGTTAGAGCTAAAGTGGATGGAATATGATATTTGCAATTCCTTGAAAAGTTTTTAGTATACTCTAAGTATCCGAGCACAGTTTTCCGACTTCGCCCATTTCGCTATATTTAAAATGCTTTTCTTGTAAATTTTCCACTAAAATTGTACGAGTATGTTATAACTCAAATCCGACTAGTTGCATAAAATTTCTAAATGAAATTAATTTTTGTTTGAAAAGCGACCTTTAAAAGTAATGTTGCGTGTAACTTCAATATTATTGTTCTTATTTTTGTAATCTTAAAATTCAAAAGATATTTTATTCTTTCTTGAGTGAAAAAGATATGGCCTACTGAAAACAACAATTTAAATGGTTCTATTTATCTGATCGAGAGTGTAGTAAGAACGTACTCATATTTACATATTTTTATATACTCTTTTTGATATTTCTTGATGAGCTTAAAACGACCTACAAATATTGAATTCACGACCGAAATTTAGGTTGAAAAACGTGCTGTTCACGAGAACTACTGAAGGAAATTTCATAAAAAGACATTGGAAACTTTACTTCAGGCCTAAATTGTTTAAACATTATTTATTTTTTTTTTAACATAAGCCAAACTTAACTTTCAAAGAGGCCAGCTACCTGATTTTTACATAGTTTTCATTCGTAACCTGCCCATACTAAAGGAGTAAAGATGATGTAATTAAGTTAACATAGTTTTCAAAGCTGGATTATGAAATTATAATTGCGAGTACTTTTAACAAATTAAAATAAAGTTATTCTACAAAACTATTTAGCCTTTGAAGCACAAGACAAAAAATATAAAAGAAAAATAATACGAGAAATTTAAATTAAGCAAATTAAGAATTGAAAAAATTTTAAAAAATTTTTTGAATTATTTATGTGTGTGTAAAAAATTTGAAATTTTCAATCTCTGCTACCTAGTTTGAGCAATTAGTAGAGACAGAAGCCGAAACTATACTTTCGTCGGCGGTGGCCTATCAGTTTCTTGTAAATAGCGGCGGCGGCTCTTACCAAAATTTGGTGCCTAAAGTTCTTGATAGATTTTGTTGTTATATCCCGACTGTGAATAAAATACTTTCATAGCCGATATGCACATAGCCAGTTTTTGTGCCGGAACGCTCTATCGGCGGCAAACCAATCGATTTGTTCAACAGCTGGTGTTGGTATTATCTACGTTTGTTACTGTAAAAATGTAACCCTGATGAAATAAAAGTCTCAGCATTTATAATTTTTTGTAAAAATAACGAGAACCGTGCAACGGTCAAATTTCCAAACATATTTTATCAAAGACTGATCATATTGCTATTACATTATAATACTTTCTCATTTAATTTGAATTTTTGAGAAGTTGTTTTAGTCCCTCTAATAGTGTGGAACCCGATTAAGTACTTAAAAAGCTCAGTGGAATCAAGAAAATAAATACAATTATAATTAAATTAAGTAGCCTGCATAATAATTTAAGTTTCAAGAAAATATGACTTGTCATTCTGCTTGCCAAAGTTCCTTTTCCGATGATATTGTTTTTGTTGGATTGTGGCAAAAGAAAAAATAAAAACAGTTTAAACCACTGTTGCAACTTATATAAGATTTTTGTACTGCATCAGTTTGTCATTTTTAAGAAATTGCACATAACTTGAAAATAATTATTTCTCATAAGCTTCTGACGATTTGCAGCTTTTAAGTTGCATTACCTTTAGTATTGCAGTAGAAAAAAAATTATATATTTTTGAAGCACATTATAAAAGAAAAACGTTTTTCTAGTGCCATTTTAAACTTTAAGACATTCAATTAAAATGTTTTTCTTTGAGACTAATAATTCTATGAAGTAGTTTTGAGTTGCAGTTAAGAAAGATTGTAATTGTAGCAAAACCACAAATGGGTCTTATTTTCTACTAACTTCACTAAATTGAATGCTTTTTTATTTATTTCAATAAATGCTACTTTCGTAATCCACTACGTAGCGATTTTTTTTTAAATATTATTACACTTAGGCACTTAGGCTAATGAACGGGATAGATAGTTTGGGGAAGAGAGGTGATGAAGTAGAAGAATAGAAAAGCTCCAGAGTTTAACAGCGGATAAGAACAGTGAGATACGAACTCAGGCCATCGCCAAATACTTAAGTGACAGCACTCACTATTGCAAAAAAGGCAATTTCGGCAAAGGATTTGTATTAACACGCATACAAGACCTTAATCATTCAAGAATTGAAGACCTGAGACCATCAACAATATATTGTCCCTGCGGATAAGCCACGTTTTCACCTTAACCGGTTGCCACCTTTGAGGCCATTTAAAGAGTGGGGTTTACGAGGCCGAAGCGAATACAGAACTTCACGACGAAAAAAACCGTCATCGGACCTACGCAGAAATGTCGTCGACAATTATGACAGTCGTATTACGTCATGCAATATAATTCGGGGTGGCTATTTTCCATTGTATAAATTAAAAAGAAAATTATTGATTGAAAAGATTAACGGCTTTTATATAAAAGTATTTTACTCAGTTTAATTACGAAATTTCTCGGGAAATTTTTCTGGTTTCCACATCATTTGTTCCCGAGAAAAAAATTTTCTAGTCTAACCGCCCAGAGAATTTACAGGGTAATTTTTCATTTTCTCAAAGTATTAAGAACAGAAGGAAAGAAAAAAGAAAGAAAAAATTCAGATAAATATGAATTCAAAATAGAAACAATGGGAAAAGGGGAAAATTCCCGCTGAGTTGTCGTTTATAATTGGGCTGATTGTCAATAACTGTGTGGCAATAAGAAATAAGTGCTTAAGTCGACTTAAGCTAAAAACGAGTTAAAAGATCCATTGTGATTGTTCAATTCGAAAGTACTCCTTAGCAAAATTTTACTTATTCAGCTTTATTATTCGGGCAGTTATATTGAGATTATCTTTTTCATTCGGAACAGTAAGTTAACTCAACTTATAATTTGTTGGGACTAAGATCTTAAGAGAACATAAGTTGTCTTATAATCTAAGTTTTTTTTTCCAAACGTATATAGTAGCCTGTTTTAGAAACCGATCAAGCTTTTAAAACTCCACTTTAAAGTCTAAAGTTGTTAACTTGTATAAAGACAAATCCACACTTAAGCACTGTTTTCTTATTGGCACAGAATTTAATGTGGCAGCCCAAATGCATTGAATATATAATTCGACCGCGTGCTTGTTTCATCTTCACCGAATCAGTGACCTAGTCACTAGAGAGTCACTAGAATCGCATTTTGTTTGCTGGGCCGATTAAATATTCCCCGCTATACTCGTTTTCTTACCGTAACGGTTATTTGACTCGCTCATCACATGTGAATACGCACTAGGCACTATCAGCTGTATAAGCTGGTTTAAACGCCGTTTAAAATATTATCTTCTGCTATTCATTTTAATTAATCACATCTCATCTCGTCACATCTTGTACTCACCCTCCCAACTCTCTAGGCCTAGTACCATATTCCTGCCTTGGCACTCTACTCTTTAGGTGTAATCAAGGCATGAGATGGGAATAGGCCGAGAGAGTTACACACCCAACTCTCCAGTACAAGCGAGTAGGTGTTCAAACGTAGTTGGTGTTTAATACGGGACGGATGTGCTTAAAGAATTGGAAACAGAGTGAGAAAAAATGCAGAAAGTTTTGATACATTGTCGGATAATATTGCTCCACATATTCCAATAGCCAATACCGCTATGGCAACGGGAATGGGCAAGCAACATTTCAAACATCTCGATTGGCAATATCATAACTTATACTACAAGTGATGGACGCAATTATAGCCTCTTCGGAACCAATTATGAAGGTACAGCATTTAAAGTGAGTTAAAAAGTATACGTGGTTTAATAAAAAGTCAAATTAATCTTCAGTGAAGGTTATTATGAAAAAACAAATTTCGCAATAAGACTCTCAACCGAGTAGGGAGTGGCCGCCGAGTACGTGTTCACATATAATGAGCGAGTCAGTGGAACGTTGCGGGAGAAGAAACAGAGTATACCGGGGAAGTAGTACTCGACCCATTATACAAAACGTGATTCTAGTGACGCTTTCGCTGCTATACTCGGTCCAGGACTTGGTTAACAACTTGCCTTATTGTTTAGATGAAACGAACATTCGCCCAAGTTACTGTCTCTGCACTCTATTCGTTACGTATAACTAAGGTGAAAGTGAATTACACCTCAGCTCAACTCTAATAGAGATTTGATCGAGATCTTTTAAATATAAATACTTTGTTTTATTTTAGTATCAAGCACTACACTTGGAGATTGGAAAAAATGCAACCAATGAGAAAGGAAAGTGAGAAATATTAAGTAACAATTTTCCTGGTGGGTTTTGCTAAAACTTTAATGTCATTTAGTTTGAAGAATTTCACGAATACGGCATTTCTATTAAATTTCTTAATTTGGTTTCCTTGTGAGTTGGCATTTCGATAATTTTTTTCTCTGATAATTTGTTTGGTTTTAAAACTCCATAACAATATTTAATATTTAAACGCACTAAATAAAAAGGGCTTTATAAACACTAAATGTAAGTACAATAATAAATATTTGAAAACCCGTGGGTAATTGTTGAGCCGTCTTTTATTTCATTTATAATAAAAATTTTTTATTAATAAACTTTTTTTGGGGTTGTACAGACGATTTACTATTAGGTAATAATCGCTCATTTTCGCTAACGATTTGTTTCTTTTTTTTTAATATTTATTTCGAATTACATATATAATTTTAGTACTGCAAGAAATTTGTTTACCCTTGGGAATTCTTATGAAACGTATGGAAACAATGTTCAAAAATTTCTTTCAGTGTATACATACCTTAAGCAGCATCCTAATTGCAGCTTTTAATTTCTATACCATGTTATTTGTCAAGTTGTCACTTCTTTGGGTTGGTTCATGCAGTACGACAACGATTTAAAAATCTATAAATTTAGTAAAACATAAAGAGTTGCTGTAAAATGTTCTATGTGAAATGACACACACACATACATGGATAACAATTAATTGTGTTTTTAAACAAATTCACCACAACGAAAATAAGAGGAAATAAGCAAAAACTTTTATAGATTTTGTGTGATTGCAGAAATTTATATACAGAAGTGGTGAAAACAAATGAAACTCAGATGAAACATGTGGTTATCATAGATTCATTTTCTTTTTCCGTTTCTACGAACCGAGTATGTCTTGAAATCAACCAAAAAGACTTTATGGGCTGGGTATGAAATTTTTCTAATTGTTTTTGCAATATTTATGGTAAAAATCCCACAAGAGTGCCATCCTGGGGATGGAGAAAAATACAAAGTGTTAATGAAACTCATAGTGATGAAACAACTTAAGTTAATAAAAGTGCTATTCGCTAAACAAAATATTGCTAATGTAACCACCAATCGAATAATTACTCGACATACTTTCTTAGTGCTGAAAAATATTCGAATAAATATAGAAGTTGTGATGTTTATTAGTCAAAAGTAACTGTATTTGGTTCCTCAGTAATTTTATAAACTCAATATCGGGGAAAACTAAGATTATCAATATCCGTAATAATAGTGTAATTACATCCCTCTCTTAGCAAGTCACCGATTTCGCATTTTTTTATTGAATTAAACAAGTTATTTGAGGATTTTTAAGCGAACTGCAAAAAATAAAAACCAATTTTAATTTCAAATGAAATTTTTAATTTCATATAAATAATGTAAGTATAATGACTTCCAAAAAAGGTCAGAGGAGTGATGTTCTGAAAATAGCGCCTAGGAAAGGAAGCTTAAATAGATTTCCAAAAAAACGTTATAAATTTAAGAACAGTTCAGTAATTAAAGACTTACAATATTTTCGAAATCAAATTAATTTTTACTTGTTTTATAATAATTTAATTCTGTTGCGTCTAAATCAATGAATAATACTTTTTATGTGATAATAAAATAAAATGAATTTAATAAAAAAGAAGAAAAATAGTCAGTTGCCACTATTTTCACCACTGTTTGTAGAGAAATTAAAACCATAAAAACAAATGCTACTACTACCACTGCTTATATTACCACTACAATTGCACGTAAATACAGCTACACCCATTAAAGACAAAGTAACACTTGCATTTGACAACAGCTACATAAATAATCTAATAATACAAACTTATACACTTACACACACTTACAGCACACACACAAGAACACAGATGTAGCCATACATGCATGTATGCAAATATAATCGCGCAAACCTTTCTATCCAACTCTGAAACTTTTCTCCAATTTTGCTCATACATTGGAATAGTGAACCAGTGAAATATTTTTAATAACAAAAATGCAATAATTCTTTAGTTTAATACTAATAAACAATACAAGAAATGAAACTCGCTAGCAGTAGCACTCATTACATGTGCTTCTAGATGACGGTGAAAGAACATAAATATTCATGTACAATATACAGCCATGGAAACCTAAAGTCATATGAGAAGTAGCAAAGTTTTGAAAATGAATCCATTTTCTTCGTGTGTGCACACAACACGCGTAAACTAAGGCGTTCACATCAAGCATAGGATGTGAAATATGAGGAAATAGAAAATACACGCAAATGCAACATTTGATAACCTAAGTGAAGCATATACTATATAGCATTTGATCTATATAGATTGTATTCAGAGTAGAGTAGCAATGAAATACTTACATATTTTTTTTATTCGAGTTTAACAAAAATTCTTGGGACTATTTTCGAAGAAAAATAAAGCTTTGATAAAAGTTCGTAATCGTGTTTCTTCATCAATACTCTTGATCAGTCTCTTCGTCAATACTGTTCATCAATAATTTTTGTTATGATTTATATTAAGTCCCATTCTTTGGAAAGTAGTAAAGTAGAGGAGTAGAAAAGCTTCAGAGTTTACCAACTCTGCAATTGCTCGTTTATTTGTAGAACATTGCTGTAGCTCCTCAGGTATTAAGGGCATTCATTGAAGCTAGTATAGCTGTTTTATTAGTTATTTTACATAGCCGACTACATAGTTCTATAAAGCAGGCGTTTTCATATACGATAGTTTTTGGTTTATTTCGCAATGTGCAAAAACCAGTACATATATTGAAAAACAGAAAATATTACGAAAATTATTTTAATTCTAGCCTTACATTAAAAGAAAAAATATTAAAAATCCACCGCCATAAAGTACTTTTCAATGATGTAAGGGCTTCCGGAACCAAAATACGCTTAAAACTCCATCGCTGGAATGATAATAGGATAAAATTTATGATACTGATTGGCATCGGCTGCGTTACGAAGCCAGGTAACTAAAGCTATCGAATGCTTAACAAATAATCAACGAAATACTTAAGCAGCAGTACTCGTGCAATCCTAAGAGGTGGTTATGTCCGGTTTTTAATAAAGTTGAGCCCATTTTCTTTCACGAGCCTTTCTTTTAAAAAGCATATTTTTGTTAAAAACTAAAATAATTATTTCAAGAATTAATGCAGTTGCCATTAACAGCCATGGAACTAGTGCTAATACAACTGCTGCTACCGCATTTATTTGCTATTAAGTTTTTAATGTATTAGTATTAGTTTTTTATGTACTTTGGCTGAAGTTGTTTCTTATGGTTGGCTACATAAACAAAACGAAGTAATATATATATATTAATAGGGAAACTACCACGTCCAATTAATAAAAAATAGCTCATGTCAACACAGAGGATCTAGTCTAAACTTAGGTAAAATAATTTTTCAAATCAGATCAACAATTCTGCAAATCAGCTCGAACAGATATAACAAACAAACATTAGTATGGATATGTAATAAAATCAATCATAATTAACAGTTTTTATTGAAAGTTTGTCGCTTACTTTAAGTTTGACTTATAGATAATTTTAAGTCTCTATAAAAAAATTATCGGTTAAACCATAATTTTCTATAGAAAACTTATAAGTTAATATAATTTCTTATACAAAATTTATCAATGGGTGTCGTTTTATAAAAGGAAATATATCGATAACTTGCAATTATACATGTTACCTTCTATAGAGAGCTAACCGAAAACTGGAAATTTCTATAAAACTTAGAAATCATTTATATAAGATGTCTAAATTTATTTAAACTAGAGGGACTAGGTCTAAAACTCTAATCTTTAGCAAAAATTATTTTTATAAAAACTAAAGCTGACCAAATTTCCTACAAAAATCTTTCTAATTATTTTTTACATAATACCAGCCACTTTGGAGTAATAAATCCAATAAAAAATTAAAAACCTTGGCTTATTTACACCCCAGTTAAATAAGACATAAAAAGGCCAATCGAGGGAAATAATTCCCAGAGTTCTCCAAATTGGCACAGTTAGTTCTTGGAACATATATTTAAAGAAATTAAAAAGTCCTGATGGTATTATATTTAAACCTCCAATAAAACCTTCTCCATAAATGAAATTGAAGGGAAATAACTCTTCAATAGCCCTATAACGATTATTTATTAGAATATAACGCACTAAAAATTACAGGGCACATTTTCGTGAGATTTAAGCGGCTTACAAATCCCATTGTTATTTTTTACGGGTTGTGTAGAGCAATCAAGTAAAAAAGGCAACTGTTTTATGCACAAATTTTACAGACTGAAACCTTCTGCTCCTGCTGATGCTACGGTTGTTTCTGTTGATGCTTTTGCTGCCGGTATAAATGTTGAAGAAGTCGTTGACGAGAATGTCATAATTATGACAAAATGATTATAAACGTTAAGTTTTAATAAAGACTTTTTTGTATTTAGCTCTTTCATTTTAGAATTATCTGTGTCATTGTATGTGTGTGATAGACGTTAAGGTAAATTTAATTACGCTACTATCATATGAACTCACTGCAAATAAAAGGCACACGACTTACAAATACACATATCTGCACAACGCGTATGTGGGGAAATGAGTTGAGGAATGCGTTTTTTATAATTATAAAGAGAGATCATTGTTAATGGATATGTATGTGCTTCTAAAATGATAATTAATTTCCTGCGGGATACATACGAGTACAGGAGTGAAAACTAAATAAACTTAAAAATAACTTGCTAAGAAACTTTTGGTGTTAAAGTTGAAAATATTAAATTAATATTTATATGACTATACTCAATATTTATGTATTTATACTCATTTACACTCATATAAGTATAGTGGATTTTAAAGGTTATCAAGTTTAGTCATCCATATTCATTAATTTTATGAAAAAATGGAAAAGCCAACTTTTTTTAAGTTTGTGTAAAAAATATAAATTCTTTTCTTGTCGAAAAGGGACCCAGAAAGTAAGTGGTCTGCTTCGATATCCCCCATTCAAAAAACGAAAAATGTATACATAAATAAGTGATAATTTTTTTTTTTTTTTTTGGAATATTCAGCTTATGATAAGTGTTCTACAGACCAATTTACTTTTCTAAATTATATTATATCTAATTCATATAATCATCATAGATTTGTGTGTCATGATATGCATTTTCTGTGAACATTTTTCAGTAGAAAATCGAAGTTATGGACAAGTTTTCTATAGAAAATTTAAGTTATCGAAAAATATTCTAGAGAAAGTTTGTTATCGAAAAAAAATTCTGCAAGAAATTTAAGTTAATGGAGAAAATTTTAAAAGAAATTTAAGTTATCGACAAGTTTTCTAAAAGAAATTTAAGTTATCGACAAGTTTTCATCAAGTTATTGAAAAATTGTCTATAGAAAATTTAAGTTATCGTAAAATTGTCTATAGAAAATTTAAGTTATCGTAAAATTGTCTATAGAAAATTTAAGTTATCGAAAAATTGTCTATAGAAAATTTAAGTTATCGAAAAATTTTCTATAGAAAATTTAAGTCATCGAAAATTTGTCTCTAGAAAATTTAAGTTATCGAAAATTTGTCTAGAAAATTTAAGTTATCGAAAAATGTTCTATAGAAAATACAAATTATGGAAAAATTTTCTACAAGAAGTTTGAGTTATCAACAAGTGTTCTACAGAAAATCTTACTTAACGTAAATTTTTTTTTTTAAATTTTAGTTATCGACAAGTTTTCAAAAAAAAAATTTAAGTATTGATAAATTGTTCACAAAAAATATAAAGTTACGGCAAATCCTCTTTTCCTTCCGAAAATAATAGTTATCGAAAATTTTTTTACAATATATATAATTTTTTAAAATTATTTTTACAAGGAATAAAAAAAGTTTAGGGTAAAAAAAATTGTCTGTAGAAAATATAAGCTTTTGACGGATTTTCTATAATTTAAGTTATCGACAAATTTTCCATGGAAATTTTAAGCTATCGAAAACTTTTATTCAGAAAAATGTAGTTATTTAAAAATTTTGTACAGAGAATTTTATTTATCTTCAACACATTTTAATTTATCGCTAACGTTTTTTTTAAATTTAATTTAACGATTAAAATTTCGTTAGACCATTTGAATTGGTCGATAAATGTTTTCCGGAATATTTAAAATGTTTCATAAAAAATTTACCGTTTCGATAAATTTCCAGTAGCAAATGAAAGTCATCAACCCATTTTTATAGCAATTTTAAATAAATTTAAGTTATCGATTATTTTTTAAAGTAAATTTAATTTAACTTATTCATCAATTATATAAGTTATTGAAAAATTTTATATAGAACTATTATTTACTTAAAGCAAAAATTCAATCACGTAATAAAGTTATTGCATTTTCATGGTTAATTAGGTATGCGAGTATATAGAGCAATTGCTGAATTGTCTATTCAAAATAAAGGAGAATAATAAATTTTATTTAAAAGACTGGTGCAATGGAGTACATTTATTGCTATTAAATACTTTTAGGTAATTTTTAAAATCTGTATTTTCGTTTTAAAGCTTAAAACTAATATAAAAAAGCAATTAATTAACAAGTTTCTCTCAGTGTAAACTAAACAGATTACTGCATTAGCTTGTGTTTAAACAACAAAAAGGAGAACGAGTTTATTTAATTAAAGTATTAAAGTTTAAAGGCCTACACAAGAAGATTATTTTATTATGGTTTCTATAACTTATCGTACTCACTAAGCAAACCAACAACAAAATTATTTTTATAATTTAATTAAAGATAAGAAGAAATGCGAACGGTCTACTCACACTCTTCCTGCTTTACCCAACATCGACACTTAATTAAACTTGGATTTTTTCCACTTCAAATGAGTAGATTTTGTAATGAAGATAAAGAGTGGAGACAAACTAAAATAAGGTTCTTAAATTTATCATTCTGCAGACGGACGATATTTATCTAAGAAAGAAATACGAAACATGAAAAGCAGTAGCGACTATAGCAAAATAAAAAACAGTTGCAATTATATTAAAAGAAATGTCGACATCATTAAAAAGTTGGTAACATAAACAATATCGAAAAATTCGAAGTGCTTCAAGAGAAGGAACAACATAAAAACAGTCGGATAGAGAGAGAAAGATTTGCACCAGATTTTGGTGTGTTTCACTTTTTCGCTTTACTAGCGAAAGTGTTGTTCGGGTTTACTGAGGAAATCACTTTTAGTTGATGCATCGTCCCAAATAAGTTTAAATGAAACCAAAGCAAATTATTTTATTAATAATATATACTTTTTGTTGCAAGTGATTGTATCGAGTGTTTTTTTTGCTGCATGAGAACTTAAAATGAATTTTTAAATATGATTGACCGCATATGTCTGCTGCGTCCACGAGTCCACAACTTAACATAGTCCCTTCAAAAGTAATCCAGAGGCGTTAAACAACGCACGAACGAGGGAGCCAGTGAACGCAACCATTGCTGGAAATAAAGATGTCACCACATTGTTGTTGCAATAAATCGATAGTTAAACGCGCTGTATTGCAAGTTGGAATCAAATATCGTGAACGTTTAGCTGATTAAATCTTGAAAACAATAATTACTCAGTATGGCTCGATAGCGGTCGCCATTCACCGTAGCGGTGGCTCTCTGTTCATTTCGAAAGACATAAGGACCGATGATATCGCCAGTGTGTAAACCGCACCAAACATATTTTATTGAATGTAATTGTGAGTCGTTAACGGCTCGAAAACTGTCTGCGCTCCAAATAATCACTGAACACACAATTCTTTGATAAAAATGCTCATTTTTGGCCAGTTTGAAGTGTATGCGAGGCAAACAATGGTCGTTCGGCTTCAATTCTTGCACGGCGTTTTCTTCAATACTTCGTGCTACAGCCGTAATATTCTTCGGTACGCACATTTCTTTGTCTTGTTTTTGGTTTTGAATCGAGAAGAGTAAAATTAGAAAACGAACAACAACTGTTAACTAGGCCGATTATGTTGACCGTAAAATGGACGAAGTGCTCTATGAACTTTGCGAACAGCTTCATGATGACTTGCCGAATCATACTAAACAGAAATGTCAACACAGTTTGGTACACTCAGCTGTCGAACCATAGTTATCGATAGTTATCATGCAGCTAAAGAAACCCCCGATATATATTTTGCTCCTTAACAAATCTTTACGCAGTGCTATTGTTCAAATTAAAAGTGCAAAATGATAACTTTCAAAAAAGTAAAACGTGAAAAACGAAATTGGATTATACAAAACTTTAATCCATCACCGGAAGCGAGATGCGTCATGTGCTGCTTGTGTTTTTCCGCTACAAGCACAAAATTAAATTTTAAACTTCCCGTTCAACTTTGCCCACCGCAAATGCGCACAAACAAGCCACCAGACAGAGAGTAAGTAGCACATCCTATTACATTAACTTTTAAAAATGTTGGAATAAAAGTGTGCAAAAAATGCTGACAGCCGCATATAACAATAACAAAGTAACAAAGTTGTGAAAATGTATTCCAGAGGAAGTAGCCATTTTAAAAACAGGAAGTATACAATTTAATGAAACATGGTCAGAAACTCGTCACACTAGTTCTAATCTTGCGATGCATATTTAGGAATGACTAAAAATAGTTGTCAATGATGGTGTCTTTTACAAAAATTCTGGAAAACTTCTCGCTTAAATTATGTAACCAAACGTAGGTTATGGTTTTAGTAGCATATTTGGGCTTCTAAAAATATTGAAGCTCGTCTACTAGTTCGTTTAACATTTTGTGTGGCATGGAGGCCCATTTTTGGCTGTATTTGATATACATATATTAGATATGTTTCGCTTAGATTTATTATTGATTTTTTTAAAACTGATTTTTATTAAAACTCAAAACAGTTTTGTGCAAATAGACAAACATCGTTTTTGTTAAAACATTTCTTTTATAGAATATTTATTACCTTTTAATTTTAATATGCGAAGAGTTAGAGGGTTAAAATGTGTTTAAAAATTTTTTTTCTCGTAGAGCTTTTCATAAATGTACTGAGCAGGCTTTATACGAAAAATGTTAGGATAACAATGCAGATTCGCTATAACAACGTGCGAAGGCGTCAATTTTTAAAACGCCGACACATTTATATTATTTGTGGTCGCTCTTGCCAGAATCCGTTGTCAGAACCTTGTTATTTTTTTGTATTCTGCAGTATATTCGATGAACAGACAGAAGAAGGTGTATGAATGTTCTATGTAGAGTTTCTAATTTGACCACTAACAGAACTGAGCACTAATCTTAATTCTTTTCGTGGTCTATACTATTTTCTAAGCAGTTCTTGGTTGCAGCTTTGTCCAATATCACACGAAATTTGATAATGTTGTCATTTATTTACCTACACAGCTGAAGTAAAGGTAGTGAAGCCATCGATGTGGGCATAAAATATGATTTTAATAAAAATTTGCTGTTTACGTTGTAGTTTTACAGCTTCCGCAATGTATTTGCAGCTTGACTCCTCTTCTCATTGCAGCTAAACTATTTTACAGACAAAGATATTCCTAACAAAAAACAAATTAAGAAGGTCAAAATGAAGTGTTCCTCGACCGTAATAAAATGGAACTTTAGAAACGCACATCTAATTCCGCTATTCAATATTAATAAAAATGTCGTGTATTTACATCTGAGCCAAGTAGAAACATCGATTTGTCGGTTACTATAGACGCTTATTTCAATGTCGTTTGTTAACACCATTAAATTGAATCGATTAATTCTCAAAGAAAGCATGTCTTTTATGCTGTGTAAATTAGTAATTTAATGGTGCGATTTCGACTGCATGTGGCGTATGATTAATATTAATTTATTTTATTTAAATAAAACTAATTACTCATACGCCAGAGATTGCCGTAAAGTATTGTAAATTTTATTTCATTTATTTAAACAATAAAAGCAGACTTACGCTATGAACTGGGACCTCTTGCAATTTTCTTTACACAAATTTGTTAAGGAAATATTCAAATTGTCATTCATTTACCACTCCTGCAGAACTCAACAATAATGACAACAAATTGCATTCAATGTAAAAAGGCGTGCTTTGGCATACATTTCACTGAACTGAATAAAATAAACGATGTCTAGCAAAAAGTCATTGTTAAATGTTAAAACATTTCGTGATGATTTTAATATTCTTTCTTCCATTTATTGTGTTTTTTTCTCCTTGCAATTCAAAGGGCATAGGAATGGAAAAACTTGCAAGAGCATGAAAAAAGGCCCAAAGTATGCTTAATAATGTTTGGTTAAAGGTTGTGTATGTTTCAAGTGGTACATGTGAATTTACAAAAGGAATGAAAGATTTCCTAAAACCATTTAAAGTCAAGTGTCTTCCGTTTCTGTCTACGAATTGAGTGTGTGTGTGTGTGTGTGAGATGCTTTTTTGTTTGTTTTTTTCTCGTTATATTTTATAGGTTAACGAATTGAATACAAATTTCGCCATTATGGGCTCAACTACAAATTCCCAATTACATTTGCAAATATACTGCAGAAGCAAGAGAGTGTACGTGTGTATGTATGTGTGCATGTGTGTGTAATTTTAATGTGTAAATGTGCTGTTTAAATAGACGTTTATGCAAACTAAAGAATTACACCAATTTTAACATTCTGATAAAGACATTGCCTACGAGATGTGAAGTTATGTAAAACTTTTTTGGATTTCAGATCTGAGAAAATCTGATCAAATTATATATCAGTTTTCAAAAGTTTTGAAACACTCTCAAAATGTTGAGTTATTTTGGAAAATAGTATTTTGAGGCTTTTTTGTTTCGAATTTTACTTATTCTATAGCCTTGAGATATACAACATTTTATGTTCTTTCGTCTGGTGCATATGCGAAACGATTGTGCTGGCTTCAAACTCTCGAGTAGGCGACATATTTATAAATGTTTATAATTTGTTTGTACAAGTTCTAAGACATCTCTGAAATGATTAAGGAGATTAAAAAACAATGTTGACACGGTTTATAGATAATACTGTTGTCGATTTCGGATTGTTATTTGTATTAATATTTTTTTTGTCAAACTGCTTACTTTTTTACATAACTGTATATCTGGAAAAGTAGCTCTAAAAATAAAACCAAGTGCAGCTTCGAATTGAAAAAATTCTGAGAGATAAACAACGTCTTGATTCGTCTTCATGACGGTATTAACAGATTTAAAGGGCTTTAAGGTCCCTGCAAAGCCGTTTGGATATGGAGGTTTATGACTTATAGCGTTTTCATTATTGCGTATCAAAATTGTCCGTTTATAAAGGCATTGACGGTGTTCAAAGTATGTATAGGAAGAACTTTGTGTATCATTTGCGGCACTGAAGGAATCAAATTACAAAAGTTTTCTGGTTGGTATCAAGGCGTCGTTTCAGGAGTTTCACATTCACTCGACTCAGCCTGTGTTAATCGGTGGTTTCCAAATGCACTTAAGTAAATTTAGGCATTTAGGAACTTCTTAACAGAGCTTGCCTTCCTGTTTGGGCTTCAAAACGTTATTAGCTTGGGTTCGGTATTTAAGTATTCATCGACAGCCAATCTGTGTGTCCTTTTACGCACTGTTTTAACTGATTACTTGCCGATTCGGGTTTTAAAAACCATCGTATCTGATGGATAGCGGCAGCAACGCATGCACCGTTTAATAATAAAGTTTGATAATAAAAAAACACTTATTTAATATATTTGGATGCTTTGCTTAATTGCGAAAAAGAAACACCAGAAATAACAGACGCTGCTAAATGTAGGACTAAAATACACACTCATATTTAAAAAAATGCTATAAAAATTAGTATTTACAAAAAAACAAACTATGCTATGTATTTTCTCCCTGTCAATAAATAAGGTAAGCCCTGGTATGTGTCGTTTAACACACACAAACAACTAAAACATATAAATTATTCTTTCGAATGGCAAACTGAAAGAAACGTAGTCAAACATGTACCTAACGCACGTGTGAGGCTTGGAATTTTTTCCGAAAAAGCCCAGCAATGCAAACACACCTTTCGTAAACAAACACACTAACACATATTCATTCACTATGTTGCATTAGTTATATCATTCCTTTAAACCACTTTGCTCAGTTTTATATTAAATTGCCATACATTTGCTTCCTTAGACACTCTTGCATAGCGTCCTTCATGATTTATATTGGGTTTTAGCGAAAATGTTGTACTCGCAAGAATTTCTACATTTTAGTGTTAAAACTTGATTTATTGCCAATTTAAAAAATTAGCCGGATATTAAAAACCAGTTTGCAGTTTGTTTAGCGTTTTTCCATTTTCCGCTAATATAAGAAATGAAATGCATATGTATGTGCAATTTATTGTATAAGAATGTGTGTCTTATAGAGAGAAAGATAAAAAAGTTGAAGAAAAACAATTTTTTTATTTCGCAAAAAATATTCGTACTACAAATAAATGAGAACATTTTTCATTAAATTTTTCTTTTTGTAATGAAAAAATAGCACCAAAGCGACGACTACTTTTAAAAAGTGGAAGGAAAATATTGAATATTTATGCAAGAATATTATAATTTTTTGTTTGGGCATGATGATGCCCTACTTAGCCGCTTATAGGGCGTAAATGCAACTCCACCTAGATGACCTCTATTGTCATTTTCTTGCACTCTGAAATGGAATTGTGCAACACCCATGACAAATTCTGAACCCGATATGCTAACGATACGTGGCACAGTGCTTTGTGCCATAGACAAAAGTAGGAAGAAACGATGTCTTTTATTGTAATAAAAGTTATACTGTTCGACAGATAACAAGAGAAGTGAAACTAATTTCAAAGAACTTAATATATTTATCACTATTTGGTTCCACCAGAGGGCGCCAAAGTTAGGGAAGTACTAAACAACAACGGAGGCTTTAAATGTTTTAAAAATATGTAACTGTCAAAAATTCATTGTTTGGACGAGAAGGTTGATTTTGTCTTCGGTATTTATTTTGTATTGATTTAAAAAACGTTTATTATTCAAATAAATTCTAAAAATTGTGAAAGTTGGATAGAATAATTAAAAGACACAAAAATAAAAATATGGCCTATGGGTTTATTGTTGTTTATGTTGATCTATACTAATTTATAACAATTTCTAATAGTCGGCAGAAACAATTTTAATTAGATTTCTCTAGACCTTTAAAGAAAAATATAAAAAATTGATTCTTGATTCGATATTCCAAACCAAACTTGACAAGGGATAACGGAAATTCGTTGGAAAAATCTACATATAAAAAATTCTTGAAATTTGGTGAAATTTTACTAGGTTATCAGTGTTTGTTACAAAATTACAAAAATAAGGCGTTTCTGGCAATAAAAGTTACACTGTTCAATGGATAATAATAAAGGAAAATAACATTTGAAGAAATATTTAGATTTATGCCTTTTCGTTACCACCAGAGGGCACTAAGGTCACAGAATTTTAAGTAAAAATATTTATATAATAAAATATTTGTAAAAAAAAAATTTTTTTTTACTCGAAGATTAAAATTTTGTATAGGTAACATTTATGTATGTGTATATATGTAAAAAGTGATTTTTTGAAGGATAATAGCACACACCAATTTATTTATAAATAAAAAACGCTTAAAGATAACTCTATTTCTCGCCACTAGAGTAAATATAAGCAAAATTTATTAACCAGTAATTTGTGGCTTAAATGTTTAAACAAATAATTGTCATAAGTTTTTTAAATTTGTTTCGATTTTGTTTATTTATTATGCAGACGGATCTTTATGTTCTTGTAATAAGACTTAAATTATAAAAAAAATATATTTTAGGATGCTTTTCCGAAAAAGTTTTGGAAGCAAATCACAAAAATATGGGAGGAATACGGTTGTTTTCTGATCCGCTGTCATTTTCATAAAGCAACGTAATTATCATAAAAATTAAATGTATACACTAAGAAAAAATATTAATATTAAAGATACGAAGGCTATGAAGGACGATTGTGCAAGTTCATTCTTGAGCGAAAACATTCTTCGATAAAACTCGTGCTGCGATATTATATTTAACAGTATTAATGAAAGAAAATAAGAAAAATTCCCAAAATAATATGATTTCATTCCAATTATAATATGGAAATTCTTTGGACACTCCTAAATGGGTTTCAAATGAATTGTAAACATTTTTTAACGATTTTTTTAATTCATAATATTATTTCATCGTTTACAAATATTTTTTTTAATTTGTGTTTCTACAAAAATAAAAAAATTTAATAATAATGAACACGTATAAGTTTAAGACGTCAAATTATTTTTAATTTAATTTACTTTCTTAATTACTAATCCGATTTTATTTACATTTTCCACAAATACATGTTTGGGAAACATTTGCTATAATTTTTAAGGAATCATACCACTTTTATTATAAAGCATACATGGCAGGACCTAGAATCCTAGCTGTGATTACTTTGCAAATCCACGCATTGAACACTGCTATTGTGTGTATCATGCGTCCAAATTTTCATAACTTTGAGCTGACACATGTACGTGAAGTAATATTTTGAATTTTAAAGATATCTGAGAGGTAGGCGTGTCCTTGTTTCGTGCTTTTCAATAATCCTTATTTTTCTTAACTAACCTATTTTATACTCGTGAACTAAATTTAAATGTTCTACGACAATTATCTCTATTGTTATCCCATCGTTATATGGGGACAAAGCACTGTGCGTGGTGTCCACGAGCTTACAAAGTATTATACGCACATACTGGCCTGCAAGCATTACAAACACAAATCTCTGGAGTAGATAAAATCGACGGATATTACAGATTCAATTGTACAATCACGACTGACATGAAGGTGCCAAGTTCAAAGTAATATACCCCAAAATGGGCTTAGCTGTAGACAAATTAACATTTAATCATCCAATCCAACTAAGTGGCATCAAACTGTAGTGGCCCTTTTTTGCATGTGTATACCTCATGTCCCACAGTAATAATAAAGTCAAATATGTGACACAATTTACTATTTATATTTTTCGAAACCTTTTAAATTATACTTAAATTAAACAAAGTAAGAGCATAAATGCCTAAGGAACAGCGTTGCCAAATCTGCAGATTTATCTTCTTTTTAACAAATTTTTACGTTCTACTTCTTGATGCCCTTTTTGTAAGGCAGCAGTCTCATTATGTTTTTAATCCGACAATGAGCATAAAACCTTTTAGGAATCAAAATGTAAGCGTTTCCACACGAACAACGTTTTCACAACCCTTCGTACTGTGAATCCAGGCCAACGTTAATACGACAAACAAATTTTGGTAACCAAAATTACTTAAAAAAAAGTAACCAAATGCGAAAAAATTTACGAAAAAACTAATGTTGCTAACAATCTAGTTGAGTGTTTTTTTGCCCACAAACAATCGTACAACCTTGCGTACAATGTTGTTGTATAACTTCATTTAGTAAACAAGTTGTTTTGAGCTAAGATGTCAAATAAAACTCGCACAAAATTCCTTTTGCTCTGTGACAATGATGGAAAATTCTATTGAACGATTGCACTGTTTTCAGTACTTATTGATTTACGAAATACTGTAGAACCCCCACAACATTAAATTACTTTTTTTCAAAATAAAAGGATAAATACTATGCTGCACAAAAATTAATTTTCTCTCTCAAATAATTAAAAACAGTCAAAGAGCATTTTCCACAAACAGGACAATTGTTATTTCTTTGAATTTTTGAAATAGTACTTTTAATGTGGAAAAAGTACTTTAAAGTTGAATTTGAGTGCAATTTAAAAATCTTCATTTTGCAATACTGCAACCGAGTTGCACAACTTGCTAAAAAATCTGATTTTTTTATTTTTCGTGCAACCAAGACACTGATTAAAACAACGAGTCCATAAACTTTGCAATGTTGTTCGCAATTTAACTTACTTGGTTATATAAAAAACATATATGAAAAAAGTAAACAAAATTAAAAAAAGCACACAAGTACACATTGGCAAGAATATATCAAATTTTTGTTTAAAGTACCCAAAATGGCAAGGCTGATCCAGAGCACACTTAAGATGGTGTTTGTTTTAGAGTGAGAAAAATGCATAGTTTATTGGAAATATTAAAGCTTTAAGTCAGTATTGCTAATCGCATGTTTTGAATATGGCATGTTTTTGGAGGTTACTTTTTATAGACCCTTTCAAAAATACTTTCCATATGCATTTTAAAAACTCTCATATAGTTTGCAAAAGTTGCAAACATCGGACGCTTCTAGCTTTTCTTAAAGTATATTTATAGACTTGCGGATGAGTTGACATAAGTTTAAATCTGTTTTTTTTATTAATAATAATAGTATTTGTCTGGTTAGCTTCGCCGTTTGTGAGTCCGCCGTGATACAGGTTTTATTTATACCCAGTTTCTTAATTTTTAGAGAAATGTCGGTTTTTAGTAATTTTGTTTATTTGTTGCGTAATTTGATTTTTTTTGGAAAAATTTTAGGTTTTTTGTTGAATTTTCGGTTGTTTTTCATAAAATTTGGATTTAAATTTTTGTTATTTGGTAGACTTTTGGTTTCCGATTTTCAGATTTTTCGAATTTTCCTAAAATTCTCACTAATCAAATTTTCGTAATTTTTTGGTTTAATTTATGTTTTTGCGAAATTTTTTATGATTTTCGGATTTTTCTTTTATTTATAATTTTATGACGAAGTTTAGATTTCAATTCTTCCACGGCTTTTTGGTGAAATATGAAATTTGGCATGATTTATAGTGAAATTTAAATTTTTAACAGTTTTTGGTGAAGTATAAATTCAGAGTATTATATCAAATCTTTTGTTGGAACCGATTATAAAATTTCGCAATATGATGAAATTACTTTTTTTACAATTTCAGTATTTTTGGTAACATTTAGGTATTTTGTTGAATTTCGGATTTTTGTGATGAACTTAAGAGTCACTAGCAAAAAATATAAGAATAAGAAAAATAAGAAATTTTCGAATTTTTGTTTAAATTTGGCATTTTTGTTATTTTTTCTGTGTTTATGGTAAATTTTCGATATTTGGCTAATTCCGAAATTTAGTGAAACTAAATTTTTTTTGGTGATTTCTGGATTTAATTTCGCTCTTTGGTAAAATTAATAGTTTTCAATGGATTTTAAAATTTTTGGTGGAACTTTAGATTTTTTGTGAGTATATAAATTTAAGGTGAGTTCCGAATTCATGGTGAAATTTGTTTTTTTTTAAATATTTTACTGACGTATAGAATTTTGTTAAAATATTAAAGTTTCTGAGAAAATTCACTTTTTTGATCAAATTTACACTTTTGGTGAAATAGTAAAATTGTGAATAGGTAAATTTGCAGACATTTTTAAAGAATTTTCAGTCCAATATTTGGTGCCGTAAGTTACATATTAAACAGTTTGCCAAGCATTCAGAATATTTATATTTTACTGTTTTGCAGAAGAAAGTAAAAGTGAAAACACAAAAAACCCCTTAGAAAATGTTTTTCCCATATCTCGGGTATTTGTGGACCGATTTTGCCGATTTCGAGTAGAGTTTATGAATTCATTTATTAATCCATTTCAAATAGCATAACTAACATTCAAGTTCTTGGTTTGCTAGTGCATTTAGGGCCTTTTAACTTCGGACATCGTACTCCACTACCGATAAGGATCCGGAATATATGTATACATTCTTTGAAGGGTCGGAAATGGATATTGTAGAAATTACAAATGGCATGTCGAACATATTTATACTTTTTATACCTTTGGCGAGGAGGATGAAAAGAGGACAGAGGGAATCTTATATATGCAACAAATTAAACATGTCTTTATTACTTTTATTACCCACGTAGAAGAGCAAGCGACCCAAAGTAAATGTCACAAGTCTTTTACTATTTCAAAACTCATGTGCTTAACCAAAAATTGTCTTATTTAAAAATAACATTTTATCTAAATGGAAGTCAAAGCAAATAACTACGACATCAGCCAGCAGGAGAAGTGAGAGAGAGAGAGAGAGAGAAAGCAAGAAAAGGCTCAAGCACGTTAACAATTTAACAGCTGACAGACAGGCAGCAGGCAAGTTAAGTAGGATGTCAGTTAGCACAAGTGTACAGTTATAAAATGAGGTATGTGTAATACGAGTATTAAAATGGGGAAATAGGAAAAAAAAGAAATCGTTACAACTTATTTACGGTGACATAATAAACAGAAAATGACAAAGAAAATAAAACAACGAAATACAACGTACTCGTCATCATGCTCACCACCCACTTGGTTACTCTCGAATAAGCAGAGAAGGGAAAGCTGCACACTTAGTAACACTTACTTTCAGTCCTCCTACGACAGTTAAGTTGCTTCTGTTTTATAAAAAGCAAGCCTTAACGCAATGTTTAGTTTCATCTTGACCGTAAACAAGCTAAAACACCTTTTTTAATAAAAATATTTGGAACTTGGATTCTGTTTATATTAAATCGATGTTGGCTTTCGTTTGAAGCTTAGTTTTTTCCGTTGTACGATTATATGGGATAAAACATCACTCAAACGGTATCCTCGCTTCATTGGCAGTGCTTCAAGATGACTTTTATTTAAAATCCGGACCTCCGGCCCACATTTCCGGCGGGCAATCATCGAACTCAAGCCATTGTGTATGAACTTCTGGCTTTAATTCCTCCGTAAGCATAATCTTATACGGATAAAGATGAAAATCGAACTACTACATAAGCCGTGTTGACTTTCTGGCGATTCCCAATTTAGCTGATCGGCATCTAATAGACATTTCTGGGTCCTCTTGGTTACTGGCCGCCTCGGCGGCTATGTACCAATCTCGCACCTGGTACTGATAGTCCAAACGTGTATACTTACCCTCAACGTTTTTTGCGATGTGATGAATTGCCTGCACATGATGACGATCTATCTCAGGACGAAATTTACGTTAAGCCGGAATGTCGATATTATTTTTTTTAATAATTTGCATCCGTTCGATAGTCGTGAAACTCTACCGAATATTTTGTAGGCTGAATGGCATTGGCAATTTTGACTTCAAAACCTAGCATAATGAAATGGAAAAGGATACAGTATTCAATTTGCTTGCCTCCGTCCTGTTTTATATGACTTATATTAATTAATGTATTGTGGATATCGAAGCTGACCGCGTACTTTATGCTTCCCCCTTTCTTTCCTCGAATTGATTTCAGGCAACTAATTTGTAATTTACGACTAGCCTTTACTCTTGGCTTTAGTGATTTTAGACTGTCGATTGGTAACTGTCGACCTTCTTCCTCATCATGGAGTTTCTTGTAATTGGTAGCATTTGCCTGAGGCTTAGGTCCACCATGGCATTCACAATTAGCAAGTGTCTGCTCGTGGTCCTAAGTCTTATGATAGCCAGTGCTGGTCATTCAAATAAAATGTATGCTTACTTAGGAGTATCTTTAGAAACTGACCCGTCCACACGTTGCGAGGGTTTCTTGTCCATTTCTTTAGAACTCCTTCAATGGCTAATAGTAAACCGGAGTTTCTAAAGATATTAACCCCTCTTCTTCATGTGAAGCTTCATTGTCCATCCCCAACGGAATCTCATGCTCCAACGCCTTAGGAATACCTTTAGAGATTGACACGTTCACAACTCGCAGATATTCTTGTACATCCCCTTCGGATTTCTCCCTTTGCCAATTAAAACCGAAGTTCCTTCAGAGAATTCATGTGATTCCCACGAGTAAGGAGTGAAAAATGTCCACCCACAGAGCGCGCCATATGCACGGTTAAGTCTGTATAAAAACTGGAAATCGATTGGAATTTAGAGTTTGCGTACTGGAGACCGGATGACCTCTTGGCCAAATATTCCTGGCATATGCTGTTCCACCGTCAATTAGGGATTATTATAAAAGAGTATTAACTTCTCTCCTCTCGACTGATTTCCCTAGACTCTTAGCAGAGACAGGAACCTGTTACCGGCTGCCACTATGTGGAGCTATAAGGCAGAACTCCGATCAGTGCATTCAGTTACGGCAAGTCATACTTTGGTGTCTGCCAGCTGCGGACCGTTGTTAAGGATAAGTGACAATCTATCAGGAATAATGAATTCTTTTTAAAGTATTTACGGTCGTATTAAATACGTTCGCTCAGCTTCTCACTTATACCGCAACAGAACTACTCTGTTTCTCTTTTTCATTATTAACACGTTATTGTTTTTTTTTTATTAGTTTAACTGACCAGCCTCTTTCGATCAAGGTAAAGTTTTACAAACTTAAAAAGCAATTATTATTGACAGAACGAAGGGTGTTTAAGCGGTCACTTAACTAACAAATAGAGTCATAGAATTAAGGCCGCGGGACTTAAAAAAGTTCCGTAATAAACGTTGAGATGCGACCAAATGACTCATTTATCTCCATCCCGATAGGAAACTAGCTGTAACATAAAAGTACTCCATACTGCTCAGCATATTATTTTGCCAAAAACTTAAAAGTAGAACAAAATATCTTGGTGGCTTTGATGATTCTGCATAAACTAAATTTGAACAAAACACAAAATCAAACGTTTTTGTTTGTCAGTAAAAAATAAAATCGAAACAAAGCAAGCGCAGGTCCGGAAAATAAACAGTAAAATGTTAACTTCCTTGAAAACTTCTTTTTTAAAAACTTGTTTGCGAGTTTCTTAGATTACTGGCAGTTATGTGTCCGCACTATTCTCTCACAAAACAACAAACAACGTGAGCGTCAAGTTAAAATATTTGCTTTCCGCGGTTCATTCGTCAGTAAGGTAACGAAACAGTCGAAATATAGCACACCTAATGTCGGTCAATCTCATAATCTCAATTTGTGGATATTCCATTTAAATCTTCCTACGTCGAAAGCGGCAGAAACTACTTCTGCAGAGATTTAATATGTCAACAGTAGTGTGTTTTGCTTGCAGGTTCATTTTGATATAGTAACGATAAAACAGTGACATACAACCCACATCGTTGTTCCCGGCAGCTAATGGAGTTGTTTAGCCTACTGTCATCCATAAACAGCTTCGCCTAGTTTTGTGCGCGGTCGAGAAGCTCCAAAATAGACTTTTCTCACATGGAAATTGAATTTTATTTCCAATTTAGAGAAAAGATATGTGACGATCGGCACGGCCAACTATGGCGCTCGTGTTATTTATTTACTTATTTATTCATGTCGAATGCCACAAATGAATATGCTCTCCCTTATAACTGTAACCCCTCGATTTTAAGAATACTCTTGCCTCTTTTAAAGCATTTGATTTTCTTGCTGTTCTGCATTTTCTTCTTTAATATTTAACAAGCGAAATTACATAAATTTTCCTTCCTTTTTGTTATTTTTTAGTATCAACTGAAAATATTTTGATGCAATTGCAGTGCTGGTCTTTTTCATAAAAGTATTTGCCACAAAATAAAGTGAAATAAATAAAAATAAAAAATAAATAAATAAATATAAAGACATGTATAGAAAATAAACTGTTTAACATTTAAAACACCAACACGACTAAAAACAACTAGAAATGAACAATAACTAACAACAATCAAACAAAACTAACTAACCTGGGCTACAATTCTAATGCTGCTGTAAAAAGGTTGTTGTTGTTTTTATTTTTTTAATTTAAAGGATGCACAATAGGTGTGAGAGTATGTGTACGTATGTATGTGTTTTGGCATTAAGCCCACAAAACTAAATTCAACATTTCTAGTTGGCTTTAGGTTGTTATTTTTGTTGCTGCGGTTATTTGGGTTTTCAGCTCTTCCTTTCCTTAATAGAAAACAAATATTTATTCAACAAATAAATATAAACTTAAGAAACATTTTATGTTTATTTTATTTAGTGTCATGGTTTTGTAATTTTTCACTTTTTTACTAAGAAAAATAATTGTACTGAAGTCAATTGGATTCTATTAAGGGTGTGAATTTTATTATTTGGTCTCTTTAAGTTTAGATGCGAGTATGAATATGGTTGAAAGAAATTGGTTACTCTTTGATGGCAATAAGCTTGGATAGACAGAGATGGTTACTGAATCGGGAATATTTTCTGAGGATCTTAACTTTTTACTCTCCATAAGGATACCCGAAACCTGCACCTTGTTCCAGGCGGAAATATATGCTATATTGGTAGCGGCAAGGACAATTTTGGAATTTATAACGGAGGCGATAACTGTTGATATTTTTGTGGACAGCCTAGACCTTGATTCGATAGAGGTGAAGTCGAAATGTCTACTGACGTGTATTCAAAATCTGGCTCTAGTTGGGCGAAACTGTTTGAGAACAGGTTGGTTTCCGGGGCAAAAGGGCATTCGTGGAAACGAGATGGCCGTTCAATGTGCCAGTAACGGCTCGTAACTGGACTCGGTAAATACACAGGGCGACATCAATACTTCCATGGCCGAACTTACAAACTCGCTATGTGTGTAAAAATGTAACCTTGATAAAATAGAAAGTCTCTCAGCGTTTATTAATTATTATCAATATAAATAGTAACTCGTTTATTGTATTCAAATCTACGATCTGCGATTATGTTGGGAAAGCTAATTCTACGATAAAATATTAACGGTTTTTGATGCGAAAACTAATAAATTCCCTTCCTCTCTGTGCTCTTCTTTATAGCTTTAGTACTATTGCGATTTTTCGTTGCGAACTTTCCGCAATTATAATGTCTTAATCGCAACGAAAATTTCAGGTTTATTAATGTTGAAAACAAAACGTTAAACAAAAAACTTTTTTTTTGCCAATCCTTAAAAGGTTCTCCAAGTTTTTAAACCAGACGTACGGTTTCTTTCAATCTTTAGTATATTCCGAATATCTTACTTTAGTTTTCTAGTCACATCTTACAACTTCTTTTCAAAGCCACTTGTAACCAAATCGTTTATTTTTTTTTCTGATATTTGCCAAGTTTACTAAGAACAATTTGAAATCATTCGAACATAAGAAATTCTTTCATAAAAGCATCATTGACAGAGGAATATTAAAGCAATTGCAGATAATGTTACAGTAGATATTGGATATATGAATATCCTGTATAAGAAAAATTCGCTGGTATAAAAGTGAACCAGAAATAATAATTAATAATTTTCTCATAAAAATATTTGCTTATAATAAAAAATCGTATATTAGAAACAAGTTTGTGGCGTTGTTGAGTTTCTTATATCCAATATCCACTGTAGTTCCTTCTTGAATTTATATTTCGACCACACTGATTTGTTATAGATATTTGGAGCAAACTTTCTTCATCCCTTGTCAAGTTTGGTTTGGATACAAAGGAATTTAGTCTTTGTGCCATCTTCAGTGTCATTTTGCGTTGCAGAACGAAAACCGGGTTGTCTTCAAACCAAATTTGACAAGGAATGGCGAAGCCTTGCTCCAAATATTTTTAATGCTAATTTCATTATTATATGTTTTAGTTTTTAATTGTTACTTATCTGTTTAAAAAACAAGAATTAAATGTCTTAAATTGCAACAAGATTCATATCTTTGGTGCGTTTTACTGGAAAACACACGTAAAATCTTATTCTGCATAAAATAATTCTATTTTTAACAAAATAAATTGCAGTTGACTTTTTATAAAAAAATATTGACAACCATTTTTCATGCAATGACCCAACCGACCAATCCCATTATTTTTGCTACATGATTGACTTTGAATAAATCTTATTTTATGTCAACTCGCATTTTACCGACAATGTTTTAAAGTTAAATAGAAAATATGGAGTAAAGAAATTAAATAAAATGGTATGGGCGCGTGTGTGTATGTGGGTGTAAATGTAAACATTTTATAATACTGTCATTCAATAAATTGCATTTACTTCAGTATGCTCATACACACACACACACATATATATATATATATATATATATATATATATACACGCACACCAAAAACTGAACAATATTGTTTATATAATGCTCTGGAGTATTTTAATTTTTCTATATTTTTAATTTCATTTTAAAGTAATTTTTTAAAATATTTTTTTACATTTAAATTGTCTTGATTTCCTGGTGCAGGATGACTAACGACAATTTCGCTGTCTCTTTTTTTTTTCGTCAATGACAAAAGTTTGTGCACAACTCAGGGAGAAAATGAGAAAAGTTTCAACAATAGATGACAGTAGACAATGTAATGATGTCTTCATAATAGAAATAGCGACTGACAAGCAGGGATCGCCTTGAATCTACATAAATACAGCAATGAAACTTGACCAACAAATCAAAGGTCTGTCTTTAAACAGCCTGGAGGAAAGGACGAATGAAATTAAAGGAAAGCGTTCCTTAAACTTTAGTTGAAAAGTAGTTAGCAAGTCAGTGCACGCAAAGAAAAAAATATGGTTCAGGTAACCATATTCTGAGTCAAACAAGTCACGCTAACAAAAATCTCAATGAGGATGATCACTTTGTCTCGAAACAAAACTCTACAAGGGTGCCGTCATCCCTTTCAAATTCATTTCATTCATTTTAAATATGTATAAAAAACGAGTTAATTTATAAAAATTTTATCATTCAAGTGAAGTGTTTACATTTTTTAAATTGCGTTACACGAAACGTTAACGATTTTGAAGAGTTTTTGTAAAACACAGCCTTCCTGATTAAGAGTCTCTTTCTGTTGAATGGAAACAGTAGTTTGTTCGCAAATGGTTTTATGTTTTTGTAACATAAAATCGTTTTCATATGAGTGACCAGGAAATAGCTTTCAAATTTTCTATACATTTTGGTTATTATTAAATGAAGTCGTTCGTAACAGGCGACATAAAATGTCATAAATAGTCGATAAACCAAAGCCTTTCGTTTCACTCAAAAAGGTGAGCCATTTGTAATAAATAAAATAGTGCTCTTTAAAGGCATACAAAATGAACACAAATAATGAGGTTATAAAGAAAAATATTGTGGTATTAATTGCGTATATTATAACCTGCATACACAAAAGTATAATTTACAAAACAGGGTTGGTCAATTTCAGAAGCATTATATCTACGTATGCCCTGTTCTGCAACAAAGCTTTCTTAAAAATAATTTAATGATTTCTTCTTAGTCATATTTTAGTTAAATGGTTGCTGCTAATGTTTTATGGTTAGAATAATTATGCTATTATTATATAATTGAACAACTTTGGTAGCAATGACAATTTTAGCAGCTAAATAAATGCTAGCTACGAAATAGCAATAGCACAGAAAACATATTGTACTATGCAATACCGGTAATAATTTTTACTAACAATCATTTTGCTTTCTTTCTAGGTAAATTATTTATGCTATTGCTATGCTCGTACTGTTAAGGATGCGACAGCAATGAAAATAACATAAACACAAAAATGGCTGCAATTGACCGCATTATGAATTTGTATAGCAACTGTGCCGCGCACTAATATTGAGTTGGCTTTTAAAGTATTCATGTATGTAGGTCAAAAATCAAAGCTTACCTTATAGGAATTTATGACAGGACAAAGTGCACATATAGCTAAACTGAATTTATTTTAAATTTTCCATCATAGCATTTAAAAATAAACAAACAGCAAGAGCACGAAAGGTGACAGCAAATAGTTGCTATTGCCGTGATGTTTTCTTTTTTCAACAGTACAAAAAAGCAAAAGCAATATTGTAAATATTTTGCCTTTTCCACTGCTGTTTAGAAATAAAGTTAAATATAAATTAAACATAGCAAATTTTACTGTTATATTTGGAATTTTGCTATTGCTGTTATATTTTCAATACAAGCATAATAGAAACAGTAATAACAATTTTAATATAGGATTTTGTTTAAACCCTTAATTTTAGTAAAACTTATATTGTCCTACCCGACCATGTTGATATTTTAATCCATATGAAACAGTTAATGCACTGAAACTTGTTTATCGTAATTGAGAATTGAGAACCAAGTTCTTGATATGCAATTTACAACCACATGTCTAGGCAACCTGCTAGCTTGGCCATATTTTGTTAACTTTCTAATACGGGTAAGAATTATGGAAAAAATGTTACTAGGTTGCCTAGAAAATTCTTCTAAGTTATTTTTGTTTGTTAATGTATGTATAAGACTTCCTTTAACTTAAAGTTCACAGAACTTTGCGCTTTAGCTATAGTGGAAGTGTTCCATATAAATAATGGGAGCCCCAGTCCCCCTACATAAAAAGTGTCCACTTTGATATAATTCTGTTTATTTATTTTTCCAGACGTGCAATTTTTAATATTTTTTATTGTGCGGCCTCGTGCCCAGCTAGAATAATTTGTAGACCTTTTATAAATCTTTTAATCATTGTGGGATATATTTTTATTTTTAAGTCTGCATATTGCTACGGCAGTGCAAGACTTTTTTCCTTCTTGGGTCAATTTTTGGATATGTGGAAAGCCAAATATTTTTACATTCCAGCTGCAATAATGTCATAGCCGTCACCTCAATCTTTCAAAGATCAGTAATACTGGAATAGTCCTAAAATGTTTGCTTGCCTTCGGATGTCGCACGGGGTTGCACCGCTCTATTCAGTAGTAGCCTCTTAGTCTATATTTTAAAAAAGAAGGAGTGTAATAAAATAACCTTGAGGCAGGACTTCTAAATCGGCTGCTATTATGCAGCTGTCAATTTAAAATTTCCAAATTTCCAACGCTCTATTCGAGGTTGTAGACGAGTGTTGAATCAAAAAGGAGAGATACTATTCAAAATAGTTCGTGTGGAAAACAACATTAGAAAAGAACTCTAATTAATATACATATGTAACTCATGCTATGGAAACTGTTAAATGCGAATAATACGTTAAGGGCTGTGTTTTGACAACATTTAGAAAAATAATATTTGTTTTTTTTAAAAACCACCAACGTAAAATTCATGAAATAACTCACGGCCCGCAAAACTCTATTAAAAGTCATGTGCGTTAAGTAATTCTCAATTTTTACGCTATTAAATTTCCATATGGAACCTAAAAGTTTTTATATTTTGTTACCGTATCGTATATTGAAATATTTTGCGGTTGTATGAAGTTGTATTAGTTTTACTTGCAAAACCACGTATTAACATAATTTGATTATAAGGCAGTTCAACGCAAAACCTCAGCAACAAACAACACACACACACTTACAAAGGAAAATGCTAGTACTTCTCCATTTGAGTATTATACAGTGTAGGACAAATAGATATAAAAACAATTAAGCAGTTGATTAAATCTTGCGAGAAAATAAACAAGGCTATAAACATTGCTACAGTGCAGCAAATCCTACCTACTGTGGCATAAAGCAAATACACTTTAATCGCCTAAAGTTATTCATCTATTATTTTGTGTATAACAAAAGTAGCTGAGAATTAAATAAATTGACTATAGCAGGCTACACCGCTACCCGACTACAAATGCCGCTGGCTGCAAATGTTGCCTTGTAGCCAGCTACTTAATTATTTTGAAAACGGCAGCTACTTGATAAAATATTATCAGCTGTTGCAATGATTCCTTATATCTCAGTGGTGCCATTTTTGATTTTTTTTAGGTACTGTTTCTTTATGGAACAAGGCGTGTGGATGGGCGAGCGCACCATTGTTTACATTCTAATTTCACGTTTTTTAATGAAAACACAAAAAAATTTAAATTTTACGTTTGGGAAAACGCTACTACTCTTTTTTTTCGATAGGATAAATATCCCAGTTTCCGCGCCAGCTGTAAAAGTGTAATTTCTGTTTTGTAAATATTTTCAATTTCAAGCAGATGGGAAAAAAGGTACAACTTTTTTTATATAATAAACTTCATATAGTACGCCCACTGTTCACTGCTTACTGTTGCCATTATTGGTTGAAGCAAATGTTTATGAATTTTTCTAGTGAAATCAAGCGTTAACAAAATATTAATTTTACAGATTCATGCAAATAAATTGATAGACTTGATACAAATACACACTCATGGATTTATTAAAATTTCCATACAACCATTAAACTACGAATCTGCAAGCAGAGATAATTAAACTTAGCCTATTTCATTCACTTGTTTATTGGAGTTTTAGTTTATAGCATTAACACTCGGCAAGCAGGAGTTGGTGAAAATGTGAAATGAGAATATCAAATTGTCGTATTGTAAGAGCAACTCAATTCACTGCTAACAAATGCATAGCAGCATTCGTCCTTTACGACCACTCTGTCTTCCCGAAAACAAGACTTTTGCCGTTTGCGTTTTAAAACTTAAAAAAGAAACACTGAAAATTTACAAAATATTTGAATGAAATATTAATATGAGCCGGTAAATGAATGCCTGCCATTTACTTTTTAACAATTATTTTATGTCAATGTTTTCTGTCGTAAATACGTGAGCTCCAATTTTTTCATATTTTTTCCAGAATTTCGGCCGGTATCTCCCCAATCGCTGCTGTAATATTGCCTTCCACAGCTGGAATTGTGATTGGCTATTACACTTTTAAAGGATGAAATATATTTCGAAATCTATTATTTTAAGTGCCGATGCGTCTACAATGGGGCTTTATTGAACAGCAACAGACTCTTATGGGCTTTAAAAGGATGACAGATTTGATTAGGTTCTATTTTTCGAAGTTCTATTATGTTCCATTTCGAAGAGTACTTTTGGCCCAAATCAATATAATTAATATGCAGTGTAAATATCTAATTGCTATTTGAATTCGAAGTGCTGAAATCTTGTGGTCTCGAAAAATTGTTAGGTTGTTTAACCATTTCGCTTAACGCAATTTTATTTCTTCTTCTGTTGTTATATTTTGATATTTAACTAAGAATCTTTTCGAAATATTCTCTTCATTCAATTAAACAAAATCAATTCTAAATAAAATTTTTTATAAAACGATTTTAAAACTTGTACTAATTCAAAACATTTTTTCTTTTTAGGTAAATATTAAAATTTGTTCTTCCATTAATATGTAAGTAGAAAACAAGAGTAACTTTTATCAACATTTCTCGTTTAGTGTACGACGAAGTATGCTGGTATCAGAAAAATGCGTTGATACGAAAGCTTTAGGGAAATTCCTCATACTTAGCAAAAACCAAAATACAAATAACTCTTAAAACAAGCTCTTAATTCTTCAGCAGAGTCTTCCGCTTTTAATTTAATGGACTTTCGCCTCCGATGTTCAATAACCTTAATGCTCTCTTTATAGAAAGAATTATTATGCTATGTGTTCAGACATGCGCTTTAATTGCGCAATTAAAAAATGTATACTAGTATGGTCCCAATTGAGCTCAATTTACCATACAAGAACTCCATTAATAAATTAAGCAATTAGTACTTACAAAAAAGAAAACTCTGTAGAAATACAAAATCAAGGGACATGCAACAAGGTGACTGCATCACCAATACAACTACATTTTATTCTTCATGACAGTTGTGAAACTATATAGATAAAAAATTGAAGATTATTGAAGATTCATGAAATTTTTAACGTAACTCCGTTTTACAAATAATTAAATTTCTTAAAAAGATTCTTTTTTAAAGACAAATTTCCCTCTAATTTTCCAATTTCACAAACACAATTTTTTACGAACAAATTAAAAACGCATTTAGCTCTCAAATGCTAATTGAGTAAGCTTAATTGCAGGTGGTGTCAACACCGAAATCTGCAACTCAATTTAAAATTTAATTGTCTTAATTAAGGTGAATGTTCGAACATAGTATTAATTTCAGATTACACTTGCTTATTGGTGAACTTGCGACAAAGAGATAACGTTTGCAACCCTAAGTGATTATTTTAATACAGCAACATTTACGTTTTCATCAAATGCTTTATATATTTGGTTCCATCACTCAAACACAGATTCTTCTATTTAAATGTTCGACATATCTTAAAATGCGTATATACTGGCGCGGATCTAGCACGATTTTAGGTTTTTCATTTCACGTCTTGTGTGTGGGAAAATTTTAAGTTTTAATCGTTTTGAAAAAGGAAATCTCCATTTTCCTCAATCCGAAAATTGAAGCTATTATCGAAAGATTTTTCTCTTTTATTCTCCTCATAGACAAGCTGCAGTGTTAAGTTAGGAAGCGGTGTTTCATTCGCACAAAAACTGAACTTTAGTTCCTCCCGAGAACTCTAATGCAACATTGTCAAGGTGTTGTTTTGCTATTTTCTTTTCATTGGTAATAATCTATAAATAATATTTGAGAAATAAAATTGGAATACCCATTGTAAATTTCTTTTAATAGAAAGATTCAATAGAATAAAACTAAAGTAAAAAAAAAATATTTTCATTTAATATACTCAGATCGTTCGTGTTCCTTTAAATTCTGCTACATAATATTTTATTGTTGTTAAACAAGGAACAGCGTCTTCTAGAGTCGGAATGTCGATTACTTATGACCACCAACTAAGTATTTTCCAGCGTGGAATTCGTTATAATTATTAAAACCCAAGTGTTTAGACTTTAGTTGAATTTTCGCAGAGAGAAATCTAATGATAATCATTCTGAATGTAAAAAAATCAAGAGTAAAATATTCTCATTACATTGTCTACACTATCACACTTCTATGAAAATGCAACCCTGATAAAATGAGTGTAAAATTTTCATCTGCATTTTTCACACTTTTTTATTTGAGTTTTTATTAAGTTTATTTTACTCAGTCTAATAGTGTGAAAGGGATCTAAGTAATACTACAAAAAGTTGGAGAGTTTTGAGACCGCCCTCGTACGTGCATAAATACCAAACTATCAAAAAAGGTGTGAGAGAGATAAGAGCTCATGCTTATAAACACAGTAACTTATTGCGTTATTAAGAGGACCATAACACACACATACACACACTCCCTTGCTACATACGTACACTAATAGAAAACTAAATAAATTAGAAAGTTGGTGCATGTGTGTAATTACAGTAATGGTAGGGTTAGGTGAGATTGTACTTTAAAATAATAAGAAGACAATGCATCTGTAAGAGAAGTAGTGATTCTAATTATAATACAGGGTTTATTTATTTTTCGGTTTCTTAACTTAATTATAACACACATAAAGCTATAATTTCGATGAAACTTTTATTTCATTATAATGTTATATTAATGACATTTTAATCATATTTCGATCACTTCTTCGCACATTTGTAGCGGTATCTCGACGATAACTTAACAAAGGTTACGGGATTATCCAGATTATCCGCGTAGACACGGTTTTTCACGTATCCTAACAAAAAAGCTCAACGGCGTCAAATCGCATAAAATTGGTGGCCCCCAAAAGGTGTAATTAAGCGTTCTGGAAAGTCGGTTGTGTGGCTCGTGGTGCCGTCTTGTTTAAACTACATATCGTTCAGTTCATAATCTTTAATTGCAGGCGAAGAAAAATATGTTATCACACGGCCATAGCGCTCTGAATGATAGCGGTTCTTTACGCGTCTTTTTGAAAAAATACAGCCCAATGACACGTCTAGACCATAATACGCGAAATTACTTCTGGGTTCTCCGAGTCCTATATGCGTCAATTTCGCTCCTTGACGTAACCACCGAGTGAGAAATTATCTTCATCGCTGAAGAAATTTTTGTTTGACAAATCAACATTGAAACCCTGTTGCTCTAGCACCTAATCAGTATATCTGCGGCGTGGTGAATGGTCAGCCGGATTTATTTGTTGCGTGAGTTGGTGTTTATATAAATGGAAATGCAAATCCAAATGCAAAATATGGCAGGAGCCGTAAGATAGAACTAATTGCTGAGAACGCCGTGGAATCGACAAATTCCGATTATTCGCCATACTTTCACTTACAGGACGATATTTTTGACAGCGCGCACTTTGCGATGAAGCACAGGACTGAACACAACTTGGCAATTCCTTCCATAGTATGACGACCATAATGACCCCGTAATGCTTGAAAAGTGGGTACGTTTGAATCACGACTTTCCTTGTAAGTTTTAACTATTTTTACGCGTTCTGCACTTGTTAAACAATCCATATTCGTAAATAGCAAACCTTTCATCAAATAAATAATACTTCAGATGACAGATATTTAAAAACTAACCGCCGGTTTTGAAACCACTAAATGGTTTACCCGTTAGTACTGGCAGAAGCGGCAACAAAAAAGTAATTAAAGTGTTAATAATATCAAAAATAATCTAAACAAATAATAAAGCAGAAAACCAAAACGAGAAACCTAAGTCGAGGAAAGACGACTTCTAGTTTTATCGCCATTTAAAGCTTCTTGCAATAATAATGCAAAGGAAAAGTCCTTGAGCTAAATATCAATGCATGGAGGCAGCGGGTGACTTTAATGAACAGAATAATCTTAAAGAAGGAAAAGAAAGAACTCTTATCGAGGCGCATCGACTTAAGGCTTATACTACGATTTTTATTAACAACCAAAGATATGCTGCACTCAATTTCGTTTTAAAAGGGATTTTCAATAAGGGCAGGTAGATATTGATAGTCCGAGGGGGCCGTGTTGTTTTCCGATGTGTATCAAATCTACTGTGTATTATTCGGTGACTGATACAAAGCCACCATGTCAAGTTTCACGAGTAAAAAACACGACAAATGATAGGATCAAAATGGGTGTTTGGTAGGGATGACGTTGCAAGCGTTGCGCTTATTTTACGGCAGTCGAATCTAAAGGTTTGTTAGCCAAATTCGATATGAACGATTAGGTTATCAACCTGCCAATATCGCCGCTGTCCGTGAAAGTATACAGGAGAAAGTCAGACATTCAATTCTTCTTTGTGTACAAGAACTGACTTTAAGGTCTTAAAATCAACATAACCTAGGGTATCAATCAAATTTAGGCGGATCAATGTGGCAAGGTCATTGGAATTTGAGCCTGTCGCTGTTGACTGTTGTCGTAACTCTCGACAAGGGCCTTTTAAAGGAACAAAAAAGAATTTCATTAATACCCCACACAAAGATTGCTTTATTCCACCTCAGCATCGACCCGCCCTTATTGGAAGGCCTTTCATGTTTCATATCTTAAGAAATCATAAAAAATATTCATACACGATCACATTTCTACATCTGCGTGGGCAGAAAGTAAATGAATTTTTATTATTCTTTATGTCTTTAGTTCAAGAGTTCATTTGCTGGGTTGAGTGTTTTGACAAGGAGATTGATACATGACATACATAGATTGACAAGACAATGGAACGTCAATGGGTTGCCTTATTTTATAACTATACGATGCAATTTTTCTTTAAGTGCACTACAATTCTAATGTTTAAAGACAGAATAATTCATTCTTCGTTTCTTATTTTTATATTTAAATTTGTTAATAAATTTTTCCTTGTATAAAAGAAAATCTTAAAAAGACGTTTCATTTGAAAATTCAGCAGGGCTTAAAGCTTTGAACAATAAAAATAAAACACACTAAAGATACTTGCATAAATGCACAACTTAAATATTGTAAGACGGTAAAAAGAGAATCCGTCAGTCCGATCTGTAATGCTTTAGAGTTTCGTGGTTTATTTTCCCCCTCTTAGCAGTGAACTTTCCTCCATTCCTTGAAAATATACCAGGCTACCATTAAAAACTGAGATCACCCATGACATGACAGTCGTTCTGGATTGCCGGAAATATGTCGTCCGACCCTGCAGCTTTTTAGGGCGTTACAGGACTCATTGTTTATGTTAAATTTACTTCGTCTATAAGTTGCTGATGACGAGACAGTCTTCAAGTCGCCTTCGACATCCATGCAATCCGGGAAGTGAGTTTCTATTAGTAGTTTCAAGGTTTCCGTACTGCTTTCAGTAAAATTTCCATCAGGCGTAGATAGTGGTATTCTCCAAATCACCACAGAAACGCTTTCAAAATTCCCGCTTTCAAATTCCGACGGTAGTTAGTTGGCCTAACCACAGAGCCCTCTATCCAGCTATGCTGGAATTACTTATACCAAACAAAAACTACTGCTGCGCCATTAATAGCTTTGTAAGATGATGCCGAGTTGCCATTGCATACAATCCCGCTTACGTATAACTAATATTTGTCTGCATTTTCCCACTTTGGAGCATTTTTTTCTTCAGTACTAATTTCAGCGCTTCGTAAGCTTTTGGAGATTCACTGAATGCTTACTCTCGCTTTCTCGTATTCTGTTCGTAACTCATCGTGAAATGTATATTTTTCTGTTCATTTCCTTATAGTAGTGCATTCTAGGCTTCATTACAGTCATTACATGCTCAGTCTGATACGACGGTGTTTGCCTCATAATACGAATTTGACAATCGATAGTCGTTGTTCCATAGCCAGCGAACTCCGTACGTTGAATAATGAGGGCAAACTGTGAGTATTTATGAAAAAATATTTTACTAATAACAATTATTTTATTTTCACCCCACAAATCGTTGTCAAAAGCAACCGTTAAAACATTTAAAACTATTTGGTTTCTTTTGAGATTATTAAGTGTTTCATTAACTACCCCACTTTTATTAAGGACTTTATTTTCTAATTTAGCTCTTGCTGCCCATTTGAATTTGTAGTGGTGGCAACCTTAACAAATACTCGTACGTGTGTATATAAAAATACATCTTTCTCTGCATCAGCCGAAGAAATTTATTGCATAATTTCAGGGATTGCAACAGGAAGTGAAAATATCGTCATTTTACTTCTTGACTTCTTTTATGCTACCGTTCTAGTTTTTTCCATGCCAATTTTCCATTTATTTTTTGTTTACCCAACTTTGTGTGTTTGATTTGCTAAAATTGTGAAAAGCGTGTTGGGTGAATGACAGGATGGTCTGGGGCTGTACTGGTTGTTGCTTATGCAGCCTTTTCTATTTATCTTTACTTTGGTATAGAGTCGTCGTCAATGTGACCAGACTTTGGGACGCCTTTTGTGAAAAATTGTTTTTTTTTTATAGACATCAAGTAAGACGCTGAACAAATTTAGGAAAATTTTCCTTTTTCCGTTTTTTTTCTTGTTTATAGTTTTCTTTTCTTTTCGTGTAGACATTTGGAAAAGTTGAACATTAAAGATTAAATTGTTAAACTTTGTTCGTTATTGTTGTTGCTGAAAACTATTTTGAATACTTTGTGTCGCTATTTAAGCTTTTTTTTCTTTTGTAGACTTTTATTATGCCAACGTTAAATGTGTTTTACTTCAATGAAACACATACGCGGCCTCAAGGAGAAAAGTAAATCATACAAATTTTTGGTGTTTTGGCGAAATTGTTCTTATAGTCAAATTGAAATTACATTTTCAAGGATCTTTAAGACATTTGCCATCAATTTTGTTTTTTTTTCGTCTTAAATTTAATATTAATTATGAAAACATTTAAATACGCCAAGCATTTGAGAAATCAAACATAAAGAAGATCTTAATCGTGACAAAAGATTTAAAACTAGCCGAAGTACGATAAGACGCCGATCACTAAGAGAATGTTAATTGAACTATTGATCAGGTCACAAAATTTTTTACGCACGAATCGTAGGGCAAGACGTCAATTTCAGAAAATTAAACTTCTGACCAGAGTGTCAAATCCTACAGAGCGTCAAATCCTAGCAGGTCGGTTTTTAAAGATCTTTTTATACTTCTTATGTTCATTGAATATGATTGATTTCTATTGTTTGCCGGTGAAGTAAAATAATTAATAAAATTAATGCGCCTACCCAACACTAGAGATGCTGAATCACTGTTCTAAAAATAAATATAACGCGCTAGGGCGGAATTGTTAAGCATTCAAGCTCTCTATGCTTCTACTCCTCTGCTTGTCTTCGCTCGTCTGTCTCTTTGAAAAGAAAGTAACACAATTAATTCAAATAATTAATTTAATGACTGTTAATTTCCTTTACAGAAAAAAATTTGGGTTTGAATTTCTTTTTTTCCTCTACTTTATTTAGTTGTTTTTTTTTCTGTAAAAGGCCGTCTTCTTTACAAAACGCACTTGTGAAAACGAATTGAACAAAATTTAAAACTCCTCTTAAAATAAGTTCAATCAAAAGAAGAAACTAATTAGTAAACCAGTTCGAATGTGTCCGAAGAGAAAGTAAATTAATTATTTATCTAAAATTAAATAAATGATAACATATAGAATCGAGTGCATTAAAATTTTATAACTTAACAACAGACATTACTCGAGAAACAATAATTGAAGTCACATGAATAAAGAAAAGGGCAACAACAAAAACTAAATAAATAGTTTAATGAGTCTTGTAGAATGGACAAAACAAAATTGTTCGATAACTTATAGAGGATACATACATACACACACACAAATACAAGCATCAATATCCTGCTATGGCGTTGCTTACAATGCAGTCCAAAGATGCCAAAGGTTTATTTCGTGTTTTTTGGTGGTAAGTTTGTATGTGTGAGGCAGAAAATACTATAAAGTGCTCCTATTGTTATAAGTGAGCTGGGCCCCAGCCAGACCAGCTACTGGGCTCTTCCACATTTTACACACGTGTACAGTTGTACACAAATATTTGGTTAAACTTAATGTAAATTTGCCTACAAACTCATGCAAACAAATAAATACATCACCTTTCAAACGTGGTGATCTTTTAAGTGTTTGTTTTTGAAATAAAAGAAAATTACTTAATTTTTTTTTTTAACTTTTTCCGAATATATGCTCGTAGCCTTGCTGTGTTACTTATCTAGAGTTCTAGACAAAATTTTACATATCGAAATGTCGTCATTTATCAAGGAAAACCATCTATTGCCTGATAAGCTACAAGGTTTTCGCCAAAATAATAGCTGCTGCATTTCAACGTTACTGGAAGTGTCTGAAAAACTAGATTTTTTTTTAAAAGATGTTTATTTTTTTGAAACGAGAATTTCCGTCATCCCTTGTCAGGTTTGATTTGGAGGCAAAGTGGTTTTAACTGTGTGCCATCTTCAGCGTCATTCCTAAAAGAAATTTACAATAAGTATTCAATTCTTAGCTCTAGATTATTATTTATTATAATTAATTCATTATAATTAATTTTTTTGCATTCAAATTTGAAATGACTGTCTACGATTCTGTTGATAGAGTCGTCTGACCTGGCTCAAAGTGTCAATTCTTCATAGTCTCAGGTGGCCATCAAATTGTAATAAGTTTCACCCCGGATAATTGGGAGGCACCTCTGGTTTGCTTACATATTTGCATGAGTATATTTTTATTTCTTCCTGAATAGTGGAAATTATCCGAGTTCTGTGGTTATTTTCATTTTTTTATATACCAGGGTGCGCCATAAGTCTTAAAATGCCTTTTTTGTAGCTTCTGTATATTTGAGGCGCAAGCAGTACCCCACATATGTCCATATTGGTTGCATAATGGATTTCTATAAAATAATTTTTTATTCCAAAGTCACGGTGGGGTTAGGATCTGTAAACCAGTGTAATTGGCTTGTTCTAAGTTTTATGGCTGTTATTTGTGTCTCAGTATGGTGGGTCCAAGAAGAGCATCGATCTAGGTGGATACCTAAATATTTAACGTTAGTTTTCAGTGGCGAATTTTGCCTTTTAAGGATAAATGTTACGTAAACACATTTTGGGAGTATTACTACCTTTATTTTTCACTGTTTTAGCCAGTCTTCAGGTTCGTGAATGTGAGACTGAAGTTGCTCGGATGCAACCTTCGGATCTTGTACATGCATTGTTGCCTGCAAACATTGACGTATATGTATTTGAGTTTGTCGGCATATCCGCTATATTGATGATCTACTATGCTACCTTGAGGGATTCCTGCAAATAGCTCTTAAGAAGCTTGTGGAAGTCTTCGGGAAGAAATAAATATATAAAAGTAAACAGTATTGCTTATTTTCAAATACCGATCTGCTCTATATCTCGCAGGATAACCAAACTGATGATCCAGGATAATGATAAGGAGTTAAGCTCGAGACGAATAATTTTTCAAATAACTTTGACAAAACTGAGATTAGGAGTTTTGTTTCGTCTATTTAAATAAAAACAAAAACACGTTGTAGTTTTTATTAATAAGTTTTTATTTTAATAAATTTTATTTTATTAATAAGTTTATATTTCAGTAATCCTTTTGGGAATTATGTTTATTATAGTCAATTATTAATATTTATAATTTTTGAAAAAAGGATAAAATTATCCTTGTTAACTTGTTAACACTTTCACAATCAATTAAAACTCCTTTTTTTATTGTCCGTTGGCTTCACTATTAATTTATTAATCAGCTTTATTCTATAATTTCACGTTTTTATATTCATTAGAAGAACACTGGTTAAATGAAACATACATATGTATGTATGTACATATGTACTTATTAACAAAAACAAAATAAGTAAATTGGGCATGAAGAATTGTAGTTTTCACATAGTAACAAATAAAAATTGCAACTGGGAATGAAGAAATACAATTACTTATCCTATGTACGAATCATGCGTACGTAAGAAAGTAAGAATGCAATTGATATACAATAGTAACAATAATAAGTTGCGTCTGGGAATGCAAAATCATGACTTACGCTTAGTAACAAAATAAACGTAAACAAGAATATAAGCAAACAAGATCGGGCATGCATAATTGTACATAAAAACGTAGATTGTGCATGTTCGATCGTTGTTGTTGTAACTTATAAAAGACAAAAAAAAAGCATACAATAAGGCATGATTGGGAAAAGTAACAATTTAATAACAACTTAATTAATAAGTTACATTTAGGGTGTACATATCTATTATTTACATGTACATACATGTACATAACTATTAGGCTAATGGGCTTGTATGAAGTAATCTAGTTGTGGAGTCCTTTCTAGTTTAAGGATCATTACAATTTTAGACATCTTCCAAGAGAATGGAAAGAAGCCAACTCGCAACATGGCATTATATATGAATAGTAATATTCTCGCAGCAGAATTTGGTAAGTTTCTTATCATTGATCTGATTGGTGTGATCTAAATAAGGAAAAATTAATTTTCTTGGCCATTCGAAAGCCTGTGATACGGTTGATCACAGCACACTTTACATGCAGTTTTGACATGCATATTTTTAAATTTTCTTAAACTTCACACGGCTTCTATCTCCATTAATGATACTTTTCTGTGCTTTAAATAGAAGATTGTATCCATTTTTGTGCGAGAATTAGATAAACAAATAATTAAATAAATAAAATAAAAAATTAAATAAAATGTGGACAAGAAATATTTAAAAGATCCCCCGGTATTGATGGCCATATTGAGGTAAATATATCTCAACACTGGCTTTCGAATACAAAATACATATATTATAACAATAATATACAAATAATTTATATAAAACTTACACACATACATATATATGACATTCTGCTGTCGGGTATTGCTTGCGAATAAAACATCGAAAAACTACAAAGAAGACAGTTTAGGATTTTACGACTCATAGTCTCAGCCCTCTGGAATCTAGTGAAATTATCTAGAGATCTAGAAGGTCCCACCGTTCACTAGTAGTTATTAAATTTGTTGTAAATTTCTTTTAGAAAGATTCAATGAATCAAAAAATAAAAAAATTCGAATGGAGTAAAATATACAAAGGTTCAAAATCATCATTGACGTCGGTAATGCAGCCATTCCGAACTATTAAGATTACGCAGGCCAAAGCCAAAGAGAGATTTTTGTTGGATGTTTTTCTAAGTCTGGTAATCTCAATCGTTGTTTACTATAATAAATGTCTCTCATGCAAGGACCACTCACCACAAATTTTACGGTTTGTCACTATCGCAATTTGCGCAAAATCGACTAGTTGGTTGAGTTACACACTTCCATATGCCGCGAACTTGCAGTGATGGGCAAATCATGGGCTTAAACAACACTGACTGCTATGGGTGCAAGTTTTTCTGGAGCATGACCTCTTCACATACAGGCAGGTTGATCGATTTCCTATGACCAATAAACCGTCGAAGTGCACAACAAATATTTTTGACAGACCTTAAAATTTTTGTGAAAAAATCCAATAGCTTCCAAACACTGTTCGGATTTTCGCTTTTACATTATGAAATTATAATTCTAATTTCTACACTAAAAATGCAAACACCACAGATGATCCCTATATGCGTGTGTTTGTATGCATGTGTGGCAAATATTGGTAGAGCACGTTAATAATAAATATTTCAAATAGTTACCATGTGCAATAGAGAGAATGTGCTTATTGTGTGTGTGTGTGTTTCTGACATCACAGGATAATAATAAATTGCAGTAAAAATTTCAAAATATCAGACACAAACATAATCAAATTTAACCCATTTTAAAGCAAAAGCATTAACGTAGAGAAAATGAATGCTGACATCGTCACAACAACCATATAATATTTTAACATATTGTGTAGAAAACAAACAACTTCTTGTTTAGATTTGACTAGAAAATTTTACCAATTAACATTCATAAAAATGGTTGGGTTTAACAATCTATTTGTTTCTTACTAAACTTCTATCCGCAAGCCAACTTTTTGAGTTATACAAAAATAACATCGCCTTTTTTACTATAACATAATTATTAATTATTAAATATAATGAATAAATTATGCACTATTATTTGTCAAAAGTTTCAACGGAAATAGAGGCCTAGCTGTAGCAAATATGGGTTACAGTTGGCAAAAGTACGGGTTGTGATATCTCCAAATACATCAAGAGACACTAAATATGGTTACAAAACGATAGCCAGTGTGCTAAGATCACTAAAAATTAATATTGGGAGAGATTAGAGGTCAAATAGAACAATAAGTAGGGGGAAACACTCCCACACAGAAGGTGGAACGTATTTAAGCCTAATTTTAGGAAATTGATGGGCTATTATTAATTAATGTAGCTGGGATATCGAAGCCGACCAATTAGCGAGCGCCACAATGAATATTGTATATAAACAGTTTGCAGGTGTATTTTTTTATCGCGGGGATTTCTTGAATTGACCCCACGTGGGATTTGAACTTGCTAGACTTTTCTTGGGGAGTTTTCCAAAGTCGCTTGGCCATGTCAGTAAGCCCTCACAGTTATCATGTGCAGCAGAGCCAGATATTTTGACAAGGCACAAATGGACCTTTAAAATAATAAAGAACTTCGTTGTTTCAAATTGTGTTTTAACAAATCTGAAATTATGAACGAACAATTTAAACGTACAACTCTTTAGTTTTCCTGAATCTTAATTTTTTATGTTATCAACGTTTAAATCCGCTGTTAAGGGGTTAATGGTAAAGTGCGTATGTACGAGGGCGGTTCGGAAACTTCTTAGCCTAGCACAAAAAGCGCGGTATAAACAGAAAAAAGTTAAGTGTTTTGGAAACTTCCATCTCTGTTATGTTTCGATATGGCAACTCCTTCACATAGAAACAGGTGTTCAAAAAAGACGCATCCGCGATTTTTTTACAATAAAAAAATTAGAAATGCGTGCTGTCATTAAATATTTACATAAAAAAGGTTTATCGGGACAAGAAATTCATAATGATATGGTGAATGTGTTAGGTGAAAGTGCTCCTTCATATGCAACAGTAAAAAATTGGGTTGCTGAATTTAAACGTGGTCGTACAAGCATTGAAGATGAATCACGTAGTGGACGTCCAAAAGCAGCAACAACAACAGAAATTGTAGCCAAAGTGCATGATATGGTATTAAATGATCGACGCATAAAAGTACGTGAAATTGCTAATATTATGGGCATCTCAAATGATCGAGTCCATTTAATTTTGCATGAAGAACTACAGATGAAAAAGCTTTCTGCAAGATGGGTGCCGCATTTGTTAACAGTCGAAAAAAACCCCTAAGAATGAACATTTCTCAAGCTTGTTTGGATCGTTTTAAGCGAAATAAAATGGATTTTAAGCGTCGTTTCATAACTATTGATGAGACCTGGATCCACCACTATACTCCAGAGGGAAAAGAACAATCCAAACAATGGATTGAAGCTGGAGGAAGTGCCCCAAAGAAGGCAAAAACAATTCAATCGGCTGGTAAGGTTATGGCAACGGTTTTTTGGGACTTCAATGGTATTTTATTGATTGACTATCTGCAAAAGGGTAAAACAATAAATTCAGAGTACTATTGCAACCTTTTGGATCAATTAAATGTACAAATTCGAGAAAAACGTCCTGGCTTACAACACAAAAAAATAATTTTTCATCAAGACAACGCACCAGCGCACAAGAGTGTTTTAACAATGGCTAAAATCAACGAATTAAAGTACGAGATGCTTGACCACCCACCTTATTCTCCTGATTTAGCTCCCAGTGACTTTTACCTGTTCCCAAATCTAAAAAAAATTCCTTGCTGCCAAGCGTTTTACCTCAAATGAAACCACTATTTTGAAGGCCTTGAGGAAAACTATTTTAATCAAGGGATAGAATTGGTAGAAAAGCGTTGGACTAAGTGTATTGAAGTTTCAGGAGATTATATTGAAAAATAAAAATATTTTTGAAAAACTAACTATTCTCTTTCATTGATAGGCTAAGAAGTTTCCGAACCGCCCTCGTATATGACATCTTTTTTTACCTTGAACATGTTTGTTGTTTATTCTGGCATAAATAAATTGCGTTGTCTCTTTTGTCATTAAAAAAACACAAAAACAAGTAAAAATTTAAAATAAATAATTGAGCTAATTTTGTTTGGCCTGGAATTAAGAAAAATGGCAGCACTTGTGGTTACGTTTGCAGCTTTTAATATGGGATTCCTCTCTCTTTCTCCCAGCGGTTACTGGTTAAAGTTGCATTCTGTGTTCTGTTTCATCATTAAGTGAGGACAAAAATACCCGGAAAATGGCTTCCGCGAAATTGATGACAGGCCATAGTTATTTTCATGAAATTTTCGATGACTTTTTGGCAAAGATGTGGCTGTATTTCACCGATGACTCGTTGCATCTCCGTCTTGAGCTCAAGAATTGTTTCTGGTTTATTCGCATAGACCTAAGGTGTAACTAAATCCTACAGAGAGAAAACGCACGGCGTGAAATCGCTTTATTTTAATGGCCTATCGACATCGGAATTTCGTGAAATGATTTGGTCTGGAATTTGCTTCAATAGTCGAGTACTTCATACACGGTGTGACAGGTGGTGCCGTCCTGCTGAAAGCACATGTCTACCTGATCCATGACACCCAGTATACTTGTAGTGAATGCCGTTCACAGTGTTATTAAGGGAACTTCTTTTGTATAGCGCCGCATTTCTTACAATCGGAACAATTGTAAATGACAGCTATTAAATATCGAAGTTGCCACTTGCGTTCTTATTGAAACGCCCTACATTAAATAAGATCTTCTTTAATTTATCACCGAGCAAACTATTGTGGAACTACTGCTGAATGCTGTTAAAATAAATATGTTATTAAGCAAAATAAAATCGAAGTTGGTCTTCATGTTTCCAACCAGTTTTAGATCCAAGTTGAGAGCATTTTAAATAAAGCAGTTCCTCATCAATGCACGTTGGGGCAGAACAGGTCGAAAATTATACAAATCATAAATTGCCATTGTCAATTGTGAGAGTGTGTGTAGAATTACGAGCTTATATGCATAAATAATAAGATCATTAGTAAAGTTTTTATGACTTTTTTACGTAGAATGTTTTTATTTGACTTTTTACAGGAAGTCAGTAGTAGGATCAGTGCTGCCATAAACTTTTCCAAAAAACTTTTCATTAGCAAAAACTAGTTTGCTTTCACCAAAATAAGAAAAGAATAAAAACAGGTTACTGGTTACGGGGGAAATAATAAAGCAGTGAGTAAATAAACAATAAAGAAATTTATAACTTATTAAAAAGTTCATTGCTAAACATGAGAGTGAGTATAAAATTAAACATTGTTGCTATAAAAAGGGACATTAAGCCATGAAGAACTAATAAAATCGTTACGTTACAAGCACAGTACAATATGAGTGGTGGAGTACTTTTGCCTTTAGGACACAACTATTGATTACTTTCATGTCTTTGCCAAATTACTGAATATTTGGATTAAAGTAAGCACCATTCGAAGTCACGATGAAACGTTTTGAAAGGAGAGAAATTATTACGAAGTCAGAGAAATCATAACTAGTTAACAAAATTATTATATGTTGTTTTACACTTTATAGAAACGCATCAAGCCGATTATTGATGTCTTTAGCTGAAGTGAGGCGCATTTCAGTGAGGTTCGTCTGTGTGGATTGAAACGAAAGGCAGTAAAACGGAGGAAGGCCTAGGCGGCTGGGGTAAAATTTTGCCATCCGCAGTGTTCCGAAGTGGCTTTAATTGTTAAAAAAATATGAGAACGAATATTGCCAATGTGAATAATTATGGCTTCATGTCTGATAGCATATTCTAGACGTGCTTTGTTGTGTGTTCTGTTCGCACAGATAAATTGTTGTCTGTAAAGTAGTAGTTTTGGCAGCTCGAAACCACCCGCACCCATCTGTTGCCTTTCCGGAGGTTTTTTCGTGTTCATCTTCACAAATACCAAACTTTAAGCCTCAAAACAGATCTGCACAGGGCTTTCAGAGAGCGTACTCGCTACTTAGTTTCACAACAAATGTCTGTTTCAATTTGCGATTAAAACAAAATGTGTGTTATCGTTAAAAATATGTGGCATGTGCAGCCACCTGTTGTCAAACAGCGGCAACTTTTTTGTGCCAATGACTCATTGCTCCTGACTTTTATTCATTTTTATATTTAATAGTGGTCTGCCTTTTGCATTTATGATTTTAATTTGGTTTTTTTTAACACGCTTCATTTATATCATTCATAAATATAAAAACAGTTTATGACTCTGTCAGTTGCATGCTACTATATATAAACGAATGATCAAAATTTAAATAAATATTTTTTAAAAATAATTTCACTTATGACTTCCAAATTCAAATTAAAAATATATTTAAGCACCACTTGTGATATGTGATAGTTCATAAAAGAAAAAATTATTAAGTTTATTTATAACTTGAATCCTCTAGCGAGTGAAATTTCGATAGCTCCTAAACTTCCTGTTCTTCGGGAAGTCAAGTCAGAGTTTGCAGAAATGAGGAACAAGTTTTGATGCAGTGTCATTTTTCGTTCTGAGAAGTTTGCATGAATTCGTTAGTGTTTTATTGTTTGTCAGGTATCTACTTGTCATGTGAGCTCGTAGGCATCTGTAGGATGGGAACAGGTAGCAGGTAAAGCTCGTAAGTTGGTGTTTTGTACGGATTGGTAGATGTAAGTGATGACTCTTTTATTGCTTTGTATTGCATCAGAATTTGTGTTTGCGGATGCCAGGGAGGTGTTATAGGTACAATTTTTTTTATCACGTAGCCACCTGTAAATTTCCACAATTTTGTTTATTTCCGACGTATTATATTTGCTTAAAAATACACGCAACCATTAAATACTTTAAAAAAATTAAGTTAATGGTAACATTAATTAAAATTTTGCTGGTATCATTTGATATAAAAAAATCTATCAATATCTTGGTTACTAATGCGATTTTGTTTGGGAGAAGTTTTGCTACTTAACGGTACAACAAACCTGTTTATTGTGAAGGCGGCATAAGTAGCTTTACAAATGAAATTGGTGATGGACTTCAGTGGGGAAGAGATAAGACTAATGTATTATCAAAAGTGAGATAAGTGAGATAATGTAAAATATAATTTTGAATAATTTTTTGTATTTTTTAAAAACCTCTGGGAAAGATTAGTGCAGTTTGGTAAATTATATTACAGTGATAATTCATGGAACAAATAAAACATACATACGTACGTATGTAGGAATTTTAGTTATGAAATTAAGAGGCTTTCAATGCAAAGGCAAAATATCTGCAAATATTCCAAATAAGAGGATTCATGCCCCATAGTTATGAAGCTTAAGGAAATATTACTTAAAAATATTTTTCACTAATACTTTAATTAGACCAAAAGAAAAGAAAAATCTCTAATACGAAAAATATTGCAAAACTTACTTCAAATCAATTACTGCCTGCTACCACGCAAAAGTTTTGAAAAAACTAACTTTAAATGAAAAACTAGTTTATAATAATTGACTCCGTATGAGCAAGGCATTCTTATTATCGCAGAAGTACTCGTATGTATTTATGCCAGTAAGACTAGTTTCCAAAGTAAATATTTACTCTTATGGCTCTGGTAATTATGTCAGAAGTGTATTCATGCCGACTCCTATAAAAATGTTTATTTAAAGCAGAGTTTTTTTTTTTGGTGTAACAAATTGTGAACTAAGTTTGAAACAAGTACGAGGGTCGATACGATACAGCGTTGTTTAAGGTATGAAGTACAGTGGTGAAAATTGAATACAATGTTTGTATCAAGCTTAAAGTGTGAGATTGCAGCGAAAATTCTTCGCACTGCAGTGCACTAGTCCAAGTTTCAGGCCTATGCACACGAAACCATTCGCGCTGCTTTTACCCGCCCTCATAACTTTGCTTCATTTAACCATAAAATAAAAATACTTTGAAATATAAGGATTCTACAAGTAAATAACTTTATCACTGGTTTTAACTCTTTATTTATTTCAACTTTAAAATTGCATTTCGGTTACATATAATAAACACTATCTCTGAGTCCCCAAACATTACCTCGTATATTACCTGCAAATTTTATTGAGCTAAAAATGTTTTGGGCAGAAAAGTGGTCGAAAATGTGTCTCCTTTTACAAGTCATTCCTCCTTGCAACACTGTTCCTTTGTGTGTGTTTTGGAACGAAATTACATTTCTACTAAAGTTTAGAAATAATTGATTTTTGATTTGATATTCCGACAGGGTGATTTGATGTAAATTTTTGGAACGAATTTCCGTCATCCCTTGGCAAGTTTGGTAAGGAAAAAAAATTTAATTATAAATTTTTATTGAGAAACCAGGGGTTGAAATTTAGTTACAACATTATGGCCATATCACGGGCTTTCAAGCGAAAGAACGGTAGATCACGGAGTGTATAAGAACTTCTCAATACTAGACAAATTACCATCAAGATAATTCAGTCCAAAAGGGTCAGAACAAGGACTTTTTTGGACTGCAAAAGTGCGATCAACGAATACTTGATAAATCGAAGACTGCTCATCATCTCGATGCCAGGCCATCAGAGGGTATTTGGTAATGAACGAGCAGAAACTCTGTCAAAATGGACTTAAATAGTGAAAAATCGTTTGAGGTTACTAAACCAAATCGCACTGTGGGACAACAAAACCGGTAGGAAAAGTTGCTAGCATCGTGCAGGGTGACGCATGTGCCAATAAAACCAAGACTCTGCTGAAACAAGGCCGAAGTTACAAGCCAATCTGCTACGAATAGGAAGAGCTGATGAAAGCGTCTGCTGGGGACATTGTAACCGCCCATACCCGTGCCGGGTATAAGTCAGCTTAAAGGCATTGACTGGAGTATTTTGAGAAACTTCTTTCGATCCACCGAGTGGCTATAACATGCAAGAGTCTGTTTTCTAGGTTTCATAGTGGAGAGCGCACAACAATCCGAACCACTGGCTTGGATAGCAGTAACCACAACAAATAACTTCGCTTCCATTAACCTTAAAAATTTTTCACTCAGTTGTTAAGTGGATTAAAAAAAAATATGACTTTCGTTTTACATTTTATTCAAACAAATAACAACATACACGCACACCAACACAAGCACAAAGCCCTTATCTTAAAAATGAAATATCTGAATCTCCTGGATAAATTTTAATCTCAAACTGTTGATGTTTTGAAAGTGCATTATGTTGCTAAATATTTGAGGCTTTGGAAACAAAAACAAAAATAAAAACTATTTTAATTTAAAATGTTCAAGCTTGTGCTCAAGATGAATAAAATAAATATACTTTTTGTGTAAAGTAGGGGGTTTCTATACGGACGGGTAGTGGAACAAAATGTGGCGCATGTGGGATTTTCAAAGATTTATGAAATTTTATTTTCCACGACTCTGGTGCGCAGATCAGCTGATTTATTCTCTGAAGAAAAATTAATAGTCGATAACACGATATAAACGCCATGCCATATAAAAATCTCTCCTTCTCTATCGGAGAACACTATAGAAAACAAACCAACACACAAAAATACCTTCTTCATGTTGCAATAGAAAAAGATTAAAAATGAAAATAAACATATCTCATCTCCAGAAGTTGAGACTGTGTTTGTGTTTAATTGTTGTAATTTTTAATTGTTTCACATTTTGTTAGGAAAGAAGATGCAAGTGTTTCTGGTTTCAAAAGTGGGTTGAGTTGCTAAAATATATTTAAGTTCTTTTTTTTCTGCCAAGTAAAATGGCCCATGAAGAGCACCAAGCAGTAATTTTTTGTGGATGTAGTGGTGCCTGGGGCTCACACGGAATTTCTTTACTCCGAATCCGGCGAAACAATAGTTTAATCCCTTACAAGAGATGAAACCTTAAAAAATCACCCCTTACATAAATACTGAAGTGCCAACCGATTTCGCTTTGCGCTCGCGCAATTGTCTTATTGTAGAAACAGCTTGAAGCAACAAAATCGCTCACAAAAATAATAAAAATTAGTAAATCGTTATTGAAAAACTTGACAACAAATTTATTGAAGTTAGGGTGATACGAAGTGTCAAATTGGGTTTAATGTTTTTTATTTATTATTTTAAGTACAGCACAACCCTGTTGACCTGAGGTTAGAATGTAGTTCACTTGTAGTGCGATACTCTCCTACCTCCAGACCAAACCACATCAAACCGAATGATATACACAGAATTAGTTCTCATTACAGCATAATACTTTGTGCCCACAAGTATATGTCGTATTCAATAGATCTTTAGCAAAAGAAGCATAAATGATCGTGCTGGAGTCATGGTATATGGCTGTTTGTGAGCTGCTGGTATTGGCGAAATCGTAGATATATAAAACTTTATAGACAGAAACGTATATTCACACATTTTGAAAATTAATTTGTCAGCAAGTGTACGTACTGCCAATTGATCTCTGATCATTAACCATAGAGCAGATATTTTTCGCTTAAAGATCTTTACTATTCATCTTAAACATGTGCAACTCATTCTCAATGTGTCGATCTTAATACAATTGATCATTTATGCCGCTATTGGAAATGAAAGGTACGCGAATGCAACTAAGAATTGGATCAAATGTGACAAAGTAATTAATACATTCAAGGCAGAAACGATTGCAATAGGTTCATTAGTCTAAAGCAGAACAAACCTGTAACAGCAACCCCTGCAAACAAATATAATATTTAGTTGGCGTACCAGCACTTTTGTACAGATATATTTTATTTATTTTCTTAAAGAAGTTGTCAATTCTTAAATATTATACTTGCATGAACTTGTGGTGAAGCAAAGTGATGATGACTTTTACTCATGAGTGTGCTTTACGCACCAATAAATATAAATAAACAAATGTTGACATTTTTTTTAAAAACCGAAACCGGGTTTTTAAAAATTTCAAATATCCAAAATATTCAAAAACCGGTTTCTGTAAAATATCGAATATTCGTTTACCCTAATTGCACTAATTGAACTAATAGCAAGGGTCAAATTATGAAATTCGACATTGAAATTGTAATCGAATATCGTCATTTGCTGCAATTGAAAGTGAAATACGACAGTGAAATGGCACATGGACAGTGATACGACCCAAAGCCTTTAATTCAACAAAAGTTTCTTCAAAGTTAATAGAGAAAAATGCACCTGTGACATTAAATAGGAGAACTCAAAGACCAAAACGTGGAAGAAATATGCTAATGAATTTCAAAGAAACGTTACACAGAAAGACCAATGCCCCAAATTTTATTCGGATAGAAATCGTTTGAACTTGATCTTATTAATATTTTCGTATGTCAATGAATATTCTTTTATTATTTTTTTTAAGGTAATAATTTGATCTTGTAAATTAAGAGTTACGTCCAATTATGTCTACTACTGCAGAAAAACAATTCACAGGTTTACCTTCAAATCTCTCTCACCTTGGATTATAATTTCAATCATGGTGTAGTGACACTCTTACATTAAACCCTCCAAACATGGTTGTGTCATTTAGATGATGTTTTGGTAACCAGAATAATGTTTCATCTAATCAGTGAATGTATTTGAATTAAGTTTTGCAAAAAACAAAAACACTTAATATTATTCAAAATAATCAGACACACAAACACACACACATTCAAACACATTTCAAAGTTTCTCAATTAAATGAAAATTTTAATTAACGAATAATATTTTCGCTTCTTTGCAACAGCAATTTAAAACATTTTTTTTTTAACTTGCATTAACAAAGTGTTGCGACATTTCTTAAGTCATCATTGGCAACAGACAGCCACTTTGCAACCACAAATATTTTGAAGCTTGATTAAAGTCTTTTTTTTATATTTAAGATTATTTCGTTGACTTTTTTATGCTTAAGTATCTCAAGCACTTGCAACTACATGCATAGAGGAAGTAGTAGGAGGTGCAGTTTTTTCACACTTGAAACTTTTTTCATGGCTGTGTTGGTGTTAAAGGCATCTTTTTTAGAAACACATACTCACACATGAATACGTTTTTAAACCCTTCACTTCAGTTGGAAGGACTTTAATTAAGTTTGTCACTGTGTTTGTAATTTCCGCTATATTAATTCGTGACCTTACATAGTCTACCGATTCGCAGAGTCACGTTAGCAATGTCCGTTTCATCCGTCTAGACGTTATACCATATAAATATATAACCGATGAATCTGTATGTTTAACTGATCTGTAAGATATAATCAGTCCACTTATGGCTGGAATGTGGACACAAAATGATAACTGCAGATAATGCTGGATCGATATTCCACATATTTTGATTTTAAGATTTGGCCATTTTCCACCTTCTTCTTTTTTTCCTGTTGTGCGTGTGTGGAAGAAAAGCAAGGTGTTTCCTTGTTGATCAAGAACTTTTTTGTGATAATGCAGCGTCCATAATCATAGTTAGGTGTTACCGTGTTACCGACTTGTAAAGGGTGTCTAACACATAAAAATATAACGTTTATATATTGAACGAGTTGTGATTTTCTTATTGCATTGCAAAGTAGCCCCGTTTCGTTTAAATATGAAATAAAATATTCAGCAAATTCACCCTGCGGCTTCCTTCATGAATTTTTCGATGACTTTTGACATAGATGTGGCTGCACCTCACCGGTGACGCGTTGGATCTCGGTGTGGAGCTCAGAAATTGTTATTAGTTTGTTCGCATAGATCCAAGATTTTACAAAACTCGAAAGAAGGCAACTGAGCGACATTAAATCACTTGATCTCAGTGGTCCGTTCACAACAGAATTTCATGAAATAATTTGGTCTAAAATTCGCTGCAATAGTCGATTAGTTCATGCGTGGATGGTGCCGTGCTGCTGAAACATCATGTCGCAATAATTTCGCTGAGTGTTCCTGTAACGACTGCCATCACAGTAACTGCAATTTCGGTCTAATTAAAAAAAAAAAATACGCAACAGTTGATTATTGTGGATGTATTAGTTTCTGATAAATGGCGTCGGGATTTTCTCAGTCCAAAATTCGTATTTATCCGAATTCGATTTTTTTTCGAAAAATAAGAAGTTCACTTCAATTTGCTTCCTCTGCTATTTTGAGCTTCTGAGTAAGCTGAACCTTGTATGGGTGAAGGTGGAAGTGTTTTGGCAAAATTCAATATATAATCCTGCGTGAAATTTGAAGATTTTGAGAACGATGGCGAATTGATGTTTCCGGGGTTTCGGCGGCACTTTCGTGAAGAGCAATAATGTTTTCAAAAAAACACCACAGGTAATTTGAGGCAAGCAAATTATTCGAATTGTTGACACATTAAATGCACTTGATTTGACCGAAATTTGCGAGCGGCCTCAGCGTTACTTTAACCATTTTTGTAATAGATTTTCACAATTCCAGTTTTGTATAACGCTCAATTTTTTTTATTAAGCGGACCTTAGGTGGCAGCTTTTAAATTTCGGAGTTGCCCCTTAAGACCCCCGATATTAGCACCAACACTAACCACATTGTTGATTTCACATTAAACGTTTTGGTTTCATACTATTGTTTACAGTCGCACAGCAGCACTGGGTTGAGAAAGAGCCGGGTTACAACTTTAATTGGTTTTACATTGACCGACATTTTTTCAACAGTTTTTTTTTGTCCAAGTATCATTTAAAATTCAAGGTTGTTGTATGAAGGCTAATATTTGGAGTATTTGGAACAAGACGTAAGAGGAAATTAACATGATTGAGACTAACGAAATCTTAGAACGGCTCAATCGGGTGGAGAACACTTTGCTCAAGGGATATTGCATTTTAAATTAATTGATTTGGTGGGTGCCAGACTCAAGCTCCTTTTCGACGGGATACCCAGGTAAATTAACTACAAATGATCCAAATGATCGTAAAGCGTGCATAGGATTCGGCACAGACGATTATAACCCACTTATTTGTTAAATATAAAGAAGAGTAAAACTTTTAATACGACAAACTTTTGAAAATAAAAAGAAGGAACCCGAAACGAACACACAGCAGCTGATGGAATGCAATAAGAAACAAATAATAAAAGTTGAAAAAGTAAATTATAAGTAACTGTCATGTGTGAGAGAAGGTGAGTGATGTTGTTCTTATTTAACAGTTTCATCCTTTAGTTGTTCTTGTACTTTTTTTCTCTTGTACTTGTGACAGTTTACATGCAATTAATGCTGGCTGCCATGTAAATGTTTGCAGTTTTATTCTTTTCTGTGCGTAGCTCGCAAGTTGGTATAAAATAATGAATGCCTGCATACGTTTACACATGCAGGAGTATCTACCCCTCTGGCCCATACATTTGTTGATGGTTGAGTACTTGTATTTTTAGTTTACTTGTATTCTATTCCCACTAACACAAATATAAATTGAAGTGTGTTTGTATGTTCAGTTGTTGTCACAGTTTTATTCGAGAAGAAAAAATAGAAATTGAATAAATATTTGCAAACGTAAGTCGGTGCAGTGTGTTCATTTATTTTGTTTTTTCTTTCACAAAATATAAATAAAAACTGTTGTGGGATACAATATTTTAAATGATTTATTTAACAACGACTTCTAATAACTCTATGGAATTAAAAGAAAATTTATTAAAAAACCGTGAGTTTATTTTAATTCATTTTGTTTGTGTTATTGATCCCAAACTGCTTTATTTGAACCTTTCATCACATTCGCCTTCGTATATTTGACTAATCAATTGTCTCACTGACCAATATTTCATTTAATATCTCGATGGAAATAATTTTCAGCTCAGCCCTAGAGGAAATGGAACTGGCACAGAACTTGTCCCGTGACTGGTTCTTTGAGGATAGGGACAGCTTCGTGTTCGAAGGGGCCGTGCCATTATAAATTGGCGTTGTCATAGTATGGGGAAAGTGTTACTTATTAGACACTGTGTAACAGGTGCCTGAATATACGCAAAGAATGTTATCAACTTTCAGTTACTACACCATTTGTCTCAGATATAGTTTGTATAATGATCTATGTTTTACTAGTTAAGTGATGTGTGATATAGATCTTGCAAACTATCGATAGTTAGCACATTCGATATTTTCGATAGTTTTCGGCAAACCATCGAAACTATGGATAGTGTTGCAGTTTTAACAGTTGTTAATGTCTTTAAGTTTAAGAAGAGCATATTATTCAGTTTCGTCTTCGTTGCCAGATAGATATTCAAATTGGAATTTATACTTTTATCATTTTGTACAATTTATAGAGTTTATTGGCATTTAAAAAAAATGTTAACGATAGTATCGTTATCAAATAAAAACTATCGATTGTTTGTCAGCTCGAGTGCATTGTTCGCAATGCAAGTGACGGAACTTTACTCTATGTACTAGACCCATTTTCACAAGTCAAGACAAGTGCGTATAGACCAATTGATACAAAGTTCCCGCAGGGTACTAACTATTCACCCTACAGATACTAACAAAATTCTAATTTCTACACATATTTATAGTGGTTGTCTATTTAAATCCATTACTTTTCTGTGTGGCATATTAGTGTCTTGCTGAGGTAACTAGTACTCGCACCTATGAGGTTAATTAACAAATAAATGCACACTTCAACTGGGCAAATTGTATTGTGAAGCAATTAAGATGAGACGGTGACAAATTAGAATAAGAGAACCTATACCAAAGTTGTCACCTGAGTGGTGGTACAAGAGTGTCAAACTTTCCCTTCTTCTTTATAAAGAAGTATTGATTCCAAATTTCCTACATTCGCTAGAACATCCATGCGCGTTAAAATATACGGGCCAAAAAGTCTCGCTAGAGACATTGGTCTTAATATTTACATTTTCCTTATCTGCAACTGCTATAGCAGTCATGAAAGTTAAGACCGGTTCTTCGCGCATGTGCCCCCACACTTAAGTGTCCTATTATCATACGTATGAAGAGTCTCAGTAGAATTTGGCCATAGTTTAGGCCACATTGTTCTAAGCACCCGGCAAGTCGTGTAAGTCAATCACCTCTGTCGAATAAGTCTAGGTAACTCCGCATTAACAAAGAATCCACCCACTTGATCGCTCAGCAAGTAACGTTGTCAATTGCTCTACTTGTTGTGCGCTTTTTGTTGTGCCTGATGGCGCAATATCTAGAAGCGAAATAGATTGCAGGGTCATATTGTTTTGGTGATGCTGTCACCTTTATGTATTGCTAGCCGGGCCATATAGGGGAACTAGTCACCAGGTGTTGTCTCGGGCCTGAAACTAGGATATATGGACTAGTAAAAAACCGGCTGAGATGCAAGGACCATTAGCGCATTTGGCGGCAATTTTCTGAACGATTACAGCCCATCAGGAAAAACCATAGTAGCTGTAGTGTTGATCCAAATCGTTAGAAGACATGATCGATGTCGGATTGCTCTGAATCGCAGGCCGTCAATCGTACGCTGAGAGCTTAGGTTGCTTCAAACTCCCTCAAGGGTAAGATCATATTCAACAAAGGATTTTGTAGTGGTTGCACGACTTTCCTGCGACATCTTTCCCATGCCTTCCAAACGTCTGCAGATTAAATCTCATGTCATATGTTCTCGGCAGTAGTTTTTTTTTTAATCGTAACGGAAAATCAAAGCTGTGTGCTGATCGTTTCGAGGCACAAGATGCACCAACACTATGTTGTTGTACAAAACTCGTATTGTTGTGGCTTGACAGTAACAACATTCGTTGAAGGCATCTATCTAAAGGCCACATCAAATGTCTAAACTTATCTCGATAAACATATAACCGACCGCTTCTGAGCTTTTAATTTTTTACGAGCTGCAATAAAACTGTAATTTTTTTCCATGTAATCAACCTGCTATTAAATATTTCTAACAGAAAACATTTTTAATGTGAGTATCCTGCTTTAGGTAAGACGAAAAAAGGAACGTTGCCAGTGATTCTACTTTTTTTATAAAACGTATTAAGAGCAGAAGTTTATGTGTTTTTTCTCCATCTGACGTTGTTGATTGCTTTGGTGAACTTTTTGTAGGCGTTTAGGAACTTATCATTTTTCATTATGCAACTGCATCAAACTTGTTTGTTGTTGTAGTTCTTGTTTCATTTTCTTTTTATTATTTTTAATGATAAACTTCACGTTGCACAAGGATGGGGGAGGGTAGTTTTTCTTATTCATCACTGTTGTGTTGCTTCCTTGATTACATCAGACAAACTGGCATTTTATTACAGCTCGTGGTGCAACTGTAAGTAACTGTGCAAGATTAATGGTGAAGTTGGGAGGTAAGTTTGAGAAAAGTTGTAGTAGAAATTGTAATTGTTTGGAATAGTTTGTACGACAAGGATCTAATTGACAATTTCGAAATTGTTTTTAAAATGTGTTTGCAAGATGTTCAAAGGAGAGTTGTTCGAATGAGGACTAAGAGAGTAACTAAACTACAAGGAGCAACAAGAGACAGCCGTTGGGATTGGTCAGAAAGAAGATGTCATCTAATCAGAAAATTCTTTTATAATGTTCCTTAGGAAAGGGTGACAGCGATTTTTTTTTCAAATGTTTATGAATTATCCGATTGCTGTTAGAAAAAATTATTTTTCTTGTTTTTGGCGTGTGTCCATCCATCCGTCCCTCCATCTTAAAATTGAGCTTCAGATTGATGTTAATTGTTAAGAGATATTTTTAATATTTTTGTCGTATTATCTTTGTTGCGAGAATGCACTCTAGTAAGTTTGGTTACAACGCTAGTACTAGTTTACTTAGCGCCTATAAAAACTTCCTCCCGGGATTGGTACCTTACTACCGATCAGTCTTTTGATTATATCGCTATCGAGGATAAATATTGTATGGTAATATTCGCCACTCTCGGCTATCATGCTGTTAGACCAGGCACGTATCCAAGCAGGGGGGTGGAAATAAAAATTCCCACTCGAAAACCATTTAATATTAACATTTCTGCCCCTGAACTTAATAGATTGTGGATATGTTTACAATTTACCCCAGGTGCTTAAAAATGTGTAGGAGGATATTTTTTGTTTGTTTGTTCTGTCTTATAATTTCGGGTTTCTCCTTGCCAAAAAGCAAGTGGCACTACAGGCCACACGCGGCTAAAAAAATATCAATGTATTGAGAAGTACTGTATTTTCGTTTTAAACACTTACGAAATCGCCATATTTTTTAAAGTAATTTCTTTTAGAATATAATTCTGTGATTGCGTAATAAGATAACTTTTGTGGTATTAAACTTAAAACAAGATTTTTCAAACCAATTGGAAAGCTACAGATGCATTACTTAAATTCCAAGATGACGTTGTAAATCATCTTCGTGTTAAACACTGTACAGTAGCGGTTTTTTAGACGTGGAGAAAGCCTTTGACCATGCGTATCATAATGGAATTATTTATAAAATGATCCAAATTGGTTTAGACGCTTCGATTGTTAAAGTTAATAAACCGTTTTCTGAGTATGGTAATGTGTTCTGTGGCGTCCCTTAAAGCTCGGTTTTGGCTCCGCATCTTTATAACATTTTCATGCATGACTTTCCACATATTCACCCAAATTTTATCGGTTTGTTATATGCTGATGACTCTCTTCTTTTCTCTCATAATGAATCTCCTCTACGGGCTTTAGATCAAGTTGCTGGATATTTGGATATGGTTAAAAAGTTTTATGATGATTGGAGTGTGAAATTCCTTTTAGAAATGAGATTAAGTACCTTGGAATTACCTTCACTAAGCTTTTAAAATTTAACAAACATGCTCGCATAGTACTATTAAAAGCGCTTAGGATATTAGATTCTTTTTCAAAAATTCTTTGTAATAGAAATTTACTGGTTAAACTAAACTTTTGCTTTACAAAACAAGTTTAAGGCCAATTATTCTACATGGATTTCCTATATGGTTTATGCTTCACCAATTATTATAAAGGAAATAGAAATTTTCGAAAGGGAATTTTTACGAAACTGTATTGGAAAACACTTTGAATCCTTTTGCAGACGTTATTCAAATTATTATATTTACAAGGAGTCTACGGTTACACCTGTAGGACTTTATGTTTGTGACATCCTTAGGAGATTATTACAAGATCTTCTTTTCACGAAAATAAATTAATTAGCGATATATACGAAAATCAAAAACGGTTTAGTTGGTCAAATATAGACTATTTATCTCCCATTGGTTATTTGAATGAAGCTGCACCATCTTTTAATTTGTCATCTTGTTTAAGACATAGTTTTTTCTCAAATAGTGTACAAGGTACTCACAGAGGTTAGCCAAAGCTATGCGTTTTTTTATTCTATTTTTATTTAAATTTTTTTTGTTTTACTTTTCTCATAGTTGTAAGTTAGCCTTTAAATTAGTTTTAAGCTCATTCGAAGATAGGAGATTCTCTCTCAAGCCATGTTAAGGCCCGGGAGCAAGGGCGTAATTTTCTTTATTATTTTAAGCTAAGTAGTGCTAGCAGAATTTTGTAACTAGGTTCTTTATTTATCTTAGTTAGGATAATACTTTTTAGTCCTAAGTTTTGCTTTTTTATGTTGTTTGTCAAAATTTTATAGTTGTATATAAAGGCTCAATAAAATAAACCTTAACCCTTGGAAAGCTACAGAGTAGTTGTATCAATATCAGTAATACTTATTATTAGAGAGATAAGTAGAACAAGTATTCTTGCCTGTTAACGTTTAAATAGTGCGAATTTTTCTGGCACTCACTGTACAGAAAGTTTCACAATTAAAGGATACGAATACTTGTAGCACCCACTGCACAGAAAATTCCAGTGCTGAAACAACAACAAAAACCAATACAACAACGATATAACTTGAACACATATAGACTAATAAAGAAGCCACCACCAGACAGTAGTTACAAAAACAAATTTATAAAAACAAATGTCATAATAAGAAAATTAAAAAAAAAACAGAAAAGAAGATGTTTATAGCTAAACAAGTATCTACTGGATTCTTGGGTCTTCTACACGTTTCGAGAAAAATAGATTACTTCTATAAAAAGACTTGGGTGTTCAAGCCAAAAGTTATTATCCAGTAAATAGTTTAACTGCGAACAACTTAATAAAGAAGTAACGGTTGTGTCTTAGTTAAGTAACAGCGTGTGCAAGAATTTCGATCGTGTAATACTAACAGGAAAAGGAAAAAGTTAAACACAGCAATATTTTTTTTTTATCGAATATAGCCCAACTCTTTTTAAACTCTGACAGAAGAAACGGTTAGTGGCTTTTAAATTAAACAATGTAATGGCCTTTTATTAAGAGCTGTTTTAAACTATTTCTCTTAATTAAGCAACATCCTTTTTTCATTAAACTTCAATGACACAATTTTATACTTTTACAAAAATTTCTAAAATGACTTAAAAAAAAAACAATATTTATTCTGTCTGAAATTTGCACAAATAAAACTGAATGTGACGTGTGAAAAACTATGAAAAATGAATGTGCAAGAAACACAACCAAATAACAAAATAATATTGCACAGGTTAACGGGCAGGTTGGTGTCGACAGTGTTCTATCACGTTACACGGTTGACGAGTGTTCGTTAACCTAGCAATAGACGTTGCGATGGCAATTCTTCAAACCAAATGAAATTCATACAAAAATATTCAAGTCTTAACAAAACTCAGCAGACAATTTAAAGAATTCATGGGTTTTTTTTAGTTATTTAAAAAAGAAAAATCTTTTGTTGGGTTTTTCTTAAAACTTTAATATTATTCTTTTTTCAACTTCTCTGAACTTTAAAGAATTAAACAAAACCTCCATTAAATGTAAATATTATTTTCTGTGCTTCCAATATAATATGATGGAAGTGTTAGTGAGTCTAGTTTCTAAAAGAATCGTTCTTTAGATAAACATACGGGCGAAGGTCTCGGGTTAATAATTACTTGCCCATTGATCTGTGGCATGTCCGATCAGCTTGATATTTTTCTAAGTAGGCTAAATTGATCAACGCGTTCATGAGACTTGTGTAGAGCCAAAAAGTAAACGTACAACATCGCTCCGGAGATTAAACGTGTGTTGCTTATGTTTTAGCCACAAATCATAGAACGATTACTTCAGATGATTGAGCTGGCATTGCATTGTTGCGGCAGCCGGCAGAAGATTAGAAAGCTCTAAAGGCCAGAGAAGCTACGACATAGCATTGAATTTAATTTGTATCAAATTTTTAACTTAAACTAGGTTTCCCTGCGTTACTATTTGCAGAAAGTATTTCTATTTTATTATTATTTTTTTAACTATTTCGCTAAAGAAATTAATGAACCCAAGCCTGCTTTGGCGAAAAAGATGATATCAGTCTAAGTTGTGTAAAACAATCCAGCCTTTGAAGCACATTTTTTTCAAAGAAATTTTCCCGTCATCTTTTCTCCATCTATTGATTTTACGATGCATATGTTTTTTTTATAAATATTTTGTTCGTATATCATTTCACAAGCGCAGTGCATTTATTATGGACCAGAAACTTACATTTTATACAAATACATATTTTTGGTTTTTATTTCAAATGTTTTCTTTGTTTACGAATTTCATATCTTGTTGCTTTCATTTAAACCATTTTGTAATACTGCGTTTCTTCATTTTTAAGAAGAGATCATAAAATAAATATGTTTGGTAAATCATTCCGCTTACGGAGGGGAATAAAAATATAATAAAAATAACCCACAATCTTCACAAAATGAGAATTAAATTTAGTTTTTTATTTACGAAGTTTTGAATATTTTTTCTTGTGATTCTTCTTCATTTTTGCAAAAGAGGACTAAAATCAAATTAGATTTAATAACTAAATCTGATAGATATTCTTTTATAATAAATTTGGAGAAGAGAAGTGCGATTATTCTAATTTAATAGTAAAAAAGCAGAGAAAATAGGTGCAGACTTTAAAAATAGCCAGCTTATAGCTTGTAAATTGTTTACTTTAAAGGAAAACCACCATTTGTTAAAAAGCAAAAAGCTTTCTATTATGCGGGGTACTAGGCTATACTTTGTAGATCTGGTGATTCGGTTTGCAATAAACGTTAAAATTAAAGTCAAAAAGTGTCTTGTTTCAGAAGTGGACAAAATAAGGCTTGAACCACATAACAAAAGATAAAAACAAAAATATTCCTTGAAGAGATATTCAAATGTAAAGAAATAATTCCTCTAAACAAGACTTCCTTAGCAAGTTTTCCGTCTACCATCTCGCGGTCGTATGAATTGGAGATATTTTACTTTTATATAAAACCAATTTGTGTTTGCATGTGAAATAGAAAAATAGACTATTTCTTAAATAAATCCGTTTCTTTCTTATTGAATAAAAATCCCAACCCTACTTACATATATGTTTATTAATCAATTCTTTTCTTTATCTTGATGCTAAAAAGTAAAGAATTAAATTTGGCGAAAAATAAAAATAATCCACCGACACTCGGGCGTATGAATAATATTGATGCTAATAAAAGGAGAATATTGTTCATACGCACTGTCGAATAAATGTTTTGCCCATTAAAACCTTTCATTATCATAATAATGGTCACAATTTATTCAATCAAAAAATTTCAGCAGACATTTGATCCGCAGTTATTCAACCAAATTAATTCACAAATCATGTTTGTGCCATACAAGCTTCGTCATTCCCATGATACTATGAGCAAACACACTGATATTCCCATCACATAAAGGCTACTGATGACATGACATAAATTGTTATAACATATTAAAAGGCAACGACAACAAAAGCTAGCAATAAATAAGTGATGGCATAAACTATTGTTGCTAAAAATACAAAAAAAAAAAAAAAAATCGTAAATAAAACCATTCCAATGAATTGCATAACAATGACGATTTACTCGTATAACAATGACGAGGTGCGTTTAATTCAATTATGTAAAATGAAAATGTAAATATTTGCAGAGTTGATAAGCTACAACAACAACAGCAATGAGAATCGAAGGACTAGGGTAAACTTACTTTAAAATGTTTCACAAAAAATAAAAAAACCAGTCTACTTGCTATTTTTACCTTAAAACTTTAAAGAGATCTTGTCGCAGGCAAGTGATGCGATCTACCTCAAGTAGTAAAAAATTGTGCTTCAAAGGTTTTACTCAACAGCTGGCCATATGTTATGCTTGTATCTACTGTGGCGAGTTGGCACCTTGAAGCATTAAATTTTTATGACAAAAAGCATCTTTTATAAGGTCAATTACACAGTGGGACGACTTTATACATTTTTGTTCAAAAACATTGACTTATTTAAGAAAGAAAGAGGATTTTTTTTTCTAATTCGGCAACGTCCACGCCCACCGTAATCCAAATCCAGTTTTTCGCATAAAGTGATTCCTATTCAACTAGCAGTCTTTAAATTTGACACATACAGTTTGTAGAACACTGCAGAGACGAGTGCCGATTTTGTTAAAAGTCGGCGAGGTCTACCGCCCACAAAACCTGTAAGAAATATAAAATATTTTGTTTATCATTCAACAAAAACTATATTAACTCTTCAGCTATCGTTGATTTGACTTCATTTTTATATTCGAAATCCTGTTTGTATGACTCATGTCTTAAGCTGATTAGGAAACCGCTTTGAATGGGCCAAATTTGATCTAAATTTGTGAGACTTTTACCCGAAATGCATGTTTTAATTCTTGTTTCAAAAATTACCAAGAATTAGTTTTCTTTTTAATTGAAAGATGATATTCCCATCTTTCTTTTTGTTAAAAGTTCAACCTGTGAGACAGTAAGACTGCATTAGTTGTTTCCATTGCAAATCCAAAGTATGTTAATTTTTAGGGACATATCTTCCAAACGGCTTATGATATCACCATAATTTTTTATGGAGATATGTGTCAAATAAGTTAAAGTCAAATAGTATTATCAAGAAAATTATACATATATGGACCAATGAATTGCGTGCTTAACACCCTTGCTTGCTCTTTACTTAAATAATTAAAATATCAAATATAATTTTTCTAAAACACCATAAATGCACATTCGTGTCATATTTAAACATTTTTCCAAAAACTGCATCATTGTAGTTTTGAGTAGTCAAAAAAAGGGATTCTGATACCAAAATCGCACCAGTGCAGCGCATTACTCACTAGCATATGCGAAGTTTTTATTATTGTAGACGTTGCTTAGTCATTTAAACTGCTGAACTGCAAAAAGGCTTACTTTGAAGTATGGAAAGTGATAAATATCTCTTGGCTGTAGTTAAACTATGATTATGTTTGGTCCGACTTATATATGCTATAATGTAAGACTATTAATAGGCTCTGACTAGAAATCAATATCCTTTTCAGCAGACTCCTCAACATTTAGAACTTTCGATTGGCCACACGCCATCGAAATATAACAAAATGTTGTTGGTAATCGTAAGAGTGCGCAAGAGTACCCGAGTCAGCATGACAACTTAGACTTTCGCAGATATAAACTTGCCGAATTTTAAATTAGGCTTCAGACTTTTATCCACGCATAACTAAACTAACCCAGCAACTAAACGCAATCGACCATCGCCCATCGTGAACAAGATTCTGAAGTAGTTGCCAACAAGCTGAAGTGTTGAGTACGGCAACAAACAACATTGGCCGAGTTATGAAGATATCGATCCAACGAGGAGTCGAACAGCCAGCAATGCATTTGCAAATGGCCGTTTTCGATAAAGGCTGGCCAAATAAAACAAAAGTGCGTTGACTTCTATATCATACAGGGATCGATTAAATTAGAGGTTGCCTTAAAATTATAATTTGGCTGAATATGACTTGAACGATGACTAATGAATACAAGTCTTTGATTATGACCAGACTACTTTAAGTCGATCATAGCCAATGGCTTAAGAGGTCACGATCAATCATATTCTACTCATATACACATAATCCATGAATATACAATGTTTATTCGCAACATAGGATAAATAAATAAATAAATATTAAAATGTAGTCGACGCAATTAGTGTGACTCAACAAGGAGCCGAGCATTAGACTACGGGCCTACTTAAAATTTGACAGAGAGCAATCAATGGTCGAATCAACTCTGATTGGACGATAGCCACAAACAGGGAAATAATGAGACTGCAGCTGTGTAGTCCACGTTATAATTTCTAAAGGCCTATACCCAACTATCTCTCAGGCAAATATCTATCGCATCTGCATTTGTGCACGGAAATGTTTGAGGAGAAAGGATAGATGTATGAAATTATATCTGACGTTGAATTGACAAGCTATTCTCAAGACCATAAGCTCGTATGATATAAGGTAGGGCACTCTGTCACGTCTCTCAATGAACGAAATGAACACAGTAAGTTAACAATGTTCAGGGTAACCAATTACGGAGCTTATGCAGGATATGAACGAGCTGACTGCTTAGTTAACCACTCTTCGCTGTCTCAAGGTTTTGTACCAGGAAAATAAGGGATTTTGATAGACAGCAAAGCGTTTCATCACATTATCCCAGAAAAAGTCGCAAACTTAAACAGACTAACTGTGTAACTGGATATTGTAAACTCTAAGAACACTAAATAGTATTGATCAATGCTAAGATTAAAAAGTGAATACGTTGCGCAATGTACCAGATCACGTACTAGGGGAGAGTATTATACTTGTGCTAAATAAAATAACTGACTACAGTCATACCTTAGACATCCATAGATGAACTAAGAGGCTGCCTAAAAGGTCATATGCATCGCAGTGCAAAGGGTCTCATAATAATAAAAACAATAATAATTTTGCCAGAAGTTGCCTGAAGGAAGCTAGGAAGTACAATAACTAGCCGGCTACTGGAATGTAAGCACATACAATATCACTATACGGCTGCTTAATCTTGACTAAAGACCTTCACTGGAAAGTATTTTTTAGGGACTTTCCTAAGGTCACAGTTTAGTGCCATTTGCATTATTATTTAATTAGATTTCTACGTTTCTTTTCCTTTAAAGTTTTCATTACTTTAAATAATGATGCTCATCCTCAGCATGTTTTAATTTAATTGTTGATTTGACAGCTGGCGTGTTGCTTATCATCAGGAAAACAATGACGATATTGTTGCAGTTTCTAATGACTTGAATTAAAGTTGTGCTGTGTTCTTGCATCTAGGTCAGTCGGTCGTTTTTGCAGGAAGGCACTTGTCAAGCCCAGTGAGCGTGTTTAGAAAATAAAAGCAAAAGCGTGATGGTAATTTTACAATTCGTATGATGATTTCTTATGAAATTCAAAAGAAAAATCTAATAATATTTTCTGTGGATTTTTTTTAATTATTTATTTTTTCCCATATGCGAGAGCTTGAGAGTATTTATTTTAAGTGATTGAATTTGCAGCTAAAAACCTATCACGCACACATCTCCTACAGTAATGTTACTTGAATGTTTTTGTTGTTATTTTGGTTCTATTGTTTTATTGCTCGTAAAGCACTTAAAGAAGTTTTGCTGCACTGCAGTTATCGTTTGTCATTTTTCAATTCTTTTTATTTTAATTTTTTTTTGTAATTTTAGTTTGTGTTCTATTGTGTTTGCAAATTTTTGTTATTATGACGTTTTTATTATAATGATGTAGTTGTTGTTTTATATGATTTTTATTACATTTGCTTTGCTTTGGTTGGGCTTGGTTTTATACAGTTGGTTGCCCTCAAGGTGTTGGTTGTGGCATGTCACATAATTGCATGTTTCACTTGAAAAACAACAAAACAAAACAGCCAACAAAGAAAGCGAAAGCAGAATATAAGAGAAGCATAACAATATTTTCCATTAATATGCATCTAATTTTTGTACACTAACTGAAATTAGTTTACGAGTATTTGTGGTAGACGAAATTCACTTTTAGCGTGTTTGAATCTAAAATAGAGTGAAAAAAAACTAACCCTCCTTAGCAAGAAATGTATTATTTGGATTTAATTAGCAACCAAATTAACATGAATTGTGTTGAACTTTTAAATGACTGAAAGTGAAAACGGAGAATATTTAATTTTAATTGGAATTTCTAGGGCGTCAAAAAGGGTATCGGGGTTTTTTTCGCCTATGTCGACGGTATAAAGTAGGGCACGCCCACTACTTTGTGGAGAGTTGTGGTGAGGCTATGGTTGTCGTTTGCAGTGACGACGGTATTAAAAATTTATTTAAATGTACAAAAATACCGTTTTAATTGTGGAAATTCAAAACCCAGGTCTTTTGGAATCTGTTAGAGGTAAAGAGATGCATTCAAAAACAAAATCAAGTATTCATTATCAAAAAGTCGTCAAGGATATAACTCAAACACATGCTTCTAGTAAGACGGGGAAACTTGCTAGACTTATCAAATGCTGCCATAAACAAATTATTCATAAACAAATTCACTTCACGTAGAGTCAGCACTAACGGATCTCCCAGGAGTTTCGATCTGAGTCCTTTTGACTATAGCACAGTGTTGCTACCAATCTTCGTTCGAAGTTAGAGGAGTCCCAGCAGCGAATAGTGCCACATTTGGCCAATGTAGCATAACTAGAAAAAAAATAAAAGATCTGCGATTAGTTGATTCTCTGTAGAACGGACGCAATTATAAAAAAGTTATCAGGATGTGGTACATTAAATTTGCAACTTGTGAAAATCTTGATTCAAGTGCAAAACAATATATAAATTTTAAATTCTTTTAACGTTTTTTTTTAAATAAATGTAATTTGGCCCATTTTTTCAACAAAATATTTTTTCTCAATTGACTAGAACTTACGAGCACCGTCGCACATACCTACCAGACTATACTGCAAATATTCACGAGTATATTTATTGCGACCCTGAAAAATACAGAAAGATTGGTGTGATCATATTATGCTGAAGTTTTCTTATTATTTTGCCGTCCACACTCTCACATTTGGTTAAAATTAGGAGTATCCGTTGCCAGATCGGGTCCACTTTTTTTTCCAAATATTTGGTCCGGGAACAAACGCAGTTAAAAAACATGCCTACAATTATCATGTCTATAAATATATTTTTATTAATTTTAGAAGTGGGCATGGTATTATTGGTGGTATTTCTTTCGTGGGCAATTAAAGCCTGTAAACCTTGTGTGAAGAAAAAATCTCTAAAATGGGATTTTTGTCATGTTAGATTGGCTAAATGTGGCACTGTAAAGATCAGAGTCTCTAAATAAAACAGAAACAACCAATTTAATTTTTTATATATACTTTTTCCACTATTAAACATCCGATAACCTTTTCGGACACCCTGTTGTGTAGCACCCAACGTATGATTAATTTAAATATCTTCTAACACTGTTACTCATGCGTTTGGTTGCGATTCTGCATTAGAAACGTTTATCGTGAATTATTGTGTTATAAATTTCTATATTTAACATTTTCTCTGCTAACCTAATATTTTTGTTTTTCATTTTTCCTTACAGGTGAGTTAAAACAATTCTCTAATCAACTTAAACTGTGCGAGAATGAAACAATAGAACAAAATATAGGTATGTCCGAACTAAATATACTAAGTTTATAAAAGTACCCGCCCTCAGTGTCCAATTGAGGCGAAATGGCAATCCTGTCATTACTCTCTAGACCCCTGTCTAGTCAAGGAGTTTTTAAGTTTTAATTAAGTCATAGTGCACGCTAAAGGTCAAAACCTCTACAAATCTTTCTAAAAGATATGATGATGATCCTTTGTAAAGTCAAAGATCATATATTTTCCAAACATTGAGGTAACAGTTACGTCATACAACAGCATGTAAATCACATTTTAGAAATTGAAAAGTTGTACTTAAAAAGTTATGCTTAAATAGTTGTCATGTTGTCTTCGAACCCTGGTCAAGAGAGTGCAAGTTATAGGCATAGCTTAGTCTATTCGTAACATAGTCATAGTAAAATTAATAATCAGGGAAACCAGACATATACAATTCCATGTTTTTACACAAGCGATGTAGGGACCCACGGATAAAATATTTATGCGTCATCAAGTTGTTAGCGCTTATTTTACCCTTAGCAGCATATTCTGGCATATTTATTGCATTTTAAGAGCATATTTTAATATTTTACAAACGTATTTTGTTTTGATAGACTTTCTTTGTTTTACTTATATTTTTTCCGGTTGAAAGTCGTTGGCGTGATATTCTCCGTGTTGTTTAGTTGCCGAAATGTTTAATAAGACAACACTTCAAGAGCGCAATTCGCATTAAATTATAAGATACTCAAATTAAATCTAAAAAACAATTGTTCAAGCCGGAATTTAAATAACCAAATAAATTATCCAGTTTAAATAAAATCGTTTTTTTAGTGTACATTTTTGTTATTATCAACTCGCAATCCAGTCGCAGTATAGACATAATCATGTATTAGCCAACTTCTATTAATTAACTGTCTAGACAAAGTCTGCTTATAGCCTTGATAAAAATTTACACATTTACGAAGACTTGGCATCGTCGAAATAGATTCAAGGCATACCTAATTATAAATCAGCCAAAGTCAAGCTTCAAATAGATTTTAGTCAGGCCATGGTTTAGTCATTATCAAGTCATACTTTCTGAAAAATAAATTATTTCAAAATTTTTTGATTGATTTTTCTTGGGCTTTTGTTAAAATTTTACAAATTAATTTACATGGAACTTAACTAATAAAAAAATGGTTCCTGGCTACTTGGAGAAAAATTAAAAATAAAATATGAATTTAAAATTATTTGAGTTTAAAAACACATTCAAGTAAGAACTATCACACCAACTTCAATTTGTCTTTAAATGACCCCAAACCTTACAAGCGTTCATTATATAAAACTTTTAAATATGTATTGCATTTTTATTTCTGGGACAGATAATTAATCACTTATCTTTGTAGGGTTTTAAAATGTATTAAATATTTTATTGTTCACATAAATGAACCCAACATTGGTATTTTGCCCATTAAATGTTCAAGCACATAATATTTATGCAGTCGCAACGAACAAACGCATTCGTAATTAATTCCCTTCATTGCAAGCAAATGAAAATAAAAAGCGGCGAAAAAAGAAATGTAATTTTAATAATGATCAGGATTTTACAGTTGTAGTCAGCATTTGGCAAAGACGCAGAGAGAGAGAGAGAGAGAGAGCGCAGAGAAACGAAGTATATGCACCAGTAATTTCCCAACTCGTTACTAATAGAGATTAGGGGTACTGCATAACGTATCTTAACCCGGCCGAGTGCATGATGCGTCTAAACAGTAAGGCGCGCTGCTAACTAAGTCAGTGACCGAGTGCAGAAGCGACGGAGTCACTAGAATGAATGTTGTTCACTGGGTCGGGTAGTACTTCCCCACTATACTCTTTCTCTTCACGCAACGACTCACTAATTCGCTCATCACTTGTGAACACGCCCTCGGCATCTACTCTCGGTTAAGAGTTTTATTATTAATGAGCGGGAAAAATTGGTTAAAAATGCGTTAAATATTATTTTCCAAGATTGATTTCAATTAATCACTGAAGTAAAACTGAACTGACTTGCCACGTGACAAAATACGTTTACTCGCCCACTCAGCTCTATTAGCCTAGTAACATTTTATTATCACCCGACTCAACCCATAAATATCTTTCCTGTGCAGCAGAAAGGCATCTATATGACGGGCCATTGCTTTTTTTGATAAAACTTTCAACGATTTTTTACTAAGTTGCAGTTGTATCTTACCGATGACGCGTTGAATCTTAGTGTTGACCTTAGGAGTCGCTTGTAGTTTGTTCGCATAGACCCAGGAAATCACAAAAGTATAAAGAAAGAAATCACACGGCATTAAGTCGCATGATCCTGATGGCCACTTAACATTACAATTTCGTGATATGATTTCGCACCGAAATTGTTCTGCAAAAACTACATGTTGTCCAGAATTCATGCCTAATAGTTGAGGCTACAACGATTTCGTTGACATGTTCCTGTAACGAATGTCTCTCAGAATCCCGGAATTTCCGGTATCATTCTCAAAGAACGAAGGCCCAATTATGCCGCCTGGCCAAAATCAGCACTAAACAATTGCTCGTTGCGGATGTACATTTTTGTCTCTCATAGATCTCGTGTGGATTTTCTGAGTCCAAAAATCAACCATTCACCTCTATTCACAAAACCATTCAGATGAAAATAGAGTTCATCAATGAATGCGATTTTTGTCGAAAAAAGCCGGCGTAACTTTCCACATATTTCTAGCGGGTTTTCACAACGATAATGTGCTTCATTTCTAACAATCCGAACGAATAATCACAAGAGCAAGTTGCCACTTGCACAAAAAAATATTACAAAATTTAAATAGTGCGTTCTTATTGAGCCACGGCAGGAATTTATTACAAGGCTTCAAAAATAAAGGGTACCTTAGAAATTATAAACTTATAATATTTTATTATGCGTTCGGCCCACTGTTGATTTTGTGGGTGGCGGCATGCTACCTTGTACTCGCATTTGATTGATACCAAATAAAGCATTTGTTTGCCAAATAGTTGTGTGCGTGTGCCTGTGTGTATGTGTGTGACTTTGTATTTGCTCCTGCCGATAGGTCATAATCATTAAAACGTTATTAACCCAAATTTAAAAAAAAAAACTTAATTACACTAGAAAAGAATTGAAAGCCACAATCAAGCAGATAATATGAACAGAGAGAAAAATTTTAATAAACTAAAAGAGAAAGCTGACAGTTTTGCGGTTTAGGTTTCCAGGATAATATTTCTGATAGTTGCTTTGTAATTCGTGACTTTTGACAAGATCGGGCGGTATTAAAATATATGTATGAATTTTTTTTTTCGAATTTTAAAGAAGTCCAGGTGGAAGATTGTGCCATGACTATAAAAGGAATGTGGAAAATGTGAGTAAAATCGTATAGCTTTAAGTGTTGCCCCAAAGAAGTAAAATTTTAGTAAATTATGTCTTTTTATTTAGTGTTTCAAAAACATATTGTTTGTTTGTTCTTGGTTTGACACGAAAATTGTAACATTTATTCTCTTACGCATTGTTAGGAATATCAACATTTTTTTTTAATTAATCCTTCCGTACCCTGCAGTCATATGTTACGTGCCGCTTTTTATCTCTTTGGTCGTGATGCCAATTAGCTCCAATCGCATCCTCAAGGCAGGTTCCAACCTACAACGACAGAACAGAGGGAAGCACAACTACAATAAAAAAAATGTGCACACGATTCCAAAAAAACAAAAAAACAAAAAAAAAAACCACAAACAAGAAACACGTTTGTGTATTACAAACCTAATACTGGGAAACGTTTTCTGAAGAAACCTCCAATGAGTAAATAAAATAATTACTTCTTGAACTTAAAAATTGGTGTCCTAAAACATTTTGTATGTTATTTCTGAAATTTTACTGAATTATAATAAATCTTTCGTAATTTTTGTCATCGTATTCTTGAGTTGGCTTAAGTCCACCTTTCGCGCAGCGATTCAGTATTTTTAAGTTCCCAGTTATGTTTTTTCCGATATTCGGTTAATTCTATAAACTTGGTTCTCGTTGTCAATACTTGTGGATAATAATTCCTCTAAAATGAATACATTTTGTCTTTGAATGGAACTACAAAGACTTGAATGTTTAATCGTAAGTTTTTTCGGAATATCTGCTACTTTTTCCAGATATTATTGTTTCGAATTCGATTACATCATCGAAAGGCGCAAAACCTACCTACGCATTCTTCATTCATATAGTAAAGATTGTTAAGAAATTTAGAAATTCTCTGCTATCGTGGTTAATTTTTTTGTAATTTTCTTAAGAAGTTGATGTTGTTGAAAGACCCTTGTTCTGCTTTATCAGCATAAAACTAGGCTAAGTAATCCAAAAACTAATAATGGATAATTTTGTGCGATTGACAATTCAATAACTTTTTGCAGTAGAGAACAGTATTGGAAGTGGAAGCGTCGTGTCTTTTAAGGATGTTGAATTTGATTTATGGTCTCACCGCAAGCCTTTAACTCACAAGCGAAAAATTAAGTACGATATCTCTAAAAGTCCAGATGATATACATTGCCTTTCGAAACTCTTTCGTTTAAAATCTGTTTTAAACAAGAATCAGACAAAGAACTTTAATGAGAGGCAGAGGGTGCTGTGGATTAAGTAGTTAAAATTAATGCGTCCACATAATACCAGATGCGCTGCAACACTGTTCTAAAAACATAACCTCCAATTGTAGACTTGTTAAACATTGTTTTTCACTCTCTTAGTTTTTCACTCTCTTATTCTTCACTACTTGTCTAAAAATTGTTGATGTTATATATAGAGATTTTAACTTTAGATAAATAAATTAAGTCCGTTTTTTTCCGAATAATTCCTTAATCGATTAAAATTCATTTCGCCATCACTAGGTCTAAAGTCCGTGTGTACGAGTTTGCTCTCAATTACATTGAAAGATACTTCAATTTTAATAGTCAGAAACACTACTTCTGATATTCTACTGCCTGCAACTCATGATGTTTTCTTTTCTAGAAATAATGTAACATTTTTTGCCCTTTATATTCGCAATATGTTTACGCCTACGAAACGTGGTGCTTTTTTAATATTTTACCCTTAATAACGGCGAAAGGCATTACCTTTGTGTGTTAAGCATGTACCCTCTAACAAGGCAACGAAAACGCCATAAGACAGATAGGATGCTTTACACGAGTACGCGCCCAAGACTGAGAAGAAAAGCCTGGCATTAGGCAGGCCAGATGGCACGTGTCTTCGTGAGAGACTTCGCGTAATTTTCACATTATTTTAATATAAACCGGGTTAACTCGAAACATAGGCGGAGACTTGAAGCTTTGTTTTTTGCAAACCAGAGAACTTTCTCCTATTTATTTAAGCACTGCTCATGATATATAAAGAGAATTATTAAATAAACGATGCGTTCTTAGGTAATATGAATATGTTATGTAAAAATCAAATACGGCAAATATTGCAATCATCTAAGGAGATCATAATTGTGAAAATGTAATTTCGGTGCCAAGACTCTTCTGTACCGCCAGATTGTACTTGTAGTAGACGTTGCAGTATTTTATAAATACAAATGTTATTGTTTGACAGTTTGTTTTAAATTGATTGTATTTCGTGTAATAATAATTTATTATTACTATAAATTTATTCAAATTAATGCAATGTGAAACAAATTGAAGCCTGTTAGGACGCTTCGAAACATTAAAAAATACATTTCTTTAATTTCAAAGTTTTATTTACTTTCAACTTTTTTTCCTCCATTATCATGAGTTTTAGAACATCAAAAGTAATCAAAAGGTAATTTTTGTTGTAATTCATTTTGCTTTACATTTTTGACAGTTGAAATAAATGAACAAATTGTTGGATTGCACAAGGTGGCTCAAAATAAATGACCCTATTGAAAGATGGAGTAAGTTTTGCAAATGGCGTCGAATGTCAATTCATTTATGACATTTGTCAAATTTGTCAAATGTCATAAATGAATTGACATTCGTAGAGTAAACACAATTAGAATTTGTTTGACCTTGGAAAGATGTTGTCTATTTTTTTTGCGGGCCATCAGGCGGAAGATGAATATTGCACTCAATCGTGATCTGGTGATAATCTCTGAATGGTGTAGTGTGAACAGGGTGGATTTTAATGCACGGAAGACCCAATGTAGCATGAATACTCACAGTAATATAGAGTGATATAAATATTTAATAATCAGAAGCTTTTAATGTGTTTGGCATGAAAATCCAGTGTGACATTCGATGAACTTAACACATTTTCCAGATCGGTTTTTTACAACGGTGCAAGATATACTTCACTCCAAATCTATTTTGAAGCTAGCCAACCGCGTAGAAAAGAGGGCTAAGCTGCCCTAAGTAGGGTACTAAATTCGATTGATTCACTGGAACATCGATGCAATGTGGATTTTGTTTCACTATTTTATCGGTTATACAACGAAATGGGCTCAAATGAAATTAGGGAGCTTCTTCCTAATACCAAAACATATGTATGTTCCTCATTAAGGGCTAATATGCTCGTGGTAGATTAGCCAGTGGATCGCACAACACACATTAGGGAAACCCCGTTCTTCAGCCGCACTGCTCGTATCGGAAAATAACCCCCTGCAGAAGTCTTTGCTGCTACTTTCAATATAGGAAATTTTGAATCGAATGTCTATAAATGCTACTCTAGCTATCTTTCTTTTCATAACCTTTTTGTCCTCGTTCCATCACAATGCACTGCGTGAGAAGGGTTAATCCAGTGAGTCCTGGTCTAAAAAAACAATTGGACTGTGATTTTGGCTCAACGCCAATTTCGTGATCGTTTTCCTGGTCGCCCAATGCCCACAGCATGAATGTTCTGGCGTTTAGCTACCCTACTTAAAGGGACTCTAAACGGGATCTTAATTTAAAGGTGGATGACCTCCTTGATCTGTCCATAATATCGCTTCTATTACTCAAAATGTAGTGAAAGATCCAACAAAGACACGATCAACCCTTTCATGGTCGCCCCTGCAGCGCATTTTGATAATAAGTGTGAAGACGTATTCTTACGAAGTGCAAAGAATCCATTAGCTCCTGCCAGTTAACCAGATCGTTTTATATCGTGGATTAGCGATACTGACTGGCAAGGTCATCAGTTTTAACTGCCTTAGTATTCTTTCTGTGGGATTTTTGAAGTCTCAGGCTTATGTGAAGTGTTGCAATAAAACGTCGAACATGCCGATGCCCGTCACTCAACTGATATCATCTTCAAAACACAATATAAAAAACTTATCAAGTTGGTATAAATAAATTAAAAGAGAACACAGGATTTTCTTTCAATTGTTTCAAAGGATATAGAAAAAGAACAATGGGTCATTTAATTTGTGCCACCTTGTATAATGTTTTTCCCAAATCGCGTTGCACTTAATACATGGAACAAACAAAAAAAGAATATATGCAGAGTTAAAGCGTGAATGGCAAATTTAATTTTAAGCCTGACAAATTGTAAATGTGTGCTCGCCTACGCAAACACACACACACACATACACAAGGTGTTTGTTTTCGAGCAAATAGACTTTAGCACAGAATTATTATTGCAGGTGATTTTATTTGAAGGACAAGTTTTTGCATAACAAGCCAGAGACGATTGGTGACAACATATGCCTGGGTCGGCTGATGTATTGCCCAAAATTATAAAAATAATAATCCAAACTTCAGCCTTCCGATTGCATTACATCCTTACCAGCCCTGGAGGTCTGAAATATAAATTACAAAATATCTTTCAGGAAAATAACACACGAAAAATACACCCTTTACTAATCTGCAATATATTTACCTGAACATGCACTTTACAGAACCCAGCAGTCTTGAAAGTGCAGTACAGCCGATTTTGACCGAAATATGTGTAACGAAATTCCAAGCATTTTTGTGGTAGCCAACAACTTCAGCCAAGTTGTTGAAAAAATAAGATGTTGTTAGTGGACTGCATATTAGATAAGCTGGAATCGATTAACATAAGCAACTGACTTTTTCGGGCCTATTAGAAGGCGACTCATTTGTAATCTGCTTCTCTGGAAGAGGAAGGAAATTATCCTTCCCTCTAGGACACACAAAAAACGAAACTGTTTTGCAACCAGTGTTGAACCGAAAAAACTCAGTAGGTCGAGGACGGTAGTCAGAACTGTAGGGATGTATGTATGTAAAAGCACATGACAAACAAATAAATGCAATTACTCGTGTCTATTATATTCGCAAAAAGATATTTGTTTAATTCCACAAAAAAAAGCATTAAAGGACACAAAAATAAATAAACAAGCAAAAATAAAATGCCAGAACACAGCAACAATATTGCAAACGAAGAGAGAAAAATAAAAAAAACTTAAAACCAAATGGTCACGGTGTGCACTTTCAACATAGTCACCCACAGTTGTTGATCCAAAGTTTAACACAACGACTGGGTTCTGGTGTAATTGTGCACACTGGGCACTCATAGTAAGTATGGAATAAAATAGTCGGCAAATGGTCGCCGAGGCTCTGACGACAGCTCATTGCTTTCTTTATGAATTTTTCGCTGGCTTTTCGACACCGATGATGCGTTGGATTTCGATCTTCAACTCAGGAATTGTTTCTGGTTTATTCGCATAGACTCAAGATTTCACAAACTTCCCAAGGAAGAAATCGCACTGAGTTTACTCGCATGATCTTGGTGGCTAGTTGACATCAGAATTTCGTAAGATGTTTTGCAAGTATTCGATGGGTTCATGCGCGGGTGGTGCCATCCTGCTGAAACCTCATGTCCTTCAGATCAATGCAACCAGTTGAATCCACAAGAATTTCGTTCTCAGGTCCTGTAACGAATTCCGCTCTACTTCCGGTCTCATTTCCAAAACGAAAAGGCCAAATCACTCCGCTTGACCAAAATTCTCGCCAGATATTTACTCGCTGTTCATGTATTTGACTTTCATGGATCGTGTGCGTCTCTTTTGATGCCCAAATTCGAATGTTTCGTTTATTCACGAAGCGATTCAGATAGAAAGGCCCTTCACCGCTGAAGGTGATTTTTTTTCAAAAAATCAGCATTTGTTCCCTTCGCTCTATTGCCCAATAAACGGTGCTTTGCACGGCCGGCTAGTTTGAGCGCATGAATAAGCTGAATCTTGTACAGGTGTTTCGTCAAAATTCAACGGAATATTACTATTTACTCACTATATGTATTTTCCTCTACTAATGTGTATAAATAGACCTTAATGCTACGTGAAAGTAGAAACTGATGGGAACGATGCCGAATTGATGATTTCAGGTTTTCGACGACACGCTCGTTTACACCGATAATCTTTTCAAAAGACCACCAAGAGAATTCCCGTCCCAGGGATTCCCTTGATTCTCACAGAATTTTCCAAAACCGAATTCGCAGGAAATTTGTGCGAGAATCCCCGGAAATTTACCAATTACTGATTGTAGCTTTTATTAATTAAAATCTTAAACCTTTAAAGTTTTATTAAAATTGCTAAACAAGCAAATATTTTAACAAATGCTAACCGTGATTTCAAATCGCTAAATATGGCGAGAAACTACCTAAATTATCATCATTGTTACCAACTCTAGTTGGCTTATAAAGCAGCTGAAGTGTCTGCTGATAGTAACATTGTACAGGAAAAAAATTTCAAGTACAGAGGCAATATTGAGTTGCAGAAACCTTTTGGAGGCTTTGCCTACAATGCGGTCTACATTGCTTGACAGCGAGCCTGTATTTTCTTTCACAGGGCAATACGTTTCTAAGATTAGAGAGATCTTCGATTCATTCAATAAACGCATTGTCGATTATAAAAAGTCACTTTCAAACACCGTTAAATAATGTCCTTTATTTGTTACATTTTAGTTTTTAAAGTTGTTTCTACGTTCTAATACCAACTCAATGGAACTTATTTTTATGGGATCATGTTTGTTTTTCTTCTAGCGTCTCTTTCAAAAAAGTCACATAAATACAAACTATTTTCACTTATTTGTCCAGAGCGGGAATTCCCGAAACCCCGGGAAGTTTTTATTTACTTCCCGATTTCTCGGGAAATGTAAAAGTACGGGCAAAGAAAAACTCTACTTACTATCCATATTGGACTCAGTTTTTTTTATCTAAGTTTGTAGGGCACTATTTGAATTGTTGACAGATTAGCTGCACTTTCTCCACTGAAAATTCCGCGAAGTTTGCAAGTGGTATTAGCGTACATTTTTGGAACGAATTTCCGTCATACCTTGTCAAGATTGGTTTGGAGACAAACCGGTTTTGACTATGTGCCATCTTTAGTGTCATTTTTCGTTCTGAGCACATAGCCGAAAGCGGTTTGTCTGACAAGGGATGACGGAAATTCGTTCCAAAAATCGACATCAAAACACCCTGCCGATATATCAAATCAAGAATGAGTTAGCGGACCTTTTCCCATTCTTGTTATAAGATTTCAGAATGAGAATGTATTCTTTTCTTGTATAGTGATTCCTTTTTATAATCCGGTTGTCAATTGGAAATGTACAAAGTAATACAGTATATTAAAATGTTATTTTTATTATCTAATAATCTAAAAGTAATTTCAGTAACGATTCATTTTAATAAAAGACCAAGTACAATCTTGCACACTGATCAATCATAGGAGACAGCTGTTTAATATTAGAGTTGCCACTTTCTTCCTTTTATTTTCAAGTTATTTTTTTCTGTTTATTTTAAATTTAGAAATTATTTAAGCGCTCTGGCAACCATACCTGGTGAATTGCCTGTAAATTCCCTTTTTGGCAAATACTTATTTTTCTTATATTCTGACTTCTTTTTTTGGAATACATATTTCGGTATGCCACAGACTTCCAGAACGTCGAGATACGATAAAAAATATTGCGCAGTCCACAGACTTTATAGCACTATACCAATTGATTTTGTGCTATTTTATGGCGTGATTCTTTAATATTTCCGGTTATTAAGCGACTATAACTGTAGGAAGCATCCATTTACTTTGGTCGTTATGGCACTTTGCATCCTACGGTGTGTTAACCTTGTGTATCCTTATTTGTATTTTTTTTTTTAAGATAAAAGAAATATGTGGGCGACAATAAAAATTCAAACGATTTAAATTAAGGCGAGTGTCTGGAAGTGGTTTCGAATTAGTCATTCGACAATGACGTTTTGCAATTTCAACATTACGGATACTGGGTTGAACTATTTCCACTCGGATTTCAAGCAATGACAAACTTCAGACACACACTCATGCAATACTTTCTTCGGTTCCGTTTGGTGATTCACTCATTGCCGGCGTTTATATAAAATCCGTATATTGACACTTGTTATATCGCACATGTGAGAAAATAAACGATATGTAAATTTACGTGACTAAGGATCACAAGTATTTTGTGCAGCCGGTCTCAGCCCGAATCTTACTGCTGTATGGAGCCATACACTCTAATGCTACGCCTACACGATAACATCCATGGCTGCGAGCATCTTCGGTTGATGTAGATGTTTGTTGATGAGATGGATCTTGAATCCAATGTCTAAACAAACGCGCCATATTTTAATAACAATAAAATACGACCATAACAAATAACTTGGGATATAATTTCATATACGCGTAATTCGTCTTCACAGTAGCCTTTAAGTAATACAGCGATCAGTGAAATATTTTTTTAATTTACGTTTTCGATGTTTTCAAAACAATTTTTTTAATATATACGAATTCTTGTGGCCGTTTCACACACTACTGTCAAATAAAATTGTTTTCAAGCGGCAATCAGCACAACAAGTGGCATTTTAATCAAGTAACGGTTTAAAAGTAACAACGGCACCAGTGGGATATTAAGGGCTGATGTAGTAACAGAAATAAAAAGATTTCCTAGATTGCTCTTAAAAATTGTTTGAGTTTCGTTTTACGTTTCTGTCAGTTTTTCTCTTTCAAACTTGGTTTAAATCATCCCATAGTGCGGCCAGTAGCAAAGAGCCATTGCCAGATAATACGTTTTTACTGTTTGCCTGAAAAGATTACATTTAAAAGTGATGGAAATTTTTGGATTATTTAAGAGAGAACGTGGATAAATAAAATTAAAAAAAGATACAAAAAATAAATAAATAAAATAAAACATTATAATGTGGTCACAAAATTGTTGTAGTTTTTCGTTTAAGCAAGAACACCGACAAGAAATAATGTGGCCATCGGCCATTACTGTCAAATTCTCTAATGGTCAGCGCATAAGCACCAAACGAGTACACTATACACTCACACATGCTTATTTATGTTACTTAAACAAATACAGACAACCAGAATATTTTCGAAAAAAAAAATTAAAAAGAAGGGAAACACAAAGAAACTTTGTAAAAATAAAATGCATTTTTATGGCTTTGACTTATTTTTATTTTTTATTTAACTGCTCCAGCGTATATCTTTGACTTTAGGCAACAGCCAATATCGACAGTATCCTTGATTATAGATGTTCGTAAAAATATTTTAAATTTCTGTATATTAAGGGAAGTCCATTAATGCTACCATTCCTTAAGACAGGCTTAACAAAACAGCCAAATGACTGCTGAGAACCGACTGGTCTTCTGTATTGTATAAAGTACTAATTGGCATTCACATAGAACACTTTTATGTCAAGATAACAAGTGGGTAAACTGTATATTCAGTTTTATATTGATCTGCATAACAATAAGAATATGTTTCCTTGCAGGAAATTCATGAAAAATAAACAGTAAAATAACATCGATGCTGTCATTAGACTTAAGAAAATCCCAGTTCAGTTTTAAGTGAATAGAGGCATAAAAGTACCTATTGTGCTTATTTTAGAGACAAGTACAATCCCAATTGTAAGACACTGCAACCACGAGAATGAAAAGGGTTATACAATAGGGGCATAACTACTCGTTATTCAAATTTATTTTAGATGCAGTATACCTTCCATATGAATATACTTTCTTTGGTGACAATGCTTCAAGATTTGTTTTTGCCCATCATCCGTATATCCGTATTGTTTAAATTACCCAAAAGAGGTTAAAATATTGAAAGCTTAATTAATGTAGTTTAAATAGAAGGTTTTAGTCGCTTTAAAAAAATCCATAGTAGGAGAGAGGGATCCGAGTACCAGAATTGGAATGAAATTTTTGATAAAAAAATGAGCCAGCATTTTGGGAGTGGGCAAAAATAATTAGCTCAAAGACTAGGATGAATTTATATGAATAAGGATCGTTTATTGATTAAATTATAACAAGAACTTGTAGTGTTTTAAAATAACCATAATATGTTTGCCACAACCCTATATTGTTGGAGAGATCATAATAAAGTTGCCGATACCGGACCACATTAGCTGTAGTAAGAATCCGTCTAACTGCTGGCCACTTTTTTGTAGTCGCCTTCGAGTCTCTTGAAGTGGGTTTATTGATGTCTAATGAAACACATTTACAATGAATTTCCGTTATCCCTTGTCAAGTTTGGTTTGAAAACAAACTTGACACGAAAGTGAAGATGGCACATAGCCGAAACCAGTTTATCTCCAAACTTAACAAGAAATGATTATTAACTATCTAATTTTTAATTAATCGAATAATGTAAATATACTTTCATTAATATCGAACCTGTGACAATTCTGGTTTTGATAAACTTTTATTTCTGTCTTCCAGAAAATTCTTTAAACTCAATTTATAATTAATGTCCTACATCAACCTGTTTTGCATTAAAAAGATAAATATAGTTTCTCTAACAACTCATCCGCCAGTTGCTGATTGTTGCCCCAAGCCATGAATTATATGAATCTTGTTTTCTTTGCAACGACTTTAAAATAAAACACCTTCTGCTCAAACACCAACACAAGCACATTCATCTTAAAGCATGGAAATTAAAAACAAACGCATTTAAACTCAATTTACCAGAAGACATCAAAGGATAAATAAATTAATAAAACAAGACAAGCGGGCTGGTTGACAATACATTGTTGCACTTATTTTCAAACGTGCCCCTAGGCTATGTCGTACCACTAAATTTGTTTATAAAAAGTATTATTTGAGGTTAGAAATACTCATTTAGCTTTCAAAAACTTTGCGTACTTTTGGCGACAAGCTGTTGTTGTTTACAGACGCCGATAGCAATAGCGGTACCAAAGCTTTTTTATGAAGTTAAAAATCTTAAATTATTCAGAAAAAGCAAGAACAAAAGCCACCAGCTTTTTATCTTGACACTTTCACAAATAGGTGAAGAAGAGAAAAAAATAATGAAAAACTCTCCTATCTTGGAAACTCTGAAAGAAAAGAAATTTAATTGTCTAACGAAAACTAAACTAATAATCATATGTAACTTCGGATCAAAAGGGCAAAAACAATTCAGTGTATTTATCGATACTCAAAATCTATCATATTGAACAAACAGCTGTGCCTATGTGTACCATAACCCACAGCAATGTTACCTCATTCAAAGAGGCACATTTGTTTAGTTTGAGAACATATTTCAGCACTAGTTTGGAATATGCCTTCACTTGCTTCATGCGTTTTATAACCGATTGATTGTTAAGTGCAATAAGAACTTTTCTTCCTTGTACCCGACTTTCGAGCAGGTGTTCCAACGCATGTAACAAACCAAGCAATTCTGCCTGGTAAACTGACACGTATTTCCCCAAACGCAGACTACAGTACAAGTTCTGTTGAACAAATACACTTGCTCCTGCCCTGTCATTCATAAAAATGCTGATGACGTTCTCCGTGCACTCATTGTATATAATGTCTTCCACAATGAGTGTCCGATGCAGCCTTACGCCTACTTTCCTTCTACTCGAGCGTTGCATTGAGGTCAAGAATACTGTTATGCCCGAGAGTCGGACCAAAGCTATGCCAAATTACATCGATTTCCATACGCAAAGCTGACATTGCGGCCGTTGACCTTATGAATAAGTCCTTATGAATAAGTCTTCTTAGATCGAAAGAAAGAAAAGTAGTTTTATGGTTAGAGCTATTATTCTATAGTTAGGATACTTTACTCTTGGGTAGCATGTAACTAAATATTGTATTGTTCAAAGCAATTCATATGGACGGAAAACTTTTTATGATTAAATGAAAACAATAACTTGTTTACCGCAACTAAAGTATTGTTTAAAATGTTTTAAAATAACCATTATATGTTTGCACAACAATGTATTGTTGTAGAGAACATAATATGGCTAATATGTGCATACCCAACCATTTAAAGTGGGGTTTCACTGGAACAGTAATATTTGTTATTTTTTGCTGTTGGACAATTTTGTCTTCTATGGGAAAATATTATACGAGAACATTTCGATGAATTTACTGCTATTCTCCACTTTTTTAGTCACCCTTATTAGCTCATGAATGTGAGACTTAAGTTGTTCGGATGCAACTTTCGCATCTTGATTAACACTTACAAATGTAGTGTCGTATGTAAATGTTGACGTATTTAATAACGACATGATGCGAATCGAGGTGTTTGGGTATTCGGAGGACGGCCTGAGTTAACGGTTGACTTTTTTGACAATATTAAGTTCTCGTGGATATCAACAAGTGCAAACACAGGAAAATATTATACATGTAATCGCTGGTGGTGGGTAATGTGTTAACGAACCACAATTTTATTAGTTTTTATCAAATTTTCACAAAGGCACACGTTCTTATTTCTAAACACATTTGCAAATTATTTTTTGAAAAATGTTCGGTTTAGAAGAACATAAAACCGCAGAATTGTCTTATCGAGTGTTGATTACGACGAAAACGTATTTAATTTTATAATTGGGATCGTTAAGTTCCTTAAATATATAGATCGTGAGATTAAAAACTTCTAAAGAAATATTTTTGCATAAATTTATGACATTTCGTAATGCCGATAACTGCAGTAAAATTGAACCTCTCGCACAACTCGCCCATGACTAACTCATGATCAACATTTTCAGAAAACTATAATAAAAAATTATCTAAAAATGTTATATTTTTGTTTTAAAAATGTCAAGCTCTTTTTGGTCAATAAAACACCAGCTTTTTTATTTAAATGGTTTAAAGAACTAAAGATTAACAAAAGAATTGGAAAATATAAAGAAAAGTTCTACGTGACACGTAAATGTAAAGCTGATCAAATAAAATTTACACAACGTCAACTTTTTTATTTATTTTTTTTTTTTTTTTAACAAAAGGAACAAAGAGAGAAAACCACTTTTTTACATCCTTTAATAGAGATGAAAGCCATTTATGAATAAAAGGGATTAACAAGTACGAGTATTTGTTAGGAAAAGTAAGATTGAAAGGTTTTTGTGAATTGACTTGAAACGGTTTTGTTTATTTAAAAACGAACAAGAAGAGCAGGGCCACAATTTCCAGCTTTGACAGATTTTTATCGTTGCAAAAAGGCGATAATGTTCTATAGTGAATATTATTTGAAAATCTTTCATGGAAAATGCGAACAAATATTGCTAAGAAAACAAAAATAAATGATTGTTGGCATATTCAAGCCCTTACTGAAATGCAAAACATCTAGTGCCACGAGCAGCGTTGCCACGACAGAACATTATTTGTAACGCTAAGTTTTGAATATTTTAAAACGAAGAGAGTTACCACAAAGAATCATTCGTTCTCTGTCTTCGTCATTGGTAGCATCGAAGTTGAAACGACTTTAAGAAAAAAAAAAAAACATAAAATTGAGATAACATTACGGCAATGTGCAAATTTCTTGAAACTAGATTGAATTGCATTTAAACTGACGAAGAGTTTACCCTATACTATCATATACTACATTTTCATTTTGGACGGATTTGGTCAAGTCGGAATGTGATCACAAATCTTAAGAATATGTTTTGAGATGTAATCTTATCAAAATAACATTCCCTATATTGAATCTAGGATGGCAGATATATTACTGTTCTGTGGTGCTGTGTTCCGATAGCATATTTATGTTTATTATTTCACCCTCAACATGAAAATTTAATTTCAGCACACGGCAGTCTTTGATTTTTCGCTCAAATTTAGCAATACTATGCAAATATTGTCAATAATAAAATACACACACACACCGCATAAACGAAAGTAAACACTGTTTTTGATATAGTTGAATGGGTTTCATTGAATGGAAGGTAGCATATTGCTGGAAAACAAACAACTTCCTAAATTTTTACCTTCATTGCATCAAATATTAAAAACACTCTGAATTTGGAGTATTTTCAAACAATAATAATATTTCTACAACAAAAAAATTAAATTCAAATTAAATCTAAAGTTGGACGGTAGATGGTTTAATTTCACAATTGTAAGGCTATAATTTTGAAAAGATGAAAAATATATTTGTCTTCAATTGCGAAAAATTGCTGATTTTTCACTTTTTGCAAGCATATGGAAGATTCACCAACTTTGATCGTACACTGCAGAAACAATGTGCAACCTACAACAAGTGTATGTGATAGTGATATTTAATTTTATTCACTTTTACGCAATACCCAGTTTTACCAAGAAAAACTTATTTCTAAAACAAATAATTTAGCGTAACTTTGGAGGTGAACGAACCCAATGTGCGTCGTGGGCTTAATTGTCATATTTGTTGTCATATAAAACTGCAGGTCAAGCGACAGTGCTTAAAATTATTTAATCGTTGGATGTCTTTCCTGTGCAAACAAAATATTCTTATACATTTAAAAAAATATCTTATGATTTTTTCGTCACTTATTTTGTGATCAAAGAAAATAATCGTGTTTGAAATAATCAAACTGGAGACAGTAGCGTCGAACATGTAGACATGCCACTCACATGTACCTAAAGAGAACTATCTGATAACGTCAAATCTTACGAATAAATAGATTATTAAATTCAGGTGGTCTTTTTCGTGAAGTGAATCGTTCGTCAAATGTTGAAGTAACCTAATTGTGTCGGCCGTTGTTTGGTGACGTGGACCTGCTGAAATCACAAGTCTGCCATATAAATACTTTCTGTTTAAAGCAAACCTCGCCATTTACCATTGTTTGTTACTGCAGTGTATGTGCTATAATTATGCACATCACTGTTAAGCGTAGTTTAATTTAAAACAAAATAATTAAGCAAACAAAGGCTACGAACTTAAGGAGCTGTAGAATTGCAAACATCAGCATATTCCACACAAATAATTCACTTCTGTTGTTGATCAATACAAAATTGTATTAAGGACAAATAATTTTAAAATAAAAATCTGAACTAAACTTCGCTGGTTGTTTAGACCAACTCATCAGGAAATCTTTACTCAACTTTTATATTCCTTAGACCAAATAAGAATCCAAAAATGAAAAGATTTAAGTTTTAACAAAAATCCTCCACAATATATAAATTGTTATTTAATTTTTCCTACTTGTCTTAATATAAAAATTGCATTTTTAATAAAATGAATTGGGACAAAATGAGTTAATAATTTTCCTAAAAATAAATTTAAATAAAAACATTAGCCTGCTGTGTTTTGGTATTAGATTAATTTTTAGCCTTTTGATTTAATAAAATGTCTATTGACTTTAAATAAGAAATATTTGAGTGCTTCCAAAAAGGAAACTGTTTTAGAAACTTAGTTTCATTTTTGGATACAGACAATGCAACAACAAAGAAACCCAAAACGAAACATCAGTTGTGTGTAAATATTACACACACACTATTAAATAAATATATGCAGAAGAAAATCAAATTATGTTAGTAATCTACGCAAATTATCACCACAGCACTACTGCTTTCAACAAACTATGTTAAGTCATCAAAAGCAGTAAACAACGATGCAGACGATGCAAAATTGTTTTTAGAAACACAATAATATAAAACAAATTTAAAATGTTGGAAACCAAATATTCAGCACCGTTTTCAACATAGTTGCAGATGATGCAACATTAAATAGAACGTGACTATATTTGATCTAATGTTCCTTCGTGTGTAGCCGGCATTGAACTGGCTTTTGTTCTTATTCAAATGAATATATATCAAAATTGTACTACGTGGCAGTATTTAGTTAATTTCATTTGCCAACTGCAATACATAACGAAAACAATATCCGATTAACCGTCAGTCATTATTGAAAGGTACTCTTAATTATAAAAAGAAAAATACAAATATGATTACATTCGCATATAAATGTGCTTAGATTACAGACTTGGCAAAAAGCAAAGATGTTGCAAAAAGGGGGGGGGGGGGGGGGGGGGGGGGGAAGTTACAACATTATATAAGTTTGTTAAAAGTCGCACACGAAGTCAATACAGTTGCAAATCGCAACCTTAGTCTACGAACGGTAACGCTGGTAATACCTAAACAGTAGGAATGCTAATAGTTTATAAACGAAATATCCTTTAAATAAGTAAGATCACTCTGCAGTAACGTTGTGACCATCATCATTACTGACGACTTCTGGAAATAGAAGCCACCGGCTCTTAAATTACACCAAACTGAGCCTTTTACTACTTATTAATAATTATCAAGAATTTCGTTTTATGTTATTCTTATTCTTTTTTCTCGCTTTATTTTCCATCATCAGTACACTTCACTTAAAAATAGAATACAATAATTTTTATATTTCCAAGGTTTTAGGTACCCCTTAAAATAAGTATTGCAACAAATGCGGGCCTTTGTTTGATAGATTTCGTACTAAATTTTATTTTTGATAGAAATTAGAGGAAACGATAGATGAAAAACTTGATTTAAAATTTTTAAGAAACTTAAAAATTCACAACTTCTATCGATTTCATATCTGAAGTTGTAGAAGGAGTTAATTGTGCAAAGTAATATTCTTACATATATTTTATAGACGTTTGAATGCCAATAGTTGAACCCTGCACTGTGAGCCACATAGTTGAAATTCTTTTTGGAGATTAATTTCACGGGAATTTAATAACTTGTGTTATTCTTGTTTGTTAACTGTGTTCTTTTTAACCAAAATACAGTTAATTTAAAAAAGTATGTGAGAGCAAACAATGTAAAATTGAATTAATTAGTTTATTAATTTAATAAATTGTTTCATTCAATTTACTAAAGGAGGGTTTAGATGTAAAATAAGACGAGTAAAACGAGAGCCCAGAATTCAAGATCGCAAACAATTCTTTGCACGGGGAAAAATCTGTAGTACATTTTTCGTCGTTCATACTTCTGTGGAGGGTATATAACATTCGGAACAGCCGAATATAGCTCTTTCAATTGTTCTCAATTTATCAGGTAAAACAGTTAAAAAATAAATTGTATTGAATCTTAAATGTTTATTCGTTTAAAAATTACTGAACGCAAAACTTTTTAAATAAACCACAATCAGTTAATGTAAAAATATTCTGAGTATAAGCGAAAATATTTTTAATAAAAGACCAACATTTTTTTAAATGTCATATGCCCGATGTGAACTACTCTGAGATCATATTACGTCGCTTCAAAATGTCGTGTTTAAAAATTAAATGAGAACTTCCAGAAATTTTTGTAACCAGCTGAATTTAACGAGCAAATTCTTGCAAATACAAAAATACGTCTGGTGTGCAGTCATGGTTGTAAAAGTGTGAACCTGAAATTGTTTTTGAACTGAAACAAGTCTGTTGACATTTTGAAAGGGGGTAAGTTTTCTTTGTAATTTTTCCACAAACACCTACACGTACACATTTCACACATACTCTCACATTCTTTTACGTATTTTAACTTTGGAAGTATTTTACAAATACAAATTGCAGCAACTGTAACACGTCGTATAGAGTAAAACCCGATTAGAACAGAAAAACATCTCTTCGGGGGCAAACAAATTAAAGAAATACATTTCTGGCAGTGCCAGAGAATGGAAAACATATATTGACTGCTTGTTTAGTTTTAAGACTTTGAAATCGGCAGGTATTTTGTTCGAGTACGTGAAGAGGATTTAATTAAAATGACATCAAGTCACAAAATTTATTAAATTTCTAAATTGGTTTAACAAAACAAGAGAAATTGTGAAATCCACGGAGAATAGAATAAAATGTTCTAAAACTTTGCAACATAAGACCTTCAAAAAGGGATCAATGAAGCTGGAAGGGGAAAAAATAGGTAACCAAAAGTAGTCTCGCTTAAGGTGAATACTTGTAATCCTTTTAAAAAAGCAGTAATTTTATCTTAAATCTTCTTGTCGTTTTGGCAAATTCAAAATTTGTTTTAATTAAAAAATCCAAAAAAAGGTTGTTCAAAGCCATTCAAAAATAAAAAGGGCTTTCCAATCAGCGCCTGTCCCTGTTCAGAATAGTGACTATGTTGTATCGGTGCCGTAACTCAAATCTATAGTTTATTATACAGACCGCAAATCCCCTTGACAAGTGACTCAAACATTTTTTTTTTGTCCAAACCCAAAAACTAGTGTTCGCTAGATTAAACGGTTTCGTCGAAAAATAATCTTTAGCGGTAAGGAGAGTTTTTGTATAAAAGACGGTGCTAACGGGATCGCTTTCTATATAAAATAAAAAAAAAATGCATAAAAAATTATACTGGCCGCCGACATCAACGGTTCGTACTTCTGCGAAAACAAAGTTGTGGACATCGTTAACCACGAATTGCATAGAACAATGATACCCAACTTATTGAAGCCCGACTTTAACTATACACTCGTACATAGATACTCCGACAGCATAGCGATACGTGCCACACAGCGTACGCGATGGACATTCTGCTAAAACAAGTTTTGAAGGTATCAATCATACTAATCGATCTTACGCCTCTAGATTTTGTGAGGAATATTTTAAGGTCACACGTTTATGCCAATAAACCGCGGTCGACTGCTGATCTCCAAAGCATCGCATAATGTCAGAACTGTAAAAAAATTACCCCTTTTTGAAAAACAAATTATTACAACAAATAGCAGCCCCGGTATTAACAACCACTATTTTTAAAGCAATATCGTCTGTAAACAACAAAATATATCACGGCGTCACAAAATTAAGAGACTTTTTATTGGCATTTTAACATTCTTTGCAATTGTTGGTAAAAATAAATAAGTTCGGAATATTAATAACTTCTCTGTTTTTGGATTGATCAGACCAATAAAAATTTATTTTTGTAATAAAAATTATTTTGTAAAATAAAGTTTTTAACACCTTATGACCCCCATATTGTACTATATTGTTTCAGATGATGAAGTTTTGCTTTCCGACTTTCTGCCGTCCTGTAGTCAATGGACTGTAAAAAATAATTAAGGTGCCACGTTAAATCATACGTAGATGAGAGTTCCAAAAATCATCGAGTTTTACCTATGCGTTTTTAAGATACATACTTTTCTCGCTCTTCAATTTGTAGCATATGTGGATGGGCCTTTCGAGGAAACAAAGAATATCGTTAGTTCCTCACACACACTAATGGCTTAATTCAAATTAACAGCGACCCGCCCTTATTGAAAAACACTTTACACAAAACGAGGTTGGTCGTCAAACCAATTTTTGGTAATCAAAGAATTTCGATTAAGGTCCAGAAAATCTGATATCACATAATAAGCCAAAGAAAAGACTTGTTGGTACCAACAAAGTAAACCTTTCAAAACTTCTCTTCGGTCAGTTGAAAGATAGTGCTATAAAATGCAACAGAAAGGGATTTCCCAAATGACCATTTCAACTAGAACTAATTTAGAGAAAAGATGAGCTGTAGTTTTTATAAAAAAAATCAATACCAGTTGGAAATTCGCGGTGATAGTTTTGCGATGTTACCAATGTCAAATTTAGTGGTTCGGACGGAGGAGGAGCATTATGCATAATGCCTTAGACGGGAGAAAGGTTGTCGATGGTGCAGAAACAGCACCGTATTGTTGAACTTTGGACTATGGTGTTAAACAAGGTAATGGTGATATGGCAGCTCGTAGTGCTTCTTTGCAGACGATTCAATTCAAAGTCCTAGAAACGACCAAGAATTTATTATTATTAAATGTTTTTTTTTTTAGTGAAAAAACGTTTAAGAATGATTTTTCTCATAATCAACAATTTAATGGGGGAAAGTTGAGGTGATTAAAATCACAATTGCTATTTGCTGGCTATTTTGATTTCTCCCTCTTTAAAGTTTTTATTATTCTCCTCTTGTGCTACTCGTGCACAAAGTGAAGTTGCCAAGTCAAACGAAACAAAGTTTGTGGCACGTCGTCACAATTTAGGCACCGCTAAGAACATTTAATGACACTTTAAAGTTAAAAAGCGAGGGAAATGCGCAAACTTACTCTCTTGAGGCATATTCTTCTAAATTGAGATATTTTTTCCAAGTTAAATATCCTAAATATTCTGGGATTTTCCTACAACAATCAATATTTCAAATGTCGTGTGCGTTTTGTGTTTGTGTTGGTCGCTGGGCAGAACATCCCAATGTCAATTTAGTAATTTTTCATTAAAGAGTGTTGACCATGTAGTGGTTTTTATCACACAATTTGTGATTAATTTATTGTTTCTGCTTTTGTCGAAAAACATTTTTGCTTCATGTGCAAAATGTTCCAATGGCATGTCTAACAAACACTAACTCGGTTTTTGGTTGGCTTTATTTCATAGCTGAGACACGTCAATGCATAACTTGTTAGAACTTGTTGGAAAAGAACCACAGAAGAGAATACTACCCTGATATTTTATGTAATAAAAATGGAGAGTGTGGGGCAGGTAATTGCAGCACATTTTTTTTTGAATATATGTATATTCAATAGACTATTGTATGAAGACATAACTTTATTGAAAACAACAGCTGTTGCACAAAGCTGCTAACGGTAGAAAATCTGAATGACAAAAATAGTAGAACAGAACCTAGATTTTCTTAGGGCACTCTCCTCTCTCTTGGGTGAGATTTGATTTTTTCATTATTGAGAAATAATTTGATAATTATATTTTTAAATTTCGCTACGTCAATAAACGGTAAATTATTTAAACGAGGCCCGTTGATAACTTTCCACGGAACCCAATTAACTTATTTTGCTATTGAAATATCTATTTTAATATTTAATTTGAGTAATTGTGCAGCTTAGGCGTATTGGTGGGTCGTATAAGCATATGGTGAGGCCAAAGTGGTTAGATAATTTTAAGAGCGGTTAGTTATACGTCGATTGAGATAAAAAGCGTAAAAAGCATATACGCAAAATTGGCAGCCTTTTTCGGTAAGTTTACGAGGAGAAAAATAAAATATTCGGAGTGACTTAACAAAATATTTTAGATAATCTAAAAACATTGGCAATGATCCCAATAACCTGCTGTTATGCCTTAAAATCGACAACCAAACCGAATATTCATTAAAAAAAAAAAAAAACCCCCGTTTAATTGCTCGCATCAGCTTGCTGTTATGTATTTTGATTTCATCTAAACGAGAGCGCCACTGGGGCACTTTACAGAACACTCTTGATGAAATTAAACCGAACTCTCAAAAAAAAAAGTGATAAATTAAACAGCAGGTTGGTGAATTGGTTTTTAAATTTACAAATTTTTCTTTCCTAAAAAGAGTGAATCGATTCTTGCTTACACGACATAATGTTTTGCCACAGTTTTACAATTATCAGCAGTGACCATGATGGCACCTGAACTGCATGGTATAGTATAATGAGTACGCATCCCTGCACAATATCATATTCATACATAATTTAAAGTCTGTATATTAAAAAGCTGTACAGATAACTCGATGATTTTTTGAACCATGCTTTGGATAAGTGGGCGTGGCGATATTTCGTCCCCATTCCGTATAAAGTTTACGTATGATCTAACGTATCGTAATATTGACTACATGTTTTTCTATTAAATTCAAAATTAAGGTCATGGGACGGCAGAAAGTCTGGATGTAAAACTTACAATTTATCAAAACCTATCGTGATGGGTATGATACCCATCATTCTAACGATATAATCCAATATGACAGCCATGGTCTGATCAATCCAAAATTATCTCAGTTTTTCTCTTTTTCTGTCCTTTCATGAAAAATTCAAAATGTTTCATGTGGTCTTCCGCCTGCTGGTTAGTTATTGGCATTACAAATAAATTTGGTTACATCAGTTTTAAAAATGAGCCAATCAGCACTCCAACTCTAAACTCTCATCAAGCCAAGTTTATTTTATAGCAAACTCTTACTTTTTATCACTTCTAAATTTGCTAAAGGACAACTTTAGACAATTTATTTATTCGGTGGCCAATTGGGATAATATTCCCATTCGTTTTCTACTAATACAGACCTTAGCGAATGGTAGAGAAAAAATTTCTCCACTGAACTCTACTGAATACTCAATATATCTTCTTTCCCCTAAAACTTGCATAAATAAGTAAAATACGTTACCGTAAATACGTACTTTAAAGACCAAATAATCAAATATTTTTTGAACACATCTTGGTCTAATGTTATTTTCACCAACAATTGCAAAGAATGTTAAAATGCCAATGAAAAGTCTCTTCATTTGTAACCCCTTGATATATTTTGTTCTTTATATTGTTTAAGAATGCTGGATGGTCATACCAGGGTTGCTATTTATCGCATTAGATAATGTTGTTTGTCAAGAAGAAGACATTTTTTATAGTTAAACTCCGTTAAAATATCTAAATCTGACACTGTGTAAAACTTTTCTGCATTATCATCGCCATGCGGCAACATGATCAACGCTATAAACAGTTCAAAATTATTAAAACATAATTGGGCGACATTCAGGTCAGAACTTATATTTAAATAAAAATGGCAGTAAATTATCTTTCAAACTTCACCAATTTTATTGCAAATAATAAATTTATCACTTTAAAACAAAAAAAAAATCGATTTAAAACCGTGAACAAAAGCAATTAAAAATTTTACGAAAATCACATGGTTTTGTCAGACTCGTTGTGACAATTATTTTTTATGTCGAAATAATTTTATTTAGAAAATTTCGACTAAAACTTTGTTAAAAAGCAGTTGCGCAAAACAAACACAAAAACTTTTTTTTATTCAGCCACGTTTTATTTCCAGTTTTGTTTTATACAAAAACTCACAACATAAACAACAGACCCAGTTAGCGGCGACCTATGTTCTAGCCACCAATTTAACCATCTGCGGAGAAAAAATTGCTACAAATTAAATTAATGAAAAAAATTTTTTGAATTCATTAATCATTTTTTTTTCTTGTTCGTTTAAAATTTTTAAATTCACATCTTCATTAAAGAAAAAATATATTTTTGAAATCAAAACAGAAATAGATTAGGAATCTTAACAAAAACCCCTAGAAAATTTAGTTAAGAATCCACACAGAAAACTAGTGCAAGTAAATTAAAGTTGGCCATGAAGAGCGCGGAGAAAAAATATTTTTGAAATCGCAATAGATCCGCGCTAAAATTATAGTCTGCATACGCAAAACTTTTTTTATTTATGGTTCTGGCCGTCAGCTGGCAGGCACAAAGATATGGCTCGCCGTAACTGAGTGTACTGTCAGAAGTGCTGACTTATATCTCCTGGTGGTGGCGGCGAGTAACAGGATCCTGTCTCTACTAGGAATCTGGCTAAATAAGTCGAACGGAGAGAAGTTAACACCTTTTTTTTAATTCACGGTGGAACAGCATATGCCAGGAATGCTGAGCTAAAAGGCTGTTTGGTCCCTAGTATGCGAATACTGGATACCAGTTGATATGCAATTTTAATACAGACTTACTCGTACTAATGGGGCTCCGTATGGGATGAATCAGGAAGCCTCGCAAGAGGCAAAGAGATGACAAAGGGAGGAATGAATTCCTCCCTGCTAGGGCTGGACGGGACAATCTTTAAATTTACTTTTAAGGCGTTGGATCGCGAGATTCCGAATAGGGATAGGCAATTAAGAGTCACAAGAGGTGGAGGGTTTCATCTCTGTAAGAACTCTGCTATCTATTGGCCAATGGAGGAATTTCGAGGAGATGGAGAAGAAACCTTCGCAACTGGTGTACGATTCATTCTATAAGGCTATTCCTGGGAAAGAGGCTAACACGGTAGCACACATTGTGTTAATGTCCAGTCCTAGCTAGCGTAAAGCTTATGACCACGGCCAGACACAGACTCCGCGGTGAGAAAAAAGGCCAACAGTCTGCAGTCTGACATTTCTACAGTGAAGAGGAATAACTGGTGTTAGCACGAGACTCAATAAAAGTAAGTAAGTTTGTGAAAAGAAGGCGGTCGAAAAGGGAACCCCTTTCCCCCCTATATTAATCAAAAAATTATAACCTAGCTTAAGTTTTTTAATATTTTTTGTGTGGAAATGCTTTTACTTTTGACTGATTGTGGTAAAAATCCCATTCCCCCACCCACTTGATCAACGGGTGCTACAAGTCAGTACTGTTTACAATTTGCTTTGCTACGTAAGATGTCCCCATTCACTCACTGCTTTACTGTCAACGAGCGATATTAAAGTTGTTTTAGACTTTAAAAGCGGCAAAAGGAAATCCGAAAGCGCTCCAATAGGCCAAAATGGCTGAATAAAAAACAGATTTACAAAATGCCCCTTTTGGAGAACCCTTTATTAAATTAGTTATCACTTTAGCTCTTAACAGTTCTTCAATATCTGGCATTGTCAAAAAAAGAAAGGAGACAAAAATAATCTCATCATTGTTAAATGGAAATCCTTTTGTTCGCTTATTGTCGTCTTAATGGAATCTAATGTTTAATGAATGAAACATTTAAAATTGAAACGAACTAAGTGCGTTTCCGGGATACTTTAAATAATGGATTTTCGCATTGCAACCATTAAATTGTAAAAAAAATCAGAGAAAATGGAACACGCCAGTGCATTTTCCAAAAAAAAAAATTAAATAAAACGAAAAAAGTACAATGGTGCAGCAGTTACATGACGGCATTTGGCTACGAAATAGTTTGGCATTTGCCAAAGAATTATTGAGACGAGTTAAAACGTTTTAAGTATGTAAAAGCAGCAACAGCAACAAGAACCACATCAGCTTTTTTTGGCAACAGAGGAAATATTACTTTTCAAAATAGTTCAAGTCTTTTAAACACGAGTGATTCTCAAATAAGTGTGTGGGGAAGGTGAGGGTTTCTTTTTTGCCATAAGCCTGCTCATTTCAAATTTTACGAACGGAAAGAAAACGGCAGGGTGGGGATGGCCTGGGCGTCGAGATGAATACACTACTACAAACAAAGAACACACACCTTGGGGTATTCTCGCCTTTCAATTCCTCTAATACCTTCAGCCTGTCAGTGTAGTAATATTTGTAAATCCATGAATTCAATTGTCTTTTTTTTGTGCAGAAAAATAAGATTAGAAACGTGGCTTCAATAACTGGGATGTTTATGTATGCAACGATCCTGTAGATTACTTCACAAGGGGGTACAAAACCACAATTGAATCCTTCAATTCAACTTATGAAAAATTTGACTAAGGAACCCGACTTATTAAAATCCGAATGCATTACAGCTTTCATAACTTTGGATTGGAAGGCAAAAATTATTAGCCTAATTCTGAGGTTTCATTTTAAATCCTAAAGTCACAGAAGTTTATTGCCTTTATCGGAAAGTTTAATTTGCGTCAAAAATTTTCCACGAGGCCTAAATAACAAATAAAAACTTATGTGAAATCGAGGCCTTCTATAGCACTAGTCTTACTAGCAAGTACTAAACGATTCAAGCATATTTATTGCCACCGTTCTCACATAACTTGATCGCCCACAAAATTGAATCGTTTAAAGAAAGGGTGGTGCGTGATTGCTGCAGAGAAATGGGTGAATTAGGCCGTGCTGTTTTAAGAGACTTTTTTTACATCAGCATGGATAAATGCGACTGCACCATTAGAGAATACATAGACATAATTCAGAAAGTTACATAACCCTTTCTTTTCAAAGCAAACCAAAGCGCCGAGCTTGCATCAATCTTCACTATGATGAAACTAATGCCTAGCCATCTGCCACAACAATCGGGTTTTCTGCCAATGAAATGCAAAAAATGCTCTCCAAATTGGTTAAAGGCAGTGAGTTTAATATTCATAACACGGTAGGATGGTGAAAATGTACTTTCGAAATGACCTTGTGTAGGTTGTCGTAGATGATAAAATTTTAAACTTATGACGTTTTCGCTTCTTAAATAAAATGTTGCCCTTTTAAAGGTACATGCTTACACATTCACATTATTTAGATTTATTCACCTCATAAAGGGCTATGACTTTCGACATTATTAAGGGTAACATCTCAAAAAAATACCCCTTATTGTGGTCGTAAACCTATTTTGAGTGTAAAAAGGGAAACACCATTAGTCAAATTTGCAACGATTTTAAAATTTTATAAAAATTTTGGATTGATCTTTTGGAGAAAAGCATTCAAAAAAACAATGAATTTTTATTTAATTTTTCTAATTTCGACGGGTCTTTCTGCAGCACTTAGTAGCGAGTAAAATAAGACCAGATTTATTAAAATCGAAAAGATATTTTTTTAGTTTTTTTGTAGAAAAGGTGAATTTCTTATAATACTAAAGGTGTAAAATTTTAGTGTGCAGATGATATTGAAACTGATGGCGAATGATTCTTAATACTCGCAACAACATTGATAAAATTTCGAATGATTTGTAAGCTCAAAGTTTTGTGAAACTTATGATGAAATTACAGAGTTTAATCAAATTCGATTCTTGGCTTATTTATTTTCTTTTTCTGAATTTCGCTATTTTCAAAAATTGTGTTGTTTTTGTAATTTACAATTTTGTGAAATTAAAAATTTTGTGTCGTTTTGTTCGGTATTTTTGAGTATATTTTCGGATTTTTATTGAATATTGAGTTTTTAGCAATTACATACTTTTATTCCAGTTTTTCGATCGTATGGTGAATTTGCAAACTTTTGGTGAATTTTAAATTTTGCCAAAATTTCGTATTATTTATTAAATTTCGATTATTCGAGAAATTCGTTTGAAGAAATTTAAATTTAGGTCCCTAAGTTATTCGGGTGCCTCGGGTTTATAATCTCTGCTAAGGGACTTTAAAGAAATTTTTTTTACGAATTTTGTAATATATAAAATTTTATAGGCTTGCGGATAATCGTTTACCTGAAAGAGTAAAAATACCAAAAAATACTCCTGTACCTATGTTTCGGAAACTTGCTGATTTTAAATATCATTTTTGTCTCCAAACCAAACCTGACAAGTGATGACGGAAATTCGCTTCGCTTTAAAAATCTACATCCTATCTCCCCGTTAGATTATCAAATCAAGAATATACTAATAACCAATTTGTTCGAGTTTGTCCCACAGTATATTTATTGTCTTTGTATCATTTTATCGGCCCACGTGAATAGTCTAAAGTTCCGGCAAAAATTTTACTGTGCAAATTTTATAAGTCATGAAAGCAAATATGATAAGTTTTCACATATTGGTAGAGGCAAAATGTATCACTCCGTCGGAAAAAGCTAAAACTTTTACAAAGCCAGCTTTGCGGTAATATTTGTAAAGTAAGTAAATACAAAATATAAGTCGATAGACCATGAGAGAATGCAGAACACAGGTGCATTTTTTATAGCACGGAATAATTCGTAACTAATTTTGGAGCATGATGAGAAAGTCGTCAACGATTTGTCCGTCGTGATAACCCAACTGTCTTGACCTTTATAAATTCGATGAACCCGTACGTGACAGAAGAGACGCTAGAAAGCCTATTAGCGCTCGTTCCGTCAAAAATATTTCCGATGAATCTGCAACGGGTTTCTTGCCGCAAACTAAGGCGCTTTGACTGGAACAAATATAGTTCTGAGAGAACCGCGTAACTGCACACTAGTATCGATTGATTTTCGCAGCAGCAATTGGCACACAAGATCTTTAGGTTTGACAGCTTTAGGCCTCTCTGGGGTTTCTTGTATTAACTGGTCTAAATGGTCAGATTTTGACAGCTCTCACAGGAAATAAGGTTTAATATATACTTTTCTTCGTACAGCAAAATTCAAGATTTCTATTTTGCTACAAGCCTTAACATTTAGAAAGTTTGCTGTCACTGCCTGCTTTGTTACATTCCGCCAGTTTTCTTTTTTCGGTTTAATTTTTTTCAAGTATAGTCGCTGTTTTCTATGCGCAAGATCTGGTAATACTTTTTAATATATTTGAGGCTACTTTATTTAGAAAATAATAGAAAGAAATAGAAAAAGGCTGTGGTTGGGCTTAATCTTTATCTTCATAGCTTTACAGTTAAAATTCTTAACTTTTGTAACAGCCTCCGAACTCTTTTGAAACTTTGACTGCAACAATGAATTTTCATTATGCTCTAGTGAAATTTACAGGCGCTTTGAGGATATTGCATTTTGGCACTTGGTATCAATGTGTGAATTTACATATGCGTGTATGTGTGTATGTGTGTGGCAGAAATGGAATGTATTTGTGTGAGTGAATAATGGGACATGTCGAACTGTTGCCAATGCTTTTAGTGGCCATAACGTTTTTCTCTTTGATATTTTTCATTTATTTTTTTTCTTTACTTTATTTTGCGGATTTTGCTGTGATTTACGGGTCCTCCTCCAGCAGCAACAGCACATAGTGCTGACGAAAAATTTAAGCCATCGTACTATTTGACATTCATTCCCCAAGTAATATGCTGTTCAACAGGAATTCCATGTCTCTTTTTTCACTTTGTCTATTTGAATTATCAGAAAAAAAGGTAGAAACTTTGTATGCGTTTGGAATTTGTTTAAATTAATGCCTGCAAGGTTTATGCCTGCCACAAAACCTTTAACACCCAAAATACTCGTATTTATGCCAGCAGCATAAGAAAATTGATAAACATTCGTTTTCTATGAACATTTGCAAAACCGAAACACATACAGTCAAATTCATTCCACAACATCATCATGAGGGCTTTAGGTCATTTGAGTTGATGTAAAATATTTCTGTTGCAACATGTTGCATTGAGCTGATGACGATGGTGGTGTTGGTGATGGTAGGGATTGTGGTGAAGGTGTTAGTGTGAGATTTGATATCTGTTAACCAAATTTCATTCAGCTCTAATTCAGGTAATATTTCTTTTTTATGTTGGCACATATTTGCAAATACATCCTGCACATTTATCACTGAAACTAAAATGTGGGTGGCGGTTTGACTCTTGTTGAATTTAAAATGAAATTTTACATTCTCTTCGAATATTTACCAGCTTTTGATAAAAGAGTTATTGATTTAATATCATAAAAAGAGGTGGAAGAAAATACCTCACTGCAACAATACAAAAATTTCATTTTAGAAGAGCAAGTTTAAATAAAACTTTTGCTAAAAAATTATATGCTAAAATAAAAATAATGTTTCTAAAATGGTCCTTCGAACCTGCCCAAATAATTAGCGGGAAATCTCTGTAGCACATTCATACTTTTGAGAAGAGTATATAGGATTCGGCAAAGTCGAATATAGCTCTCTTTCTTTTTTTTAATTTCAACACATTTATGGCGTTTTCCTTAGGAAAAATTTTGCCTTTAAATAGGCAGTACTTGTCTCATATTGCACTTTTTACGATAAAACTCTTATTTGTATTATTTGGATAAATAAGTGTCAAAAAGAGTAGCATTTCCCCCTGGAATAAAGTTGAGTACCAACAAATTTTACATATTCGCCAGTTTTGTGTGCAACATATTTAGAAAGGAACGTGCTGTTTTTCGCAAATGTTGCATATTTTTTAACAATTCAACCTATATGTAATATGTTTGTCAGCAATGAACACGCCGTTAGTCTTTCCGCTGTAGAAGAGGCAATAGGAATGTGGACCAACCGCTTAAGAAAATTGTAGGTTTCATATATTTTTACTCTGACCTACAAACACCGAAACTTTCAAGGCTGTAGCTAATATATTTATATACTTATATATACTTATGTATATGTCAAACCGAAAATATGAAATTTTTAATATCGAAAATTTCTATTTTCTATAATTGCTCCGTTTTTGTTCAAGAGACTTCAAACTTTATTTTGAAATTCATCTAAATACGACTTAGCCAAGTCTCCAAATAGGAACCCGTGATATGACGCCAATGTGCTTGGAGAAATAGTCAATTTAATGCTGTGTTAGTTAAGGATGATATGAATATGACGTAAGGAAGCTATACCAAATATCCAGGAAGTGGTAATTAACAAATTTGGACTGAAAAGCAGCTTACAAAATGAAACTGTTTCAAAATCCCGCTTGCAAGAATAACTTCGTCATTGTATTAGTGATCTCGTTTATGAAAAACAGTAGATCACAATCTATTATGAGCCGCTGCAAACCAAGAAACCAAGAAAAATAATACTCAACGCTAACAACACGAGTAACTAAATTAAATTAAGCTCTGCATGACAAATGCCAAACAACCAAAAACACAACAAAACGTATGAAAATGTGTCATTCCATGCAACTGCCGAGCAATCCTTCACTTGTGAACAAATACATGTATCGACCGTGTTGCCTCAGAACCACTTGGCGCTAATAGCGATAGCCAATATTTCATATTACATAATTTTTTATTTTTGTATTTTTTATTATTACATTTTATTATTTCAACTCGAAAACAGTGGTTTGATAAATAATAAATTTCTGTATAAAACCAAAAATATGGAAATGGTTTATTTATTTTAACTTCTATGCTGCTTGTTTTTAATTAATTATAGAGCAGAAAGGATAAAAATATAGTTGAATTCACCGTTGAAAATAAATTAGTTTTTATTCATCATACGCCTTCATGAATAGAAAGAAAACTAATATAAATCATACGCACCGATGTACAAAGTAAAATCAACGAAAAAGTAAAAATAAAAACTACCACACGCAAAGAAAAAAATGCAAAAGCAGCATATTAAAATGATATGGTTGTAAGAAAATCATATTATTATTGTAGATAATAATAGTATGGTCCTCTCTATCACGCCAAAGACAATGCGACCGTTGGTACAACTTGAGTACGTTGTACACGAGATTGCAACGTTTGTGGGCTTGTTATATTAAGTTAAGTCCCGGTTGGATGAAAAATCAAAACATTTTTATTTTTTTGGCAACCTGTATCTAAGCTTAACTTTGAAAAATATATTTTCCATATTTCAAAAAATCAAAGGGATAACTTTTCCTGTCTTTATAGAATGCTTTTTGAGTTTTTTGTATTATATACGGTAGAAAATTTAAACAGTTTTTGTGAATGTATATGATTTTATTATTTTTTGCGCTATACTATTTAAGGTTTTATATTGGAACAAAATACTTTTAATGTCGTGCGAGTACTACGGTAATTTGCCAATCAATTTAAAAAAAAAGTATATTATTTACTCGTAGTTGCCATCTTTACTCAACATTTGTTTGCAAAATGAAATTGTACACGCAGTTGTATTGTTGGCATGAAAAACACCCAACCTGATTACCAAAGGTCGCAACGTCTATGACTTGTATTAGAACGATAGAAAAGCAAAAAATTTATATTACTCACTGGCAGCGGGTGAAATACGAATACAGGCGACTAAAGCCATTAACCACTTAAGCCTCAGTACCCCTCACACTTTGATTAAACTCGATAAGAGTTTTACATATTATGTAATACGTCTACTAAGAATGTTCAATGATTAGAGTTAATACGGATAGAATTTAAGTAAAAATAATATTGTTCAATGCAACCATGTTGCAATTTTTAGGAATGGAAATAATTCAATGATTGAATATAAACAATAATTTGTTTAATTCAACTGAAATAGTGTTTGAAATCTTTTCAAATGACCATTATATGTTTGCCAGAACAGTATATTGCTTTAAAGATCATGATATGGTTGCCATAAATACGTTACAATTATAGTATTTCTTTGCATGCAGGAGTACGATTCCAGAGTTACCCGCAACATGCAACAATGTTAAGCATATACTTAAAGTTTGAGAATGACAATTAGCACAGTGGTTTATACAACATAAATTTGCAATTCAAATGGTTTCTTTTGAAGCATTAAAAATATATTACAACCCATTCAGGCTGCACTCATTTTAAATAATATCAGTCAGGGATTAAAAATGAAAACTAAATTGTTCATACTGCAACTTAACCTCATGTCAGCGCTTTTCTCAAAACAATTGATAATTTGTTTGTTTAAAGCTGGCTAAACCTGAATCAAACTTTTCCACAAAGATAAAAAATCGATAAAGCAACTACTCTCCGTTAGTATCGAACAATAAATGAAGTCTGCAGTAGCTGACAGTTATTTTTTCAATATTCCATATTCTCGTCCGAATGAGTCACAGTCCATAAAGTAAAATTTAAGAAAAAAAATTAATTCTTGATTCTAGATCTTATATTCTGACAGAGTAATTTGCGATTTCCTCTTTTCCGGCATTTTTTAAGTTTTCACAAAAATTTTTATTGACATTTGTTACCAATATTTTTAAAGTGTAGTCTTTTTTGTAAAAGGTTGACTTATTTATGAGTTGCGTTATTTGTTACGTTGTCGCTTTTGCTTTTGGAATTTTCAGTAAATTACGTTTTCTGAAAAAGTTTCTAATTTCTGGAAAACTAAAATACATATTTTTTATTCTCTTTCTACTTTATCGTTTATATGTGATTTTTTGCGAATTTTGAATTTTCAGTAAATTTAAATATTTTTTGTAAAATACATTTTTTGAGGGTTTTCGCAATTTAAATTTTTTTTTGTGAATTTGACCATTTTAGATAAATTTTTTTTTTAAACTTTTTGAATGAGTTCCCAAATTCTTCGCAAATGTATTTTATGGCTCGTTTCTACTTATTGTCAGTTCACTATTTTTTATATCTAAAACCGATAGTTCAGTCTACCAACAGGGTCTTCAGAAATCGTATTAAAAACCACACAAATGTACCCACAGACATGTAACTCGATTCATCTGCCTAGATGAGTCATGATTGACGTGGTGGGGGCCTAATCACATTATAGAATTTTCGAACGAAATTACAACGTTGTATATAAGCTGTCCCCATCTGAAGGGGACAAACAAAACAAATACGTTTTATACATAATGGAATTAAAATACTTTTAAGTATTTAATACTTTGATAAATAAATAAAGGTATAAATGTCATGCAACATTACCGCACACACAATTAAAGCAATTAAAAACTATTTATGAAAAGCAGCAATATTAATAAAACTGATAATAAGCCACAGAAAAAAAGGGTTTGTTTTGTTTTAATAAAAATAAAGTAAAATAGTCAGAGCAGGTAAATAAAAATACCATAAAATTTATCGTATTCGATATCAATTTGCCGTTGATGAAGAATGTGTCAATAATAATAATTTGTGCAAAATTAAATTCTAATAAAATAAGTTAAAATTATTGAGGTCTGGTTGCGAAGGGATGCCTGCTTAAATTGCTCGGAGCAACAGTTTTGATCTTGTGTGCTTAGAACAATAACAAGACAGTAAGGAAAATTTAAAGAATTAACGCAAACAATATCAAACGTTTACATGCTTTAATAAATTTCGAAAATGTTCTAAATAATACCGTCGCTTTCAGTATACCGAGGAAGAACACCCTTAGGTAAACTAAGCCCTTGCCTAATCATATCACGACCATGATGCAGCAAATAAATATTTTCCGCCGTTACTGACAAAGACATTCGGAATCTATCTGATTTATTTCGAGTAAGTCCCTAAATCGGAAAATTTCGGAGGATATTGTAGTATTCAGAAACATATCAAGACATAATTTACTCTCCAAGCTTTATACAACTTCTCTTCCTTTCTGTAATGTAACAAAAGTTTTATCTGGTGCAGAATCGTTACATCCGTGATCGTAACGACAATGGTACAAAAAAAAAAATTACGTTACATTTTTTTTACAGAATTTCCAGCATTTTTCAATTTAGTCGAACTAAGTTTTGTTGACGGATGACAATCCGTAAAGAACGTACGTTTAGTCATACGATAACGTATGTTATAATGTTGTGAATTACTATCAGGTGACGTATTTTATAGTAAAAAAAAACGTTCACGGTATGACGCTCCCACCCCTGATTTCCCACAATCTAAATACTGTGTTCCTTAAATTTTTACTTATCATATGGCGGTTCTCAGCTCTGTTCATCGCATTTTGATAACTTGAAACTACTTCTCCATGGAAGAGAAATATTAAACTTCCTCGTAATAATTGTCTAGTATCTGAATGGCAGTTCTATACAAATGCCACTCGTCTTTGGAACCTCCTTCCACTTCCACCAACAACTCAATACTAATGCCTTGCGCACTACTGTGGGCCTTAATATGACAATAAATAAAACAAATTATTAAAAAAAAACTGAAGTGTACAGGGAGAATATTTTTTTCTTCGTGGCGCGTCGCCGTTAATTTAAAATCAATAAAATTTGTGTTTGCATTTTATTCAAAAGCATAATTTATTAATTGACTTTTCTTTTAATTACAGGTCAATAAAAATGCGCAATTAATGTCAGAAAAGAATGGTGGCGGTGGTGCCATGATTGGAGTGGGTCTTAATGGAGAACGTAAAAGATGGATTCATGATCCCACCAGTAAGTGAAATAATCCCCAATCGATTTTATTTATTTTTATGCAATAACATTCACACATTCACATGTTTGCTTTGTTTATAAAAGTTTTCGGATTTGTTAAAATTATTAAGAAAATTTAAATGAAGTTGTAATTGTTTCTAAATCAATCTTCTTAGACTTGAACATGATCCGAGGAGCCAAATTTATTTAGATTAAAGTCCCAAAACAATTCTTAAAATCTTCTTTTACATGAGCAACGTGTATTCGTATTGTGTAGGAAATGCTAAATTGTTAGCAGTTTTCGTGTATATGAAATTCATCAGACTACTAAAATGCCACCGATTTGAAATTATTAAGAAAAGGTATATGCTGTTGGTTGAGGTTACAGTTCGTAGTGTCATTCTCAGCAACACTTACACATCAGCTACAGATTTTTCTTAAACAAAAACAAAAATGCATATATTTATAGAATCACCTGCTGGTACCTCGTACATTTTATGGTCCTCATAATTGAATGTAGCCGACATATGACGGCAGCACATGTCACACAAGGACATCTAGAGGTGTAAGTTCGGGGCCAGCGCTAAGGTTTAAGGACCAGTGATAAGGTCTTCTAGATAGCGTAGTATGCCGCCTGAACTTATACAAAATTCCTTTGTCATGGTATAAAACAACTTCAATTTCTAGCGTAATGCCGGCGGTTATGTTAACAAGTATTTCAAAATTTTAAGAGCTACTTAAATCGTGAGTGATTATTATTTACATGAAATTATCTTTTTCTGTGTCTAGAAATATGTCTTATACTTGAAAAAATGCTGTTATATCGTATTTTTCACATAAGTAGCAACATGGTCCTTCGAGGCTCATACTAAGTAAATCTACCAATATTAATTCCTATAACTCACGCTAAGCAGAAGGAGCAGAAATGGGGATGTTACGTCAAATTCAGTCAAACGTGTCTAGGTCCAGTTTTCAATGACGCTTAAAACTGGCTAAATTGGAGCGATGATCTGGCTTAATTTGTTCTTGCGTGTTATTGCCACCTAAACTCGCACGACCTTAAGGGTCAATTCTTTGCAACTTCATCTCGGACCAAGAGAAATAAATGTATAACACTCTTCATTGTATAAAGAAAATATTTTATTTTCTAAGCAATCAAATATGTACGTCCTTATATTTCAAAGGCTTTGAAAAGAATAAAAATTAAAAAACAAAGTTAACTAAAACCGAGAAGGGAACATTATCAAAATAAAAACATACACGTTGATTGATGAGCTGCAATATTTTGTGGATACTTTGGCACCTGGTGATGAACTTTGTTTAGGTTTCGAGAGTCCAATATAAAGCAATTTTTCTTATTAACATATCTACTCATCCCGAAATCCGTCTCCTCGTCAAAGAGGAGCAAATTATATGGCCACTTTGGGAACAATCAACGTTCTCTATGACCATTAGCTTAGAGCTCTTATGTCAGTTGAATCTTGCACGGGCACAGGCCCATGTCCCGACGCAAAATTAGCCATATGTATTTAAATTCTTCGATGTTCTTAGGCTCACTGAGCAGTCGATTGTCACCTGTTGGGATTTCTTCATAAAAACATTTATTTCACCAAAATTTTGCAAATTCTCTAAAACTACGAAAATTAACAAACAAAAGAAAATAATAATAACGTCGAAATAGAATATATGTTACACAATTACATAAAAAATCTACAATTTCTCCACAAATCGGAGAATTCGGGAATAATTTTAAAATTCGCCCAAAAAGTTTTAAAATCATAAAAATTAAATATTTTGCTAAAAATCTAAAATAAACTGAAAGAAAAAAAACTGAAATATTAACAATATTCCAAATATTTTACAAAAAATTATTACAAATTCATATTAAAAAACTATAAATAACTAAAATAACAAAATTTTCGAAAAAGCGGAGTTTTAATAAAAAAATTCGAATTTTCGAAAATTCCCCACAAAATCGAAAAACTGGAATAAAACCAAATAACTGCAAAAATACAATAAAAACGAAAATTCGAATTCGAAAAATGTAAAAGAAGAAGACTAAAGGTCGCAAATAATCACCGGGAAATCTATGTAGCACATTCATACTTTTGAGAAGAGTATATAGGATTCGGCAAAGTCGAATATAGCTCTCTTCTTTTTTTTAATTTCAACACATTTATGGCGTTTTCCTTAGGAAAAATTTTGCCTTTAAATAGGCAGTACTTGTCTCATATTGCACTTTTTACGATAAAACTCTTATTTGTATTATTTGGATAAATAAGTGTCAAAAAGAGTAGCATTTCCCCCTGAAATAAAGTTGAGTACCAACAAATTTTACATATTCGCCAGTTTTGTGTGCAACATATTTAGAAAGGAACGTGCTGTTTTTCGCAAATGTTGCATATTTTTTAAAAATGCAACCTATATGTAACATTTTTGTCAGCAATGAACACGTCGTTAGTCTTTTCGCTGGAGAAGGGACAATCGGAATGTGGACAACCGCTTAAGCAAATTGTCGGTTTCATCTACAAACACCGAAACTTTCAAGGCTGTAGCTAATATATATATATGTATATGACGATTAAGTGAGTTGGCATTAATGTGACCGAGAGATAAAGTCATGCTTAAAATAAATTTTTTTACTTGACTTTATACACCTCTGGCAGTTTCTTCTTTAAGTTGACTTTTCGGATATATTATTTGAATTTGAAAAGGCATTTCAAACCAGCAACTACCTAATCGACTTGAATATCCACAAGATTTGTTATAAAATTGTTTACCGTTGCTCATATTAGACCATATTAGACTCATATTATTGCTCATAAAAGACGACAAGAAAAAAACACACGTTAATGCATTTTTTTTTTTATTGACCATTTTTATTTTTTTATTTAACTTGAGGCGATCTAACATGAGCAGAAAAGTATATTTGTGTAGCAATAACTGCCCCAACTGCAATTTCAAGATTGACCTAATTTTTCAAGCAACGTAATTCATTTCATTCGTTTGTTTAGTAGAATTTTTGTTATTTTTTTTACTATAGACATTATTTGCGCGCAGGCTTATATATCAGCATGTGAATGTTCAAGTCTTTTAGTAATTTAAATTTTTTGTAATTCTTAAATTTTCAGGTGACTTATGCCGTCCATTGAGCTGTAAGAAGCGTGAAATTTGTCTATTGGAAAACGAATACAGTGCTGTGTGCGTGTCGAAAAAGGAGTTACATAAAAATCGGTGAGTTTGAATTCATTAAGAAAAAGCAAGAGAGAAATAGAGTGTGTGAGAGAGAGAGAGAGGAAGAGATATAGAAAATGTTGCTGCTAATTAAACCTCGATTAAAAAAATGAAAAAATTTAAACGCTCGATTTTCTTGCAATCATGACTGAAATATTTTTCTTCTTATAAATTTCTGAACTCGAAAATATTTTAGAGATACAATTATTAAAAAAAAATCCTAAAATAACTATTAAAAGTATAGAAATCAAAAAAAAAAAAAAAATACATACACGTCTTCTTGCTGCCGCACGGGGGAACATTTCAGAAATATAAATTGAAAACAATATTATAGCTGTTGGTAATTTCCATTGCAAAATGTATTTTTAATTTAACATTTAGGGTCTCATTTTATAAAACGCAAGGCAACGCCAGAATTTATATGGAAAACAAAAACAAATTTTAAACATTTTAAAATATTTGTATAAAATTTGTTTGTCTCTTTTTTCTGGTAAAATATCTGTTTTTTTATATCAACTATTGTGTATATTTTCATATTTTTTGTCAATTTTAAACTTTGGAAAAATTTTGACAAATTTTCGTAATTTTTTAATGCGGTTTTTTGGAAAGTATATTATTTTTGTAATTAAAACTTTTGGATCATAATTTTGGTATTGTGGTGAATTTTCGAATTTCGGAGAATTATGGTGAAACGTCCGTTTTTTAGTTTCAGATTCATTTAGATTTTTGGTCGAGTTTATAATTTGTATGGTTTTTTGGGTGAATTTGTTTTTTTCCAATTTTTTACTTTTAGTATTTTGGTTTTATTGAAATTTGTTGGTAAAATTTCGGGGTTTATTGAATTTTGTTTCTTGGCAATTCAAATTTTTTTATTCCAGTGTTTCAATTTTGTGATAAATTTTCTAATTTGCGATGGTTTTAATATTTTAAGAAATTTTTAGAATCTTTCGCGTTTTTTAGAGGAATTCGGTTGCTAGTTTTTTTAATTTTGAGTGTTTTTTTATTATTATTTTTTTAATATTAATATTTACGTCCATAAGTTTAACTTCATAGCAAATTTAGTAGAATATAATTTTTTAGAGTATGAGTGAAATACCACAAAATTAGAGAAATCGAAAACTTCTGAACAGGTATAGCTGAAATTCTCGAAACGCGTTGATCAAATGGTCAAAGTTTCAAGATCCTAAGCTATCTAGTGCCATCAGAAAATAATTTTCCACATCAGACAGACAGGCGGATTTTTTTCATAAATCGAGCTAAAGAATCGGTAAGATTTCCTTATTAACTACTAGCGAAAACCTAACCGAATATCTCCTAAACTATAAGAGATAACTCGCACATGTAGTAGCAGTGTCTATGTAGATCTTAACGAATGGGATACAACCGCAGTAAATAGAATCGAAAATAAAAAACCCAATATCGGTTAAACTCTTTCAAACACCTGGGGTGAGTTACTCTAAGGCCTTGTGGCACCGTTGCCTTCAACAACACAAGTGTCAAGTTCAACACTTAAATAATAACGAAAACAAACAATTATTCAATTGTTGTTAACTTTGTGTAGGAGAAGATATTATTTTTATAATGACTTGGGAGGGAGAGTTGAATACCCCTTTTCGACCACGCCGCTCTGGATATGCACCTGCACCTTTGGAATTGTTATGGACTTGGTATCATTGTTTGCAACTAGTTCTTTAACCAATACTTGCTCTTTTAACTTTTTAATTTTAGAACTTAAAATGTGAACATCACCCTCTTTCTTAATTATTCCTGTTCGAAGTTGTTAGCCCCTGGTTTCGGTTATTTGCTTTTGAATTCAGTCTTGCATTTTTTTTCAAATCAAGTTATAAATTCATATGCTAAAATCGAGTCGCCACTATTTAGATTTCGGCACTTAAAGTTATTACTCAAACCCGATGCCATAAGAAAGCACAATTATATTCGTGTCTTTAAAGTGTTTCGAAAAATTTGTGTTGTATTGATCTGTAGTGGTCCTTGACGGCCTTGATCTAACCAACTTTGGTTTAGTAGAAGTACTGACCAATAAAGGCGCTGGTAGCTTTTTGGGGTTGCATTACCATCTCGTGAACTTTGTTTGGGTTGGCTTCATCCCATATACAGCAATTTTGCTTGATAACAGAACAATTCTTTCGAAACTGCGTTTCATCACTAATTAATGTTTGAGCCAAAGTTTGTTTCTTCTTCCTACCGCTCATGGTGCCATAGACTGTCAAATTCGTCCCCCTACTATTGGAAGCTCCATTATATTGGAGTGTAAGAGTAAGATATTCCTACAGAAATATACAGAGCTGCTGTAGAACTTCATACGCTGCCTCTCTGCTTCTCTCTCTCTCTTCTTGAAAGTGTTTTGTGTATTTCAGGCACGAATTCAGGAGGAAAAGTATGATATTACCCATCGCAAACTCTTAAAATCATTACTGAACAAAAGTTACGCAATTTTTTTTCGAAAGCGCTTAAGTTAAATAAATTTAATATTATTTCCGGTTAAAATAATTTTTGAAATATGTAATAGATTTAGCTTTCAACTTTGTTCATCCATTAGTTTGCTTTAACATAATTTAAAACCAAACAGAAAAACTAAACGATTTAATTTTCTATTCTCCTGTGATACCTTTTCTACAATTTCAGTGATGAAATTATAACAAAATCGAAATATTTGGAAGAGCAAGCCAAGCGTAGGGCAGCTAATCAACATGATAATCTGCTATTGAATGATAATTTCAACAGCAACAAAAACAATAAAATCCTTAATATGAATAGCAACAATAACAACAATAACATTGATGATGAAGATGAGGAGGAGGATGAGAATGAAAACGACATGGATGTGAGCAATGGCGATGATAATAATGTTGATATTTTAACAACAAATGACGATATGAATTTCAATAATATTAAAAATAACAATAACAACAACAACAACATCAATAGCGACAACAATAATTATAATTTGAATCTTAATGACAACAGCAACAACAATAAAAACAATCATGATGAAATTGAATCCAAAGAGGATGATGTTTTTTATGAAAGCAATGCCGGCTTGGACAACCTTAAAAACAACGAAGATGACGAGGAAGAAGAGTAAGTTCTAGTTTAGCATTTAGAAGAGTTTTTTTTGTGTTTTTGTCAAAAGTATAGCAAACATCTTTTGCATGTGTTAACGGGTCATTTTCGCTATGGTTTGCTTTAGGGCTTCTTTAACAAAGAAGACGATTTAATTACTTGAGTTTTAATTTTATTGTCTACCCTACAACAAAACGTAAAAGCTTAAATGTTTGTTTAAAGCTGTTACAATAAATAGAAACATCCTTAATTGATCTAGATAATCTTTAATGGCTTATCAAAGCCGCTTGAATAAAAACAAAAACAGTTTCTTTTTAAGCTCATAAGACACATTTCCAAAGGTATCTTTAATAATTTGTTCGGCTCGGTTTTGCATACGAAATGTAAAAGATTTGCTTTAAGTTAATAGAAAATATCGGTCGCAAGAGGTTATAAGCAGTATGACAAAAAATGCTACATTCAAAGTGCTATTACTGTTGCTAAAAATACAATAGCAAAACAAATAGTTTAAATATAAGCAGCTGATCTATGCTGTAGTCATTCGTTACCGGCTTGCTAAAAACAAATTAATAAAAAACAAATATATCTCGTAACAGCAGCAGCGACAGCAACATACTTACTATATTGCTTTTGCTGTTTTCGTGCTGTAGAAAAAGGGCAATAGCACAGCAATAGTAAATATTTGCTATCGTCTCTCTTACACCAGCAAAACTTGCTCTGGAATTCGCGGTACTTCAAAACTAATAAATAAAATTATGTGCATTTAATTCCATATTATCGCACAGTTGCTGCACCAATTTACAATGCTGTCAATGTGATTGCATTGATATTTGTGCTGATGCTGTATTCGTTGCTGTCATTTTTTCAACAGTACGGGTATAACAGCGTAAATAAATAAGAAGGAAGTGCTGTTTTGTGAATATTGTTGTTTCTAGCACCCGTTTTACACGAACTTTTAATCATGGCGGAACCGGAATCCGCAGTCGCACGCACACGTAAAATAAATAAGGATATATTTCAGCAATACGACATCGAAAATGGCGTTTGATTTATTTTTAACAGGCATTTCTACCAATTTTGTTTTTCTATTTTAATTTGTTTCATTCGAATTAACGTTCAATTGCAGTCACCATTAGTAAGCAACAAAAGAATTCGGATATTCGAATTTTGTAGTCATTGACTCTTTTCATTTCTTTAAATAGAAAGATACAATAAAACATGAAGAAACTTAAATAAAAATTGACTACAAAAATTTAAACATTTTTAAAATCGCATCGTTTAACGCCACGTGTTTGCTGGGGGCTGGGGTGTGTTCAGCGGTATAAATGGGCTTATGTATCTACTGTAGGCGATTTTATGTTACGTCGTAAAGCCTTGCAAATATTAGCGACCATGTCATGGAGGTATTTGGCTGCTGCTCAATAAGCTGTATGCTATCTATTCTAAAAGTCTTTCTTGGGCTCTACAGCCAAATTATCCAGTGATTTTCGGGAGATAAGAAATACTGGTTTCCCCGCTGTGTCTATCTGCAAGTATTCTGTGTTTTATTATATATATATAAGTATATAATTTTATTATTGCAACCAAATTCTAACCACACTTTTTCGCTACGTGTAAACCAGAACTTTTGAAATAAGCCACAAATCACCGAAGTCAGGTACGAAATTTTACTTAGAAATGTAAAATTGCCTCAAACATTTTTATAGGAAAAACCAATAAAAAAAACCAAATCAAAGTAAATTTTCAGAAAGGGGAAAATTTTTAATTTTATGAAACTTCTAAATTCTTGTCATAACTTTTTTACTCAACTTAAACGCGCAAGTTATCAAGTATTTTTGTTCACACATATTTTTCTATTGTAAAAACACTTTTATTTGCTACCAAAATTGCTGTATTAAATTTTATATTTTCTTCATGATTTCATTTCGCTACTGTTCACTGGAATCTAAAAAATTTTGAAGCAACTTTAACATTGCGTGCAACGAAATCAAAAAAAGCGCGAAGTGAGATCATAAATAGTCTGATATGAAGTTTTTTTTTCTTTCTTTGTAAAATGTTGAAAGTGAAATGTGAGGAATGTTGCAGAACAAGCAGAAAGTTCACTTTGATACACAGGCAACTGCTAGTGCATTTCTGTGTGTGTTTGTGTTGATTCGTAGCCGGCAGTTCTGATGGCTTCGATTGAAAGGACATTTGGTCAAGGTGGAAAGTTTTCACTAAACTTTCCCGCAAATTCGTAAACAAACTAGTAGTCCATCCCAACACTCTAGTATGCGATTTATTGCAATTACACGGGCACCAGAGAACAAAAAAAACCAGATACATTGAGCCTGGCGAGACCTCTTTCCCTACTCAATATTAGATAGTTTATTAAGATTTCAATAAAAAAAGAATTAGTTACTGTATTGGTAATAACATATAAATAAGACTGTGTAGAAATAAGTTTTGTATAATTAATACTATCTTGATACATTGTCTAGTTGCTTTTATAATACATTGTGTGCAATTTGCAAATAAATATTTTAAGATACGTGGCTTGTTTTGGCTACAGAATACATCGTAGCCTGCCATGTATTACTACAAAGCAACATGCATTTAGGAAGTCATTCTATCTTTTAGCAGAAACATTCAATAAAATAATGTTAAAGAGAAAATGAGCTTAGAATATTTAAAAAACGAAACATAACACTATTCTGACCCTTCACAGCTTCTTGAGCAGAAGAAGTAAGGAATTTCTTTCACCCCCCGAACTGTCCACAACTCCAACTAATTGTAGTGCGGAGCTATTTCAGAATGTAGACGGCTTGAATTATCAAAGAGAGTTGATTGAACACATTTTCCAATGAAAACCGGAGAATTAAAAACGAACAATCCCAAGACCAGCAATCAGACAAAATCAGTTAGTCAGATAACAGACATTCACCAGAACTGTAGGGTATAACTTGTTTATTTATTTACACATTTGTAAGTTTTTTATAAAGCAAAATTCAAGTACAAGTGAACTAGGATTTTGGTATAATTTTCATTTGCAGACACATACACACAAACATACACACCCGTGCCTGAAACTGCTAGAAAGGATCTGAAATCGCGTGTTTATTTGAAATTTAGTTGTAGGTCAAATAAAATCGAAATTGCTATAAAAAATATTTACACCTTAAAACTTTAAATAAAACCATGAAAATACATCAGATAGATGGTGATTGTAATAAAAAAAAAAAAACAAAAAATTAAATTTCATGAGCTAGAAAACAAAGATTACAGTTTTTTTAGTCTTCTTTAAATTTGCGAATCGTTTTAGTAGTTATTTTAATATTTAATAGCGCCTCACAAAGGGAAGTGTAACGAGGTCGAATATACGCACTAACGTAGCTTCGAAAACATGAACTGTGGGAAAGGACGAGTGACAAGATTTACCATCGTGCTGAAGCTAAAAACTTAGACGACTTAAAAAGTTCCATTATCATTGGCCATTAAATGATTTCCATTTACCAAAATGGCAGAAAAGAATCATTCGACGAGGAATTAATTTCATGGGAACATTGTGAAGTTGCATTTTCACCAGATATATGAACGGGCAAGCCACGACTGTCAGCTGGCAGGCACAAAGATAAGGGATGCCGTAAATGAATGCAGTGTTAGAAGTTTTGGCTTTTTGGCTTATACCTCCACATAGTGGTGGCCGGTAACAGGCTCATGGCTCTGCCAGGAGTCTAGCTAAATAAGTCGAGAGAAGAGAAGTTAACGCTCTCTTATAAAAAATCCCAAAAAATGGAACAGCATGCGCCATTGATGCGTGGCTCAGAGGGTGCTTAGTTTTTAGCATGCGAACTCTGGATACCAGTCGATCTCCAATTTTAATACAGACTTACCCGTGCATATAAAGGTCTGTCTAGGTGGATATATTTCTCTCCATTAGAGTAACCTAAGCGTTAGACAATTACCAGCAATTAACAAGAGAATCCGTGATGAGAAACAAAGTCACCAGTAGTAATAGCACGAGAATTTAATTAGAATAAGGTAGTCGTAAATTACAAATCGGTTTACTAAAATCCATTCGTGGAAAGAAGGGGGTCGAAATGGGACCCATCAATTTAGAGGTCTGCCCCGATATCCGGCATATATTAAAAAAAGCTACGGCAGTCGCATGCTCGAAATCATATTCAAATATTAACAACTGATAGATACAGTTCTCTTCCTCTTGAAAAAAAACACCAAAAATACACGTCCTTGGTTAAGCTTAAAAGACCTTTAACTCCAAACGTTACAAAGTAATTTAATCAAATAGTAACCCAAAAATAAATAAAACGTCGTGAAATTTATTAATTATTAATCAATTTTAAAACGCATCATCCCATAATCAATCAATTTATCGTAATGCTTTGAAATGAATTTGGGGATTTGTAGCAAACTAACAACCACAATTTGTCTTCCACATTCAATAAATTTCAAAGAAAACCCCTCTCATTTAACTAAATGCTTAAGACGTTGCCACATCTAAAAACACATGCGGTATCCATTAATTTAATAATCATATTAAATCAAATAATAAAAGACTATAAGGAAGAATGTTAAAGAAATATAATTAGAATTATTGTCCAATCGGCGACCGATGGTGTAGCCATATGCGATGTTCGAGCAAATTTTTACAATTCGGCCAAAGCAAAACCGAACCCGACCTTTAATTAAATTCGCCAAAGAAATAATAGCGGACTTATGATCGAAATGCTTGCTGTAACTTCAAAAACACTATAATAAGTTCTTGACTTCATTGACTTTTCTTCACCCCAAAGGACATACACTTTAGGGTTTCTCGTGCTGTAGAGACATAATGTTCCAAAATTCTTGGGCACATTATTTGCTCCATCTCTTACATGTATTAGCTGGTATTTTCTAAGAGAATCTATATCTCAGCTTTTCGAATGATCCACAATAATTCCACACTTTGTAGCGAAATCCTGGGTTCGTAAAAGATTATTTAAACCATCGTAAATAATTCGATGTATCACGCGAGCATCACAGCTCACTCAAACTCTACAAACTACATTTGTATCGATCTTGACTTAGGTCTTCGGCAGAAACTACGCCAAATACGGATTGTTGTCCAAATGTGAATTCTTGAGCAAATTGGTATCCGAATAATCGGTCTACCTAAACAGAAGCATCTTGATACGAATACACAGTCCGAACTAAGTTCGCATACTCGTGACCCACCAGTTCAGTGTAGTGAATATAAATACCACGAAAACCCATAATGCGGTTTTGTTGGTCATAATATAATTCTCAATCAATGGGAGCGAGATATTTTTTTTAAGCTTTAGTTTTTATTTTGTTAAATCTTTTCAACAGAAATTAACAATAAATATTTAAATCTTACCTCTAAAGTATTTTATAGTATTTATCACGAGACATGCACAAGATTCGAAGAAGTGAACGTTGCCACTCAGCTTGATATAACACACCACTGTTTTTCGTACAATTGTTGAAAATCTCACGGATGGGACGATTTGAGTACAAGGAGATTATTTTGTAATTCGATTCGAAGCAAGAAGACATTCGAAAATAATTACCAATTCGAAAGTAAATCTTATAATTTAAAGGATTTTCTAAGTAATGCCAAAATTTTATATATATACAAACTTGGCAGCACTCCGCATAGTTTTGTACAAATCTTACAATTGTTTGCAAGGTATACCACATGCAAGGCGATACCATGAACCTATGCAACGCGAGTTTGATAAGCAATTAATCTCACGCTTAGTATCAGCCAATTGGCCGCCAATATCATGCGATATTATGTTTTGTCAGAATAAGTGTACAGGGCAAGCCAACCTAATTACAACCCTGGAAGGCAACATTACAGCTGCCATTGGTGAGATACTGTCCAAAAGGCTGGAAAAAGTATGATCAAATTGAAGCACACGGAAGGCGTCGCCGCGGGCAATATTTACATGAAATAGGCTTTAAAAAATGTAATCGGCTTGAATTAATTTATCGGGCCAAATAAATAGTTCATTCACTTTTGCAAATTATCTGTTCCAGTAAGGAAAAAGTACTTAAGTGTGATTTTGTTGCTGTTCTCCAGGAGAACAACTTTACACTTTGAAGTTTTAAGACAGCCTTTTACATACGTTTGGAAAAAAATTTTATTAGAAAAACAACTTATGTTCTTTTAAGATCTTATTTCTAACGAAATTGTAAGTTGAGTTATGTTGTTGTTCCAAATGAAATAGATTAGCAGAAATTCATTCAAATATCATTTTCCACAAAATTGAGGAAAACAAGTGAAATTTGTCTGAGGGAAGGTCTTAAATTTGAAAATCACAATAGAGCTATTAACTCATTTTCAACTTAAGTCGACTTAAGCACTTAACCGTTATTGCCACAAGTATGTATGTATGTACATAAAACTTAACATAATTATAATTTTGCTGTGGGAGAGTGGTGGTAAATATTGTGTTCCAGAGAGAGTCCAAAGAAAGCTTTTCCCTTTAAACTTTTTATAAATTTTTAATCAAATGTGTGTATATTTATATTTTAAAGTTTGTATTCGAATGCATTCAAATTAAATACATACGTTAATAACAATTTTGACATTTCGCGTTACATTTGTAGAATATTTTACACTTTCATCAAATGTCGACCTTAATGTTATTAATTCACATAAACCTCCAGCCCTTACACTGGTTTATAATTTAATCCCAGCCCAACAACACATTGCAGCAAATTTACGTGGATACTTTTAATACCATGTTTTCGTTTCTAGAAAAAATTTAACATTTTTGCCGTTTTTTATATTCGAAATTTTTTACACGTACAACAGGTGGTGTTTTCTTTTTAGATTTTACACTTAATAATGCCAAAAGGCATTTATGATCTGTATAAAAACTCAAATAATAAGGGTAGTCATATCGTCTTTTTATTGAAGAAACGAAAACGCCATTAGATTTTGCTCGTGTTAGTTGATAGAAAACTTATAAATGTTTAACAAATAAATTCAACTTTATATTCCTTGATACACAGATGCTTGACCTAAAAATAATATGTGATGACGTAAGCTTAAATTCGAAATTTCAAACATTTTCCGAAATTTAAAAGCATTAATTATTCTTTTGTTATTATTAGTATTTTATATCTCAAGGAAAAATTGTACAAATATATCTCATTTGACGCGTACGTGATTTGCTCAAAAGAAAAATGAAGTTTGATTTTATTTTAAAGTATTTATTTATTTATCAATATCCATTTTATCCCCTTTAAGGTAATCCCCCTCAGATATATCTCTCTTATGCCTGCGCTTCATCCAATCCGCGAAGCACTTCATAAATGCGCTTTTCGATATGCCCATCAGCTCTTTCTTCGATTCTGGCTTTACCTTATCAATTGTGGCAAAACGTTTTCCTTTCATAGGTCTCTTCAGTTTTGCGAATAGGGGCCAAATCTGGTGAATAAGGAGATTGCGGCATGATTAGGGTGTTGTTTTTGGTCAAAAAATCATATTCTTTGATCCATTTTTTTCAAAATTCAATAATCGTAGAACACACACAAACGTGACTAACCTTTTCAGTTGTCAGCGACAAACTACTAATCCACACTGATTGGCTGATAATGCCAACATATGGCTAACACATGTGTATCCACATAACATACACAATTTTCGATAACCGAATGTACACAGCCCGCGAAAATTCACATTTTCTTTTGAATAAACCATGTATGATTCGACTTTATAGTTTTGTTCATTGGATATATAATTTCTTGCATTTTTACGCCTACTTTCGGTACGGTTTCATAACGTAAAGGTTCCTCTCCATTTGCTTCTATCCATTTATATCGGAAAAAAAACATAACGATAATAACGAATAAAATATAACGTTTCGTCACATTGTTACAGGCTATCATCATTAGTGTACGATTGCCTAGATTGCTTGTATGTACGAGTATTTAAATACCTACAAATACATATGTATTCAAATGTATAAGTTTTCATGTGTATGTACGTATGTATGTAATTTTAGGTATGAAGAACTTTTTCGACTACAGCCAACAAAAGAAAAATCAACAAAATAATGGAATGAAATACAAAAGAAAACTATTGAAAAGAAGAATGATTTGAAATAGAATGCAATTTATCAAAAATAACAAAAAAATCTAACGTTAATTCTTCCGTATTACACACATTCCATTATTTACCCACACAGGTGTGCGAACGCCTCTGCCGCAGCAAATTTTTTTAAAGAAAACAAACAACTTTTAAATGGTAAACGCGATGGCCGCCACATGACACAGTGGTTCCCAACACAGGGACAGTTATATTTTTATTTATGTAAAGAGGGACGGGTAAATGTAGAAATGATATAAAACAAACTGTGTGTGAGGTAACGAAATATTTTTTTTTATTCAAAAGGATTTGTAGGGAATCTTTCTACTAAAAGGAATTTACAATAAGTATTCAAATCCTATGGCTAAAATGTTAGTTATAAATAAATAAAAATTTATTAAATAATTTATTTTATTCATATCTTAATACCCTATCTATTTGTTTTTTTCCACCTCTGGTCCCTATGATGATGCAGTAATCGCGCGCTAAATTGTTTGAATGGACCATAAGCTTGCTTACCTATTTGCAGGAGTATGTTTTTCTTTCATCCTGGATAGTGGGAACTTTCAGATCTCTTATGGATATTTTCAGTTCTTGTTTATGTGCCAGGGGGCACATCCGCTTAGTCCTAAAATCCTGGACTGTCTTCTTTGTAGCTTGTGAATATAGTATACAGTATACCACAGCTGAATGCAATACGACCATATTGGCTTCTGTACAAAACGACATTGTATTCCAAAGCCAGGGTTGAGTTAGAACCTACTAACCAGTGTAGTTGAATTGTTCTAAGTTTTAGGGCCGAAATTTGAGCCTCAGTATGGCAGGACCAAGTTAGGTGTCTATGTAGTTGCATACCCGAATCGTTAACGTGTGTTTCCGCTGGAACAGTGCTTATTGTTATAGGTGGACAACTCTCATTATCTCATTAGTATGAGACTGAAGTCGTTCGGATGCAACGTCTGCAAACGTTGACGTGTATGTATTTGAGTTTGTTGGTATATTCGCTGTGTACAAGATATATAATAACGGCACTAGTATACTGCCTTGAGGGACTCGTGCAGATATGTTCTCTTTTTTAGTGCTCTGATCTTTTGATCTTACTTTAAACGTCCAATTGTTCTAAACAAGCTTGTGGGACTTAACAGGAATAACTCAAGTTATTTTCGGAAGCAGCACATCATGCTACACTCCATCAAACGCCTGGGAAATGTCAATAAATAGAGCTGAATAACATTGCTTACTTTCAAATGCCGATCTAATAATGGTTGATAGTTCTATGGACTTGTTCAGTAGCATTATGTCTTAATCAAAAACCAAACTGATGATACGGAATGACCTTTTGCTCGTTAAGATATGATATGATTTTAAATACGAAACAAACAATTTTGATAAAATTGACAACAGGCTAATGGGCCTGTATGACGTAATTTGTCTTAAGTCTTTTTTTTTGTGGCTTAGAGATCATAACAATTTCAGACAACTTCCAAGAGCATGGGAAAAAGCCAACCCGCTATATGGCATTATATATAAATAAAATAATTCTAACGACTGATTTAGCTAAGTCTCTTATCACTAATCCTGTAATACGATCGGGTCCGTGTGATTTTCTCATATCTGTATTTTTAGTTGTCCAGTTTAAAGAATTTCGTTAGATCATTTACAATACCACTTATAATTGGGATGGTGGAATCATGAGGTATGAAAACCTTCCCTATGTGATTAGCGAACGCATTTACCTTTTCAATAGAGTTTTTAGCTCAGGTGCAGTTTTCAAGTGTAAGTAAGTGCCTTACAGCTTTCCACAGGCTATAATCCTTGTTTTTTGTTGTTTCCAAGTTCTTGATAGCGAATCCAAGTTTCTGTTTCAATTTATTACGTAAGGTTTTTTTGGGATAAGTTCATTTAGATTTTTATGTGTTAAGATCGAACTATTTTGCCACTGCCTTCCAAGCCTTCTCTTCTCACTAACAAGCGTCTGTATATCAGTTGATGCCTGGTGCCTGGTGATAACTGATGGTATTATTGATGTTGCAGCTCTGGCTGTGACTTTGATGAGTCTATTACATACAGCTGCCTGAATTTTATACGTGTCCAACGTTATGTTGGCTTTGAATACGAAATAACCACAGCCGCTGTCGCTGTGTGGCACGCAGGGCCGACCTACTAACACCAAATGTTTTCCACGTCCATATCCTAAGGTTGTATAGATGCTTGCCGGTGACGTTGATGGTCCAACCAAGCACGGACCAGTGATGACGCCAGTCTAAAATTCATACTTTAAATCCACTGAAAACTCATTTGATAATAAACAACAGTGCATCCAGAGACGGCAAAGCCCATTTCACAAAGCAAAGACAAAGAACAATCACTGTTGCAATGCCAGAAATCAAATGATTTAGAAATAAAGAGCTTTCACCACGCTAAATTTAGATCCTCACTTTTTGTCCCCTTTCCATAACTAAATGCCGATTTCATAAGAATAAAAAGTTTGAACCTGCCACTGATGAATATAAATATGATGTAACAAAATGTATCGAGATGTATTTTTTCGAAAATTGTTTCTTGGTTTTCTTGCTCGCATTGCTCGTATTAGAAAATTTTTCTACGGTCCCACAGTGCAACTGTGAAACACCAATGAATTAATATATGCTGACAGTGCTACTACTGTGTTACTCCATCCACCCGATTCTTCCAATCGCATCATGGCACAAAAGATACAGCAAACACAATAAACTTTTCAAATAAATGTGTGTTGAACGAATTTCAAATAAATGGATACTTGCTGTTGTTTTTGTAGCTTTCAATAGAGAAAGGAAAATAACAACAAAATAAATAAAACTTTGTTAAATTCATTATGCCATTTGGTTGTTGTTGCTTTGTGATGTTATTTAGTTCACTTGATGGAATAAAACAATTTTTTCATATGCTTTTCATTCATGCAGCACACACACACACACCTTTTTTTCTGGGAATTTTGTTAGATTTAGCAGTTTCAGAGAGAGAAATGTACAAAAGAACGTCTGAAATAAATATCAAATACCAATCAATAGAAAAAATGGTTTTTAAGGTTTTAGCGGTTGTTATTTTTTCCCCCAAATTGAGCAGCGTGTTTGGCAAGTGACTGGTTGTAGGTGACTGAATTGGACAAACACATAAATAAATATTGAATGTATGTGTGTGCATCAATTAGGTTAAATGAGTGTGTGTTTGTATTTGAGTTCAACAAAAGAAAAAAGCAACAACATCATTGAATAGCAAAATGGCACGAGTGTAGTAGATTTATGGCTTTTGATTTGATGCCGCCTAAATCATGATGGGTTTGCTTGCTTAAAATGCTGATCTTTCTCTCATTAATTTATTCAGTTGGTTTTCTTTTTATTTTGGTTTCTGAATTTCAGGACGATTGAAATAGATTAGAATTTGTTGGCACGACATATTTATAAATTTGTTTTATTTCGTTCCTCGATATTTTGTATAAAATTAAATCCAAGAAAAGAGGTGCCCCGGCAGTCTAGTTAGTAGTGTGCTAGTCTACACGTCTATACAACGAGCGAAAATCTACGCTACTATGCTCGGTAATTTAAGTTAGAATATAATTTGTAATTGTATTTAAACATTTAATAATTATTTAAAAATTCTAGTCAGCGGATATGAGGTTTATAAAGAGGTTTCCAATAAGGTCGGGTGATTGTTGACAGTTTGCAGCGGCCATGTTGTTTTGACACTATCTGTTATTTATTATTTAGTCCCTGATATGAAAACTCACCTTCAGCGATTAGGGTATGTTCACCAAAATTTCAAAAAACGAATAAAAAACTAAATAATTCCAAAAATAGCACAAATACCAAAATTCACCATAATTTACAAATTTCGTTTTCCTTGTATGCAGCAGTCGTCGACCTTTACGATCCGTGTCCCCGGACGAATTCAATTGCATATATGGGCCTTTAAAGTAAAGCAAGGATTTCGATAGTACCCCACACACAGATTAGAATACTCCATATTAACATCAACTCTCTCTTCTGGGAATAATCGCAAATTGTTTGAGCTCTACACTCGTGCATGCCCACGTAAGTGATAAAGCTTATGATCGCGCATGATCAGGTTTGTTTAACATACATCTAATGTAAGAGTACATAATCCCAAAGTGAAAAGGCGTGTTAAGTCGAATCTATATTCAATCTCCTAGCATCAGTTACATGGACAACTATGACATAAAAAATTAATTCGCATGTACAGAACATTCGCCACATTACTAACACAATAAGAACCACAATCTCTAAAGACTTCGTAAGGTGCACCTCATGAGTTATGCTAATCAGCAAATACAAGATTCGTGTATATTTCGGCCCGCTCCTAAATGAATGATTACGATTTACATGGATTGATTGTTATAAAAACTTACCTGTACCTTAGCACGTTGAATGTATTGCGATGACTTTAGTTGCATGCATTTAGGTTCTTTATCAGCTCAGTGGTTTCCAAACAGTTTCCCCAAAAACGCAGCGTTGATTTTGCAAACAAGAAAAAGTAACAAAGAATCAATTTTAGTAAATACCAAAGTTGCAGGCAGGTATGAACTCCTTTTTACAATTAGTCGGTTACCAGATGAGATGTTTATTTCCCCCCTTATTCGTAGCCCTCCTTGCGGCTTTTGCGCCCATACGCTTTGAAATGATCGCATAGTATTGTGTCTACTGTGTACTATTTACTACAGCTTGACAGTACAACTTCAGAGTACAAAACTTCCATTTAGGTGCGATTCTGTCGTTCCGTTTTGGATTTTGTCTCTAGTCAGAAGAGTCAATCTAATTATTGTTGGTTACTCGGCAAGTTTATACACCTATTAAACACCAGTAGAGGTGCTACGCTGTTCTAAAAACAAACATGATACTCTATAACCGACTTGTTGAAAATTCAGTGTTTCTCCGCATTTACTTCACCACCTGGCTTATCTACTCTATCGCATTCCAAAGATGGATAATTGTGGAGGATCCCAAATATGATGATAAAATGGTGATAAAACTTGACTGCAAATTGGAATAGCCGTACACTTTTAACCGATTCAACGAGAAGTTCATTTGGCTTTACTGCTTCAACGATGTTCAGAGGACATAGCAAGCATGATCATGCCACAAAGTACTCAAGATCTCAACCACTTTTCTAGTTCGTCCTAAGTGAGTTACATATATATATATTTACGTACAAAACTTCTTTGAGAAAGAAATACGAAGTAATAATTTCTCTTGCAAATTTATTCATATGCAACACACCTCTTCTTCTTAAATGCTTGAAAATTCTAAACAAACCCATTTCGAAACAATATCTGCAACTGATGTTTTTGAATTAAAGTTCTATGGGTTGTTATTTTCCTTGCTTTGTCTTTCTTTAAACAACCATAAAAGAAGTTAAATGAAAATCAAATTAAATTTGCTTCGAAACAATTGATATTGAGTTAAATATAATTTAGCTGAACACATGTTTTAATTCAATTAAAAAAAACACACACACAAATACACTCACACACATTTGTATGCACTCCACACATAAAATACAATTCAACTTCCGCAAACATGAGAATGTTGTTAAATTTTATGGCTGATTAAATCACAATTATTCATATAAAAAATATTTTATGTAAAAACAAGCAAAAGAAAAAAAAAACAAAACAGTGGCGAAACCAACAAAAGCTTCTACAGAATCTATTGAAAATTTATGCATGTGAACACGAACAATGTGGAAACAGAATTTAAAACAAAAAGAACAAGTTAGAAATCTAAGTAGAAAAATAACAACAAAATGCCATAAATATTTGCAATTGTTGCACTTACAATCAAATAAAAATTATTTGTGTTGTCTGTGTGTGAGTGTGTGTATGTGTTATTTAATAAGAAATCTTAATGGTTGAATGCATTTGAATACTGCTGCGCACATCGTCTACCAGAAGGGGAGAAGGAGGGATACAAATTATTAAATTGTTACACAATTAAAAGTCAAACATGAGTTTTATGGGATTTTAAGTTGCAGCATGTTGCAAGAAAGCTACTCATTTTTAATGTTGTAATTAAATCTACAGATTTTCTTGTTTAACTAAACTAAACATTACTTCGATTACATTTTTATTTGGTTTAGAAATTGTAAATTTTTCAATTGGAAAGAAACACAAATTTATTTCATGTTATTAAAAAATTTCGTGAGAACAATTTTCATATATTGTACAAAGTACACGAATTATCTTACTAATCAATTTGCCTTACCAAGTACCTTTGTGCCAGGGTTGCCAGAATTATTAAAGGTAAAATCTACAGGAATCGTAAAATTATTCCAAATATATCAACTCCAATCAATGCTAATTCGTATGTCAAGATGATTTTCGATCCTTTAAGCGGACTTTCAAGGCCATTAAGAATAAAAAATATTTTAATTAAAGTTTAGTCCAAAATTATAAAAGAATATTTGATCATTATTGTTATTTGGCCATTTGTAATGCGTGAAAACCTCCAGATCATATTTTTTAAGCAAGGCTAATTGTTTGATTTTAAATAAATTTTGTTACAATGAATCTCTACTAAGGATGCATTTTCCAAATGCTTTACAATTTTTATTTTAAAATCAAAATATTTTGAACGAACTTGTAGTTTGAAAACCTGAATCAGAAAGAGCACGTTTGAAATCAGATATTTCTTAAAAATGGATTGAATTAATGTCATTTTATATTATTTATTTTTATATTAGAGAGTATCAACAGCTTAATGTTGTGGCTTTCGTCGTATTTTTCTGTGGGTTTTTACTAGTGGTGATTTATATTTTTCAATTTAACCTGAACGGAAAAATCACAAACCACCTAAACATTATCAAACGGAGAATAAAGTAGTGCGAAAATAAGTTTTCACTTTTTTTGTTGTTAATAAAGTGATAAAAATTTAATTTGTTTACTTATAATACGACAGGTACCCTTACACACTTGGTGAGTAATCTTAAACAATACTCAGGTAAACAATGCTAGGGAATTAGTGATTTATTAAACACGGCAACACTGGTCACGCACACACGTGCTTGTTCTTTATAATCCAGTTTATGTTGAATGCTTAATTTCTTGAATACTTCCCTGAAGGAAACTTGGGGTAAAGTGTCTCCATGTCACCAATTCTATTTTGGTTGATATTACCAACGAAGCGTCTACACTTTTAATGGATAAAGAATTTGTATGACAACTTGTTTTTAATTAAATTGATTGTTTTACTAAATATACGCAAAATTTGCGTTTTTCTTGAAAAAAAAGCATAAAAGAAGTGAAGAACTATCTAGTCAATAGTACTCAGGTCAGTAGTATGACTTCAATGACAAGCACATACTAAATGTCTATAGCATTACTGTACAATTTCACTACTGACATTTCCTACAGGGTTATTTTTTGACCGTCCCAATGCTGTTCTACAACTACCACAACGTTAGTCCAGCCAGAAAAATAGAACTCCAACGACGGCAGCAGTTATAAATCAATTTAATTTTATAAGCTACGTCTTCATTTTTTTTTCTTTTGCTGCAGTAGTTTTAAAAAAGGCAATGCTACAAAACACGACAGGTGCTCTTGCTGCCGCTACTTGCGATTGTTTGGAGCCACCGTAGTTTTTTTAGCGCTGTCTGGAAGCAAAGAAAACATTTAATATGTGTAAATATTTTTTTGTCTATTAATATGAAGGTAAAATAAATTGGCCCGTAAAGATAAAATACACGTGAAATAAAATATGAATTTTTATAATATAAAAATTTTAATAAAAATTTTATTTTAATATATTTTTCTTATCTATTTCTTCCTTGTCTGTTTTTTCTAATATTATTTCATCAATTTCGAAACCACACAATTGGGACAACAACTAATGTTACTACTTACTGCTGGCACTATTGTTACTGCTCAACTTGCTAATGTATCTGGTACGGCTGTTACTTGCGGTTATGTGCTTCCTCCCGCCAACATCACGAAACTCCCAACCATCATCATGTTATCAAACAATATTGTTTGTTGAACAAATTTTCGCTGAAATGACTGACTACTGTTGCGTGTCTTTGTGTGTAAAATATTTGTAGCAATTGCAAGCCATGTCCCGTAGCAAAGCCAACATTCCTTTGTGGCAACGACAATAGAACGTACTCATCGTTATGCAGATTGGATTATCACAATTGCATACATTCGACATCCATTAAAATTGCCTGCAAAGGATTTTGCCCCTGCAAGGGTAAGTTCATGATTACAAATTACAAAAAGATTTTGGAATTCTCGTAGTTTTTGCATTTCATTATTCTTGCCTTTTTCTAGTTTCCTATTTTTAAGTAGACGACACGGAACTCTTTTATTTAAGTACAATAAAGAGGCGTGTGTTAAAAGCTAAAGTAGTGAGTGAGCTCTACTAATGGGGTAAGCAGAAAGTGCTGAAAGTACTGACGACCCCCCTATGAACCATTTAATTTGCATTGGCTCAAAACTCAATGTTAATGCTTCGGCTGTTTTAATGTTCTTGCATAAGAAGTTTCAAATTAAATGATTTTAAGGGTAAAAATATATTGAGTAGAAAGGGTTTCCACAAAAAAAATTTTAAACGTTTTCGATAATTGTAAACGACAAATATACTTTGCAAGAATTGTATAAATTGACGAGTAAATTTTTCTCCTATTCACTTTTAGAAGAAGGTTAGTGAGGCAATGCAGAGTGTGTATGGTAATGGGACAAGAGGTTTGCAATGTTACTGAAAGGATGAGGTGTCTCGTATCTGCTAAATGAATAGCGTTATTCTGAAGATATTTGGTAATTAGTGTATTTGGGATTTACGGCGAAAGAAAATCGGAAGCAGATTTTTGGAACGAATTTCCGTCATCCCTTGTCAAGTCTGGTTTGGAGACAAACCGGTTTCAGCTATGTGCCATCTTCAGTGTTCCAAAAATTTACATCAAAACACCATGTCGGAATATCAAATCAAGAATCAAAATGGTGAGCCTCTGTCAGATCTTGGGCTACTGTTTAGCTTAAGTGCCTTGCCCTGTTTTAGAGCATTCAACCACAGGCACTTCCATAATCTAAAACTTTATTTATTATTGTATAAATGCACCTACAACTCCTATACCATAATCCCAAATTAGGGTACAAAAATGTAGACGGAAAAAATTGCTTATACGTCAGAACGAGGGGAGGCAACATTTGCCCTTGCTTTAGGTTTACACCTAGGCCAGCACAACAGTCCGTTGCCCTGCAATCATCATTATCCGCCCACCCTATACGGCGTAGATGTGTCCGCAAGCACGAGTGACCCGTCAGTAGACTCACCATCGTATTAATTTCAGAATTGCTTAGCCTCAGCAACCTCCTTGTTGTATCCCTATTTGGGTCTATGTTATTCGGTCCACAATGCATTGAATCCACACTGATGTATATGTTGTCTTTGCCCAGCCTTTCAGCTCTGCTTTCTGAGACCTCCAGGGGCTTGGCGCTATTAAATTGCCATACCGTTGGACCGTGCACTTCCGACCATGCGCTGAGTAGTTGCCTATCGCTTGTTTGCATTCCAGAATCGTTCTGGATTTAACTCTATCGGTTTCTAGTGTCCTTATTGTTGTTTGGCTGTTCGCAAAAATCAAAGCCTCCACAGGTCTGTCAGTACAACTGATTCCATTCAGACACTACGTGATATCACGATCTTTCGCTTGAAGGACCGTGTCATGATCTGGAAGTCGAAAGCATACTGCGGTCACTGAATCTTAAATTCTTATTCCCAAACCCGTCCTATTCCCTTATAGATATAAAAAAAGAGTTTATATTACCCAACTTACCAAAAGATTTCTGACATCAATTAAACATCAAATTAATTGTTATTACGGGCTTTCCTCTTCTATGACCTCAACGTTCTTTTTACCGTTGCTTCTCAGAAACTTTGATATTCTTGAATCCAAAATGTAATTTAACACAATTAACGTCGAATCTGGATAAAAAAAAATTGAGCTTTTAGCAAAAAGTTGATGTAATTGGTTTATACTGCAGTCGGTGTGTGATTCCCTTTAGAACCTGGCTGATTTCATAACTTTTAACGTCACATCTACAGTTTTGGTAAAAGTTATAGCCACAGTAAGCATTTCTGATTTGAAGAGTCATTAGTTTTATCTATAAAATAGAGATCGAAAAAAATCAAAACCAAAAAACTCAAAAAAAGTGGAAAACCCCTCACCAAAGCCTTCACACCCTGTATAATATTTTCGGACATTTAAGCGAATTGAAAAGAAAAGTTTAAAAACGCACGAAAATTAAAGCTGTTGGTGCAGCGAACTTTCCAGGCGCAAGGCCAGGAGGGTCGAGAATGGAATACTTTGCACCTTAAAGCAAAAATTTGTTGTTTTAGTAAAAACTTCCCCTCCAAGAGCAAACACTGGATCTACGCCTACCACTCCTTTTATACTTTAATCAGTTGTAACTAAATATTAGTCAAATTTTCTAAATTAATTTATATTTAATGAAATGTGATTAACGTCCAGTAATATTTATTTCTTCATGACAATATATTCGTGTGAAAATGTATCAGTTTTTTTATTAAGCAGAGTGTACCAATACTTTAGTCCGCCACTATACTTCTTAAAGAGTTGAAAACCTTAAAACTTGTTTTAGAAAAAAATTTCTTGTGATTAATTTAAATAGTGTTTTGTTGAAAACTCAATTAATTTTAATATTCTCTTTTGAATTGAAAGCCCCCTTACAATTTTTCCCTCTCAAAACAATAAAACCAAAAAGTTCTGCAATAAAAGCAAGATTTATTAACCATCAAGCAGAAAATAAGAACAAAAATATTAAAATAAAAAAACAAACACTAACATGTAAATGAAGTGATAGTTTAACAGGCAATAAAGCAGAGTTGAAGACAAAAGCAACGAAAACAAACCTGGAGTCTTGTGAACCTGTTCAATTAAAAAATCAATAAACCAAAACAGCCATAACAATGCAGGGCCAAGAGGTGGCAGAAAACATTCAAGAGAAACGAACATAAATAAAATGAAAAATTAAATTACGAGCTGGAAAAGAAATTCTGGGAAAATTTTTGATTTATTTATCAATGAAATGCTTCCAAGTTTTTAAATGATAAACTCCTTGAAAAGCGTTTAGAATTTATCCTTCAATGCCGACAACAAATCGATTTTTTGTTTGTTTGTTAATTCTCGTCAAGGGCGGATAGAAAGTTTGGGAGGGATCAGGCGACAGTCCAGAATATTCCCCTTCCAAAAACGATTTCACAAGAGAAAATTTCAAACTTTTTTGTTACACACATATATAATTCCTTTACGAAAGCTAAAGCTGCCTCTGCGCTTGGGTGGGCTTGCATAACGGTGTTGCTCTTCTTTTATTTTATTGGAAGCACGCAAGGAAAAACATGATTGCGGTAACAATTTTATGATTGAATCATATTATTACTGTAGAAAATAATAATGTGATCTGCTTAGAGCTGTAGAAGAGCCAAAAATCGATGTTAATAATGAGCAGCAGCTGAGGTACGAACACGGGTGACTTAAACTATCGAATGTTTAATAGGCAACGCGTTCACCACTTTTACCACAGGAACCCACTCATACTCTGATTAATACCAAAAAAATTACTAATAAATGAAAACCATTCAATGATTAAAAGACAGATAATAACTTGTTTATTGCATCTAAACTAATATTTAAAATATTTTTAAATAACTAACAACAACATATTGTTGTATAAGCTATGATATGGTGTAGCCAACTCACTGGTTTCAAACGGCCCATTAACTTATCGATAAAATTTAAGTGAAAATTGTGATCGATATTGAATGCAATAATTTCTGCCCAGACCTTGAGAAAAATTATCCAGCCTGTTTGCGTTGGCACTCATGGCAAATAACCCGTTTCTTTATGCTTTTTAAAGGGTAGTGCCCTCTCTTTGTCTTTAATACCTAAAAGCAACTGGCGTGAGACTGTGTTTAAACATTTATTTGATCGTTTTGAGGAGTCTTCTATCTTTAAGATTCTGTTTTTTGCCTTCAACTTAACAATTCAAATTAAACTTGTAGTTGTAGGGTGCTTAAACGACACTGTGACACCCACTTATTCTGAAAACACCGATTAATTTTTAACCAAGAGTGACTTTTCAGTATGGAAATTAATGTGTAGGCAGCTTTGAACCATATTTTTCTGGAAAGTGCTGGGCAATTCCAAGAACATAACATGTTAAAGGCAACAGTTTGTTTATGAGCAGCTTTTAGGATCGGCGCTGTTAGCGAATCCAAATATTAACAGATTTTTAAAGTGAACGTCAATTAATTTTGTTGGGTGTGAAAAAGTTGGGCATAGAAAAGCGGAAACTATAGAAACTAGTATTTGTTTTACGAGAGTAATAATAAATAATTTTATGCACATCCGAAATTCCTTTTAAACTAAATCTTAATTAAACTCTTCCAATATGTTGCCACAAGCCAGAAAACTTAAATATCTTTCACATTTCATTTGATTTAACATAAGGCCCTATTTTTATTTTTGAATGGATAAATAAGGAAAATAACAATCAATTTTCCGACCAACCATAAGCAACCTACCACTTGGCTTTTATACGAGTCTCTAATTTAATCGAAAAAATCTTAGAACTGAAGCAAAACAAAACCAAGACAACATCAGTTGGACAAGTAGTTAGGTTGAATAGTTTTGTTGATTTAAAAATAATTTGCATAAAAACAATTGAACCAACTGCCACAATTGTGTATTAAAAATAAAAATGAAACAATAGAGGTAGCAGCAACAATAACACCTACAACAACTGCGCTCCAACAAACACTCTTCAACTGCGGATGTCTCATTTTGGTCACTGGAGTAGCAAAGAAGGCGTCGGACCATTTGTTGCTTGTATTCAGCCAGGTGGGGGTTGAGGTGGAGGGAGAACGGATTAATGCAGCCTTTACAGTACGACTTAAATAAGAATATTTTGTTTCACTTCAAACTTACCACAGAACCGTCCCTCCTCCTCCAGTCAGAGCTATAACAAGTAATAACAATATCAAATGCTTGTTGAAGACAACCACATAATGGAAATTGCAGAGTCTCTCAGATTTGTTGCTTTTGATGGTGCTGAATCAAATGTCGGCAGCAAAATAATTGAAGAATAAAAGCGCTTGTTGCCAATTTTGGACAGAATGTTCAGGTTATATTCACTATGAGGAGTGAGTGAAGTAATTAGAAGGATCTACATGGATCGTACGTAGCCTGATATTGAAAGGCAAGAACTTTTGATACCAAACCATTGCCTAAGCATGCTTGACTCACAGAAGCTACAAGCGCCGGGTACCATAACTCCCACACCGGCTAGTAGTAAGGTTCTTCACGTGGTGGTTGTATTTTAGATCCAAATCACAGGAGGGAATTGCAATTACTTGACTTTTGGTTGTTACCTACTTCTCAGCCATGCTAAATGTTACACCAAAATGCTAAAACAAGTTACTAGCTGCATTTAATGCATCCAGCTCTCGCGGTAATACCGCCACCAAAATAGTATACTGGTCTTAATATCTGAGAGCGAGTAAAATAATTGGCTTCTAAAATTAATTTAAAAAAACAGCGGATCTATGTGTCTGCTTTTCTGTGTGCCACACAATGGCAAGTATCCGTGGGTTCTAGTTTTCAATACATCTGCCCTATAAATCCCTCATCTTCGGCTCATCTTTGCAAGAGATAAGCATTGGGCATTAACTGTGTGGCAGATAGCGCCGTTCTGCTGGAACCACATGTCGTGCACGTCTATATTATTCGATTCGGATCAAAAGAAATTTATTATCATTAATCTGTAGCGCTCGTAATTGACGGTGATTGCATTGCCAACGTTGCGCCAAAATCGCTACCAAACCGTAAGTTTGCTGAAGATGATTTTTCCGCCTAAATGGGGGCTATATTGTATTGGTCGTTAGGGCATGCTGCTCAATTATGTAACTTATGATGATGCTTAAGCAGTCGTTTATTATAATATATCAGCAGATAGCCTTCAGCCTGTAGACATACGCTAGAGGGAGAACTTGCTTACTATAGTTTCGATACACTGGCGGCCTTTGGAGGGCGGCGAGATTTTTACGCTCTGGCGTATGTCCGAAAACGCCTTTGTAATGCTAAGAAGCGACGTCAGGATTAGATTTGCTCCAAAGGGGAAGATCTTTGCGCGCAGAAAAGCGTTGGTATTTTTAAATCGCTTAAAACCAAAAATTTACAAACACCTGCAAATTTTGAATAACTTTGGGGTGGCCCAAAATAGAAATGTGCAAAATTACCAAAATTTAAAAATAAACAATCAGCCAAATTGCTAAACAGTTGCTAAAACGATCTATTAGGCGATTTTATCTAGCAATAGGTGATTTGGAAGGTCCTCCACTGTATAGCACTAAATCCTTGGCGAGTTAAAATAATTCATAAAACGACCATACTAGCTGATGCTACTACTAGCCGAAGCTACTACTAGATGAAGCTAGTATGGCCGTTTTATGAAGGCGCGGCAACACAAATAAATGTAACGCGCAATTGCAGAATTGTTAAACACAGGAGCTTTTCGAAGGAAGGTAGCACAATTATGCAAATAATTCGTTGGGATTATTTGCCAACCTTCATAAAAAAATTCCAAAACTTTGAAAGAATTTAAAATCGCTCAATTTTTTAAATTGCTATTTTAGACAATTTTCATACAGCCGTTAAAAAACATGCGCGTTAACAAATTTAATTACTCTTTTATCACTGTGAATAAATCATAAAATATGTTTAATTAATTTTGAATTTCGTATTTTAATTTTTATTCACTGTTTTTTTATAATTTTTTTTTCAGAAAATATCAGTGAGAAACGTTTGCAACGCATTAATGAACGACAAAATGCATTCAATGCAAAATACAAGAAAACTATAGAACAACAGCAAGAGAAACAACAACAACAATACAAAGAGAACAGCAACAATAACATCATTAGCAGCAGCAACAATAATGAATTTAATACAATAATGGATGTAAGTAAAATTCAAAAATATTTCATAAAAAATTAATTAAGCACAAATAAGAATAAGAAAGAAATGGGAAAAAAGCCAAAACGAACCAGCAAAACAAAACGGCAAAAAAACTGAAAAACACACGTATACAGATTTACATGCAAACGACCCTGCACAAAGGTGAAGAATTTCGTACATGAATACATGATTGAGTGTTTTGCTTTGTTGTTGTTAATTCTGCTCAAACAGATCGCCACAGACAACAAGAACAATTGCACTAATGAGAGACATGTATATTTTTTTTATCGCAAATATAAACGCCGCATTGTTACGTACATTTTACATACACAAGTTACATAATGTAAAGTTGCGTGTATTTAAATACATGTAGAAACATAAAATGACGCCAACAACAACGGCCTCGTTAACAATTAATTATGCCAAACACAACATGACACCAAAATTTATGCTAGGAAACAGACTGAAAAATCTCTTGTGCATTAAATGAATAAAAAACAATTCGCTTGTGAGAAGTTTCAAAGTTCTAATAAATAAGATTTCCTTATTTTTGTACTTTTAACCCAAGTTTTCATCGGAGATAGTGACACATACTCTATCTTTCGGTTTTGATGTCTTGTAATCACCTTGTAATTTATCATATGTTTATTCAAAGCAAATTGATAAGAGGTAAGCTCACCGGCAAATTCGAAATATATCTGGCTTCTTTGTCAATATCAAACTCAATATATAAAAAATGTACCGAAAATGGCGAAACATTTTTTTACATCCAATCAGTTCAAAAAAAGTACTCAGCTGCGCCGGTGAGTTTACAGGTTTAGTCTAACCTGTGTTTATTCATACTGCAGTGGACTTAGAAGTTAGCACCTAAAACCAGTGATGCAAAATTCAGTGCTAAAAAGTACTATTTTCAGTACTTTTTGACTTAAAAATACTATATACCGCAATACCCTTCTTCCTAGCTTAGAAATCTAAATCTAGCAATATTTTTTTTTTTAATTTATTATTAATTTGCTACATAGGAGCTATACCTCCAATCATAATCATTATATATTTAAAACTCTTGTAGAGTTTGTATAAAGAACAAATTTACGTGTGACGTCAATAAGATACATTGTACATAAAATAAATTACCGGAAATTGGGAACTTTTCTTCTTTAGTTTATACGAATTTAGATATCAATTAATACATCTTTGCAAAAATTATAACTAAATTATAGACTACCACATTAAATTGCAAGTCCTGGAATTTACACCTCTCGTGGCAGAAGAGGATTCCACCTTCACCTGACGAACAAATTAGGGCTGCCGTTCTGCATTTTATTCCTCTAAATCTTTCTTTTTTCGCCGGTGATTTCTGAATCCAGTTAGAATTCTTCACCAATCACAAAGTCGTCACCAATATCCACAGCACTGAGTTCTGCATTTAGTAAATACTCCTTACTAAGCTCTTGTTCCGACCAACATCCAATAAATTATTTTATTGAGATAAAATCCATAAATACCTACCTGGTTTCTTCCAGACTTCAAACAAAATTTTATATGCGACAAGGAACAAGCGCAAGCACGTGCTGCATCGATAATCACTGCTACGGTACTGATAGTAGAGCAGGGAAGATACAGGAACGCGTAAAGAGCAAGGACGCACATTATATTCGCGATATTTAAAAACAATTTCTCTGGGGTCTGAGAAACTGCTGATAGGTAGTTAAGGGTTACTGGCAGCAGGTTATAGAAATTACTTATCACACTTGTTTCACGTAAAAATGTAAAATCAAATCAATTCATTTGTTCAAAACCTCCTGATTGTTAATGCACTAACAATTTTTAAGGGTATGATGTTCTTTTCTGTTAAATAAAACAAAATATTTTAAAACTCTCATTTATTGTATTGGCAGCACTAGATCTGTTAATTGTTGCTTACAGAAAATGTATACATGGGGTTTTTTGATAGGATTTTTAAGATTAATGACAAAGGGATAGACAAATTATCTGGGTAGAAAAAAATTCACGAGTTGAGATTTTTAGAGGATTTCTAACATTGCTCTTTGCCTCTCTCTTCTAACCTGTATTGGTCACTCATATTTCCGAGTGTATTTCACTACAGTGACGAGATTTGAAAGAGTTGATTTAGTGCCGGCTTTGTGTAAAATAGAACCAAAATAACTTAAATAGTGCCAAAATTATACGTTATATAAATTAGATATGCAATGCTGTTTAATATTTTATAATTTGTACTTTAACTTATATTTGTACTAAACTTACCTAAATGTTTCCATTGAAATATTGTTTCCAAATGAAATATTGAAAATGGAAAAAGTCGTTTAACAAAAGAAACTATATTCAATAGTCTTTACCTTAGTTTTGAATTCCAGACTTTTTTCTCGGAAATAGACTTCTTATTTATTAGTAATAATTCAACTTCTGGACCGCAATATTAAAATTAATATAAAATATTATTAACTGTGTTGCCATACAACATGCAATAGTGCCACAATTTCCACTACTGTTTCACTTAGTAAAAGGACTATTAAAATATAAACGTTGAAAAAGTCTTGAAATTTGCAAAAAAAAAAAAACATATGCGCACGTATTTACGTAGAAGCTTTAAAACATAATTGAGAAAACACTCAAACAAAAAACCCGCTGTATGAATTGACGCTTACGAAAATTAAATTAGCCTAAATTGGCGATAGCGGCAACGGTAGTGATGTATCCGTGTAGCTGTGATGGCATCAAAGTAATCGATTGTCTTTATCCAAAGGTGCGTATTTTAGTTTTGGGAGATTGTGGTGGGCCTATTTGTTCTATGTGTTTAATGTCTAAGAGTTTTGTATGTTATATAAACAATATCCAGGCAATTCGATAACAGGGAAACTCACCAGCGAACTCAAAGTACTTGGGGCTGCTTTGTCGATGTCAAAATCTATATATGAAAAATGTACCGAGAAAGTCACAACATTTTTATATGGTATTTGACATCCAATAAGTTCCAAAAGAGTACTCAGCTGCGCTCGTAACTTTACCTGTTTAGTCTACCCTAAACAATATGAATTAATATTTTATCACACACGAATTTACTTGGGATTTTTAGAAACGCATATTAAACACAAACATACATTAAATACAAACTTAAGTAAATTACTTTTTTATTTTTGCAGTATTCAATGTGTCTAACTCATATTTATATAAAATGGTTTTATAAAAAGTACCGAAATGTAGGGAAAAGTACTCTTTGTTGGTGATCAGTACCATTTCAATTTTCCATCGTTGCCTAACATGAATTTATATGAGCGTGCTGGGACGTACAAAAGGACATATTTTCAAGATAAAAAAAGTAAAATGCCGAAAGCACTAAACGAAATATCTGCAATCCTTTAAGATTCTCTAGTGCCAGCAAGATATTAAAAAAATATATATTTGTAAATAGTTGTGTAGTGTAGTATGTATGTATCTTTTAGATACTTGCAGATCTGTTAGTCTGAGTCATCGGTCGCGTTGTGTTAGTTAGGATACAGTTCGTAATAATGTGGTAATAAATTTATAACAAAATAAAATAATCAAAATAGCTGCAAACATCATAAAAGACTCAAGCAGTCCTAATGCAGACATAAAATGTTGTACGCAGCTTAGTCATTCCAACAATCTGATTTAACACCAGTGTGACAGAAATATATGTCTGCTTACTTGTTATTTTCGCTACATTTAACAAAACACAACTGCTTGTAACATTTATCCTGGCTCATAATATTCATATGTTGCAATAAGCATGAGTGTGTCAAATTTACAATGAAGATAGTGGTTGCATGAAATAGGAAACACGTGTAAATATAGTGATCATAATTAATAACATTAAACAAACACTTTAGTGAGTAGTTACTGACACAGACCTTAATGCCAAAAATACACACGCAAGGATGATGTTACTCACACTCGCTCGAGTGACACCAATCTTAGCAGCAACAACAATCGGTTGTAATTTTAAATAGAAGGCATATTAGTATCAAATTTGGTAGCAAAATCAATTTTAAAATTAATTCGTTGTATTAAATTTTAAAGATAATAATTGAATAGCACAAAAAAGCACATTCGGCTATTGAAAATTATTCCCGGGCTTTAAAAAACTGCTACATTTAAAATGCTATGACTGTTGCTATAAAACTTGTATTAAATATAGAACAGCAATAGCAACAATATATGCAACAGTATATATGTGCCACTGTGGAGTCGTTACCAAATCAGCTGGTTTTCCTTAAGCACTTTTTGTTCAAAAATTCAAATAAAATCAGAAAGTGTTAAGTGCGCAATCACTATGTTATGAATCTGATAAATATACGGATAGAAAATTGACAGCAAGACTATTCACGTTATCAGGGTTGACATTGTACAGAAGCACACAAAGAAAATACCAACAGGTCGACAGGTTCGCCGCCGACAGTGCGCTGCCGCAGATAATTCTTTTCAGCTTCCACCGGAAAAAAATGGCCGATGTGCTAATGGGTTATCAATGTATTTTGCTTTTTGTTTTCTTTAATTTTTTTTTTAAATTTTAGGCAGAAAAATGAAATCAGAGAATAAAAAATAATTCTGGCAAAAAAAACAATATTTAAATATTTAAATGGTTAACAAAATAAAATTAAAGATACAAAATTTAAAAAAGAAGTACGCTTTTGTATAAAAAAAATAACTTTCCATTTATCACAATTATTTATGTATGGAAGTCTATATCGCCCAACCTGAGTAATGTGGTATGACGCAATGCGATTGACATAGTTTTCGGTTACATTTTTGCAAAGCGCCGGTTTTATGATGGTAATTTTGCGTCGTGGCTCCTGTTGCAGGTTGGACACTATTTTAGTAAAACTAACGCGAATCTTGCTTGTTTTCAAATTCGTTAATGTGAAAATGTACCTCATCACTGAACAAAGTTTTGCATGACAATCACACAACTCAATGATTTATGTGCTTTGATTAGGGAGTGATTTGGGTCTTGTATGCGTGTGGTTTTCACTACATCCGTCAAACGGTAAGCTACACGATTGAGCAGCGCATCCAAATATTTGAAAAGACCCCTTTCAGTAAACAATCAATCTTAGAAGTGGGTGTCTTAAAATCTGGGGTACGGCAGTCAGGACTTGCCCGCAGGGAAGAGTTGTGTCACCTCTTTTGTGGAACATCACTGTTGGTGGCCTTCTTCGAAACTGGAGTCAATATGCATCCTTACAATTACGTATGCCGACGATCTGGCACTTATGGTTGTTGTTAGTTCAACGGGGCCAATTAAGGTTGCATGCGGCAGGCTTTCATGTCAACTGAAACATATTTCTAACCATAAATACTAGAAAATCTAATGCTATGCGCATCACTCGAAAGAGGTTTTCGGTAGGTGGAGCATCTCGCCAAAGACTGCATTTTGTATTTATGAAATGGTGGTGCTACCCATAATAACTTATGCATCCGTGGTTTGGTGGCTAAAGGCCTCTCAAACTACATTTAAACGTAAGTTGGATGGGGTTGAAGTATCTTTAAACTGATTGGATTCCATTAAAAAAATGTTTCGCCATTACCGCCACTCTCTTTTTATATGGAGTTTGACATCCGCAAAGAAGCCGGAAAGGGTTTAAATTCGCTCGTGAGTTAACCTGCTATCAATTTGCATTGATTCTTCCCATTTCAATGTGAATGAAGACAAATTCGAATTTAACTAGCTGAGACACAACCAGAAATTTTAATCAAAACCAATTTCTGCACTCCATTGTTCCAATTTTTACAACAGATGGTCTTGTTGTGAACCTAGTTTACGGTTCCTGTTGTAGGCTTCTGAAAATAACATCAAAATTACTCCCGCTGTTAAATTATTAAACGTGCTCTGTTGTAGAGTGCAGAATCAGTTATATTTTCAAATTTGGTTCGTGTCTCTGCTATTTAAATTCAAATTTAACTTTTAAGACATCCCATGTTCTCCAGGAATATTTTTAAATCCTGCTTAAATTTATTGTTTTGAATGTGCAAAATGGCTTTTTGCAACCTTTCAAAGCAGCAGTGGTTACAATGAGACCCTACTTGTGTTCATAATTATTGGCAATCGACCCAGATTCCAGTGCCACTGCTTTCGTGATTAAAAAGTTAACTCTCACTTTTGATTACAGCGCAACCCAGTGCAGAGCAAATGTGAAAATATCGCTATTAACTGTGTATTGAAAAGTACAAAAAAACTTAATTTAAATAACATGGTCTCTGACAGTTTATTTCCCTAAAGTTATTTGTTTAAGCGCTTACATCGAACATATTTGTTAAAAAATTTAGCCACATCTGCTCGCTACTGTATCAAATGTTTCAAATAAAGCATTCACTTTATGCATTTCTAGATGAAATATGTATTTTTTCTGCCTTTTTCATGTGCATATCCGTTTCCGCTCTTGATATACTATTATATCTGTTGTATGTTTGTTTACTGTACAAAATACATACATACATACATACATACATACATACATATGCACATATGTATTTACACCGACATGATGTTATGTTTTGTGTCAATATGTTTCTGTATTGTCTGGCTTGTGTACAACTCTAATCCAAAGTACTTGATATAAGCAGACAAGTACTCGTACACAACTACAAAATCCTGTCTACACATGCTTAACACACACACGCACACTTGTGTATGATTGCTGTTGTTGTTGTATATTTAGTTCGATTTTTTGTATCATTTTTCGTTTTTCTTTGTTTTTCTTTTGGCTTGATAATGACTAGTGTTTGTTTCTCCATTGTGTTGAATTTTTTTCTCTCTCTCCTTGCAGGATAAGGATGACAACAATCGTCATTACAATCACATCAATTCACAATTCACTTTCACGCCAGAGGAGATCAAATATGACAACAAACATTATAAATATCTCAAGTATACTGCTTATAAAAAGGTAAGTGTCGTTAACTAAGGAAGAATTTCTCCCCTCCCACCAAAAGTATTGACTTCAAAAGGGAAATCAATTGCAAAGAGATTTGTTTTATTTAAAACATTATTTCGTCTATTTTTCTGGAATTGGTTTTATTCAAATATATGCGAATAAAGAACGCTACTTTAATTGATTATTGATTGGATTTTCCGACAGGGTGATTTGATGTAGATATATGGAACGAATTTTCGTCATCCCTTGTCAAGTTTGGTTCGGAGACCAATCTATACCGCAACTTCCTTTTCTATGCGGGATTGGAGTGTATCCGAACTAGCCGCAGAGCATATATAAACTAGAAAACAAATTAGAAACTCTTAGCAAAACATAACTTTGACTTGTAGAGGTTCTGCTCAGTTTTATATTTGCCATTAGAGATTGGAAACTTAAATACCAACTTAATAAGCAACCGGTCGCGGATAATTCTAAGTTTTTAAAGACCTTAGTCTGATCGATTAATCGACAATTTTATCAAAATTCGGTAAGCAAATAGTTCGTATATTTGACTTTTAGAAACAACCATTTGCGTTTTTAAAAACGTATAAACATCGATTAAAAAGTTAAACTTTTTTTTTCATATTTTACTAAAGAGCAACAAAAAATTCGATTGATGCGAGTAAACAAAATACATCTAAACTGATCTGATTTTGATGTTATTGTAAATAAATTAATTTAAAAAATAGTTATTTTGCTTAACAAAAACGCAACTGAACTTCTATCAAACAACATTACGAAGCAAATTGAGGCACTAACAAGAGCCAGCCTTTAAAAATTACTTAACCAACTTGGATCCAACTAAAAACACTGAGTCTAGCCTGTTGAATTGAAAACATCGCTTTTAACTCCCCACTAGGATTTGAGAACCACGCTTGGGCCAAGAATTCATACGCAAATGCAAATGCCTTTGCTACCCATCTTGACAAAGTTTTCTGACCACAAGACGCAAATGTACCAGGCCACCGTATGCAAGAGACAGTGGAAAATATCCTATTAATTTCCGATCACCATCGATCCATATGGCTATTAGCAATATCGATTTAAAAAAATCATCCCGACCAAACCTCATTACGGGCTCGTTGTGAAGCAACTTACGTATAGCTACTATGAGAATTTTAATGTTCATAATTGACGCTATGCTAAGAGTTAGTTATTTTCCTTCCTCTAGGAAGAAGTCCATAATCGTTATGATTTTCGACGCCAGCCAAATTATATTATACAGGCCAATGTGCTTACCATCCATCTTTTCGAAGCTTTTTGAAAGATTACTCCTTCACTGAGGAACTCTATAACCAAACCATCAAAATGTCATCCCGAACCATTAGGTCGGCTTTCGAGGCATGAAAGTGCCGAACAAGATCATAGAATCGTTACCCTTATCAGATCTTTTTTTTTGCGAAAATGATTATTGCTTAACTTTGTTGTTTTCCCAGGCGTTTGACAAAGTTTGGCATTAGATATTACTCATCAAAGTAACATAAAGGCTGCGACAGAACACTCACAAAATTCTTAAGAGCTATTTGGAAGGCAGAACATTTAGGGTTATTTTTTTTCTTAGGGGGATATCGAAGCAGACCGCTTACTTTAGAGATCTATTTTCGACCCCCTTTTTTCCGCGAATTGATTTCAGGCAATTGATTTGTACTTTACGACTACCTTACTCTGATCAAGTCTTATGCAAACACAAGACTTTACTCTTGACTGTAATGACTTCAGGCTGTCGACTGGTGATTTTCGGCGTTCTTTTTCCTTACGGAGTCTCTTATAGTTGGTAGCATTTGTCAAGGCTTATGTCTCTCATGGCATTCATGCCAGCCAGTGCTGGACATTTACACAATGTGGGCTAGCGTCTTAGCCTCCTCCTAAAGAAGTATCTTTAGAGACTGACTCTTCCATCACCCGCGAGGCATTCTTGTAAATTTCAACCGTCTTCCTATCTTGGGAAATTAAAACCGAAGTCCCTTTAGAGAATTTATATAATTTTCACGAGTAATGGAGAAAAATATGTCAACCCACACAGATACACGGAAAAGTCTGTATTAAAAGTAGAGTTCGACAGGTATAAAAAGTTCGCACACCAGAAACCAAGCATCCTCTTGGTCACGTATTCCTGAAATTCCGCCTAACATGATTTCAACATATCAAAGCGAAGATAGCGGCTATGAAATTTAAATGAGCTCAACTTCACTGGGCCATTGGTCAAAACTCAAACATGGTTTTGGAGGTTAAAATTTTGTTATACAAGTGTATTACAAAATTAGTACGGATATACGACAATAAGTTGTGTAGCTCCACATGCACATTAAATGTCCAGAAATTATGAAGAAGATAGTCTGGAATATTACGACAAATAATCTGTATTCCTGAACATCCACAGAGACCTGAATACTACACTACTGTCCAGGAAGAAATTAAAAATTACTCTCACAAATACGTATCAAATTAACGGGGCAACTTTTTATGTCCGAGATCTGTTAGAAAGAACCGACACTTTCTAATGCAATAAATAATCTTAGTGCAAGATTTTAATACAGTAAATTAATTGTAACACAGGCAATCTATTAATTAAAAATTATTAGAACTAAGACTCAAATTCCTGTTGTACTTGTATATTTCATTAGAAAGAATCAAAACTAAATAGAAAAATAGCAAGAGAAAATCTTTGCTTGAAACATTCTCTTAGAAATAAAATACATTCATTCATTTGATTGTAGGAATATCCATATCTGTATTTTTATAAAATAGCACCCACAGGCAGTTAGTGATTTAATTCCTAAGTTATTCGCTGTACTTGTGATATAATATCAACGATGACACAAAATGAAAGGTGTATGGAAAATGAAAAATGTTGACAAAAAATGTTTTATGGGGAATTTTGCTTTATTATTTTAAATGAAGAAAATTGCTGCAGAAAATCACCGCATTTATGAAAAGTTTAGGATGAGCATACTGTATCTGAAACCATTTACTGAAATCGGATTCGACGCTTCAAGGATGATGATTTTTATGCTAAACACAAAGAATGTTCCCGAAAGACACACAAGTTTGAAAATAAACAATTCGAGGATGTTTAGTATTGGGAGCTACTGATGCCTGGTCAGACTATTACAGTAGAACTCTACAGGCAACAATTGATCTATTCGGAAAGGACAATCAAATAAAAAAACGTTTGGAATACGCCACCATACATGATAATCCACCATGATAATGATCGGCCTCATGTTGCTTCACAAGTAAAAAATTATTTAAAAGTTGCGAATTACGTTACCCGTCTCTTAAAGCCTACACCTTGCCCTGTTTGACCACTATATGTTTCTATTGTAAATGGCCTCAGACTTATCAGAACCGCTAGTCAATTTAAAATCCCATTCTATTTTGTTAGATATTTGTATATTTAAATGTTTTTTTTAACTTCACTTTTTCAAGGACAAACTAATAATGAATCTATGTATAAGAATAAAATAAAAGAAATGTAAAATATAAAATAATATTGCCAGATTGTAGGCTTTCTGTGGCCTTCTCAACAGTTTCTATCGATGCAGAACTATGATGCGGTTCCTTACACTCAAGTATATCGAAAATTTGCTTGAATCGTTTTAGGCCTCTCAACATGAGCACTACTTTCCACGCGGAAGTGTTAATTAAAAATTTAATTTTTTTTATTTAAAGTTTCCACCTTTGCAGACGGTTCTAGGGATTTTGTTAAAAAATTTTACAACCACTTAATTTTATTTTAAAGAATGCTATATGCGTCAATCGGTAGCGAGCGCAACTGTTTGGCGATTGTGATATAAAATAGAACATCGATTCTCCTCTTACGATTTGTTCGTTGTGTCTTGATCAACAATTCATTATCAATTTGCTCAATTACAGAATGGACCTACTAGAACATGAGGTGCACCAGGTGTGGCAATAAAAAGTTGTTACTTAGAGCGGATTTTGCGCCTCCTGTTACATTGGTGTATGCTTTTCGGAAAAATAAGTTCGTGAGGTTATCAACGTTAACGTGAACTGTACATTTCAACTGCTTCTTAGTTTATCATTCATAATTGCGATTGCCGGTGGACTGGAAAAACGTGAGGTTAAACTCAGCTATAAGCGTATTCTAAAGAGTTCCTTAGATTTTGGTTCTTAGCGAGATTGCTTAAAAATAATGGCATCACTTCCTCTAGCTATATGTCAACAAGGATCTACTTTCCTTGACTATGAGTAAAACACCCGATTTAAACTCGATTCAAAAATCTAGTTGATCGCCCAGATACCAGCGTAAAACAATCGTAAGATATTTAGCCAAAATATATGAAAATTGTAGAATTTTTCAATAATCTCGCCCATATCAATTTCTATCAATTTACTCAATTGGCTTTTTACTGAGGCAACTACAGTGCACTCTGTTGACTTTATAAAGACAAATATAATTAAAAAAAACTTTCTCAAGTACGATAACGTTTTTTATTTTAAAGCAGACAGCGTTATCTGGAATGGGCAAAAACCGCAAATGGTGAAAGATGTAGACACAGACGTATGAGCAACACTAAAGTAATACTCATACGCAAGGGTATTTTTCAAATAAATTTTCAATTCAAATCAGCAATTTATATTTTGTACAAACAAACAATTGCATTCTACTGTTCATAATCTTTTACTCTAGACTGTACACAAGCATAACGTTCCTTATGTTTTCCTACAGACTCGCGAGTAAACACATATGTATTTGTTTAATAAACACACACAAGCAGCACACACATTATAGGTTGTTGCTTATTGCATTGTAAATAATGAAACTAATGGGCGTTTAGTGTATCAAATGAAAAAATATCAAGATTAAATATTTAACAACAGCAAAATGAAAATTGAGAATTGACTAGAAGATACAATGAAGCTTAAGCAAGTGATATGTAAATGTGTGTGTGTGTACGGCAAGCGATTAAATCGAAATGTTTTTGTCGTAAAAGAGCTTTAAGTAATTTTTATAGAAAAACGCGAAAGCAGCAATAAATCACGAGAAAGATAATTTAAGATTGTCAAAGAATTGTCAGCTTAATAGTCAATAAAAGTTCTTGCTTTTTTTTAAATTTAAAAGAAATATTCCACTAGATTATTTATAAGAGAAAAAGAGAGAAAAGAGTTTGAAATTCATTTCGTTAAAGACCATTCATCAGAACCAAGAATAATACAAAAGTTAATTGATTTATATGCGTATATTTTAACTTTTAATTATTTTCATGAAAATATTTAGTTGGAAATAAATATTTAAATGGAAATGAAAGAAAAGTATTTAAGCTCACTTTTTTAAAATCTCTTAAAAACCAAGAAACTACCCTGCACCCCAAATTAAAAAATTTAGTGCAAAAAATCAGTAAATGAAAGATAAATTTTGTATTTAAATGGTACTTTTCTTAATTCATGCGAACTCTGTGAAAAAAAAACTCTCGTTTATATGAGAACGATTGTTTTGATGTCAAGAAGGCGACAACCACGGCTGCAGGTTGTTTGTTGTCCATGCTGCTTTTGTCGTTGTATTCCAACTAAACTAACTTTCATTTTTGTTGGCTACAAAACAAAAACAATGTTGACAATAGCACAAAATTACAAAATTGAAATGTCGCAATATATAGGCATTAAGGATTCTCAAATAAATAAATTCATTTTTACTGTCATGTAAAATGTATTCAAAATAAGTAATTGTATTTATATAATATTGAGTGAAGTGTATGCACATGTCAGCCAGCATTCAAATCTGATTACAATATTGAGAGCATTGTCTGTCGGCCAAGCGGGGCACAACAGTTGAAAACGGTTCAACGCTAAATTTCTGCACGTTTATTTTTATATTTTTTATCTACTCCAGCCTATTATACATCAAATGAAAGCTTATTGTGTTTGCTTTTAGAATATACATAACAAAGCAAAGTACAACTTTTATACATGATTCAGGCATAAAATTATTTTCACTTTAATTGACTTATTTTAGGTCCCCACATACGTAGTTGAAGAGATCTTTTAAGTTAATATATAGTTCGTTACTGTGATCGTTACAGTTCAGAAGGTACATCAGATTATATTCGCAATTTTGCAGGACCGCCCACCCGCAGGACTTTTACCATGAAAAAAATACCGAAAGTTAAACAAGCAACAAATCTTAAGTGGCAATTTAAATGAATAGGTGCAATAGCTCTTAATATTTTAACATTACTATGAAGCTGTTGTTTGTAAAATAATTAAGAAGCCGGCTACAGGGCGACATTTGTAGCCAGAGATATAGGTAGTCGTGTGGCCTGCTGTGTTCAATGTGTTGAATGCCTTAAAGTCGAACATCCATATCTTCAGTCCATAATCTTAATCCATTTTAAATCCATTATTTTCGCAACCACAAAATTTCGAAATATAGGCTTGTGTCTATTGACATCTAAAACTAACGTTAAATATTATTTGGGAATTCAAATGGATTTTCGTGGACAAAAAGTGTCCCAAACAGCGTTTTTCAGATGTGACTCGAAATGAACGAATTAAAACAAGAGAAGTTAACGGTTTTTGATAATAAGGCAATAGTGGTCCTTATATACCTTATAAATATGTACAAAATTTCTACTAATGCATTTTTTGTGGACTCTAAGGTACCTCACAAGAATTGGAGAGCTATTCCCAATCTTGAAGCAATTTTTACGAAATTTTATATGTCGATTTTTGCTGAACTTTCTGCCAGTGGCAACATGAGTATTTAAGCCATTTTCTTGGCAGACACTTACATAAAGACAACTTTAAAATGAAGTCCTATCTCAGCCAATTTTGCCAAATATAGTTCTCAGTGAAATTACAGTGACATTAATTGTTAAAGCACCGCATAGTCGTCGGTTGTAAAATAGTGAATTGGGAATAAACACCACAGCAGAAGCCTTGTAAGACTGGGCCTACAATAAACCTACCGACCAGCGGCTCAGTTCATAACACTGAAGCTGTTTTATACTTCAACTTCATCCCTCTCTAAAAAAAAATAATATATATTCCACTATGCCAAGTAGGTGCATGGGAATTTTTAACCATTTTTTTATTTTAAAACTTATTTTATTATTTTTAATTTTTTATATTTGTTTTGCAATTTTAGGACAATCAACAATATCAGGAAGATAAACACAAGATTCGTGGATACAATGAAGTCATTGAGAAGCCACAGAAGTATCTAAAGAATAACAACATTAATAATGGTAAGATGAAATCCTTTACAGAGAAATAAAGAGAATAATAATGGAAATGATTTTTACAAGTTTTGTCAATTTTGCCTTTCACACCAACTTCAGGTTACCCCTCGAAATCACCCGAATGTAAACCCCAACAGTTGACAGCCATTGGCAATCGTCTCTTGGACTGGTTCTCTGTCATAATGGCCGATAGCAAGAAACGCCGTCAGCATAGCCAAAAATCAAAGGCCCATTTCCCGCCCGCCTGCAAGACCGAAGCCAAGTGGATGTTTGGCCATTTGGATTTGAACAACGATGGATTCTTATCGCTGCAAGAAATGTACGATTTGGAACATGATCAAAATGAACGCTGCATTAAGCCCTTCATCGATACTTGTGATTTGGATCAAGATAATTCTATAAATACCCGCGAATGGTGTCGCTGTTTTGAGAAAACCGATCGTCCTTGTGCCGCTGTCAGACGAAGAATTGCTGGCGATTTTGCAGGTGAGATAGGTACAGGTGGACATTATATTTTTCATACAAATTATGTTGATTTTTCACTACAAATATTCTTGTTTTTTACTTTATTTTTAATTTTGTGACAATCGTTTTTGCCCAACAACAAGAAAAAATACACTTCATTTAGCGTGAAAAAAAGAAAGAAAAAATATTAAAGCTGGAGAAAAATTTATTTTTAAACTCTCCAAAGAAAATTGTATTGCCTTTTTGCATATTTTATACAATTTGCTATATCATCTTCAATATATATTTAGAGCTTGTTTGGTATTGTGTTTTGTAAGATGAGCAATCTTCAAAGTTTCGTCCTTTATTTATCAGTAAGCTTTAGCATTGCTTTCTTACTTTAATTAAAAAAATATATATTTACATTTATGTTTAATTTTTAATTATTTCCGAAATTCAATAGTAAATTTTTGTATTGGAAACATTTTATTGTAAAGTCGCTCAATATGAAGCTTTCAAGTTAAGGCACTTCTGGCGAAATTTCTATTGAAATATTCATACATTCATTGACTTAATTAAATGTTACATTACAATCGTTTCGATATTAAAATGTGAATCCCCACCAAGCTAATACTGAATAACAGATTAATTTAAATATATCTTTAAGATAAACTAATGCTGACGCTATATAATCTCTCTAGCGTTGCACTAAACGTCCATTCGCACACGCAAGTTGGAAGCCTGAACCAGCAATCCTGGTTGCCTTGACATCATAGTCAATGGTTGCCTGACTGAAAGGGTCTCTAAAGTGGGGCTTTTTGCTCTTCGTATCCTGTCATTAATAAAAATTCAATTAGCACTTTCAATGATTTTAAAATTTAAAAAAAAAATCGAAAATATTTCAAAAATATCCAAATTAATTAAATAAATCTAATGAGTTTTATATATAAGAAGTTTTATCCAGTAACTAGCACAAACTTGAAAGTTCTTCATAAATAATGTGGGCAAATGTGTAGATCGAAAATTGTACTAAATTGTAACTCTTTGCTGTTCCTATAGTTATCGAAATATTAAAAGAATTTTGGTTCTAATCCCAGCTATTTTAGGGGTTCTTTCTTCACAATTGACACAGTTTCCGAAAGAACCCAATCCTTAGAAACTATTTTTTTTTTTCGTTCGTATGCTATAAGTAAAATACTTCTAAGTTAAGAGTTAATTTAGAAATATTTCCAAGAGGTCTCTCTGAACAATATGATTTTTAAAAAATACTTTCTGTAATATTCCTCTGCTTAAAAGAACCTTTATTGAAGAAAGGTCTATACTGAAATATGATAAAGAAATATGTTTAAAAATAGTACCTTTAATATATTTAAATAAGTAGGTTTAAAAAGATGTACTTTCATAAAAAAAGTACCACCTGACAAAATGTTTTAAAATAAATAATAATTTTAACTTAAAAAAAATACTTTTTAAAATACGTAACATTTTAAAAGGTACCTTTAAAAAGTACTTTCAAAGAATTACGTTTTAATAGCATCACCTTTTGGAAAATCCTAAGATGTACTAAGATGTCTTCCGACAAAAGATCTCTGAGACAGATCAAATTTTAAAAGAATTAGGGATGTATAATATTAGCAAATTTTCAAAAGGTGTCTTTCAAGAAAGTTCCTTTCATAAAATGTAGTCAAAATATACTTTATAAAAAAGTACTATTTTTAAAAAGTCCTAATAAAAAAAATTACCTTTTCGTAGAAGAAATTTTAAAAAGAGAACTTTATAAATTTTAAAATATTATATTTTATTTTTATATTTAAAAAGTACTTTATTAGCATAGTATCTTTAAGGAAAGTACCTTATATAAAAAAGTACCATTTAATCCTTAACCCATTACAAAAAGGCAATTTTATTAAATAACCAATTTGGGAATAGTATTTTTTTATTAAAAGCACCCTAAAAGAGGACCTTTTAAAAAAAGTACACTTAAGAAATAAAATAAATAAAAACGAAAATAAAAAAAAATTAAAACAATCCTTAAAAAAATTCTATATAAATATTGCTATATTCTATATAAATATATAAAAAATATAAACATATTGATTTTTCGTAAATTGCTAAAACAACTCTCCAAATAAATATTCTCACTCTTGTGTGGAGACATCATCTGCTTGAGTGTATAATTGTTTGTAGTGGGTGTGAAGGTTTTAAATATATTTTGCTTTACACACTTACAAAATTACAGAGGAGAAAAAGTTTGAATAACTTTTGCAATTTGCAGCTGCTTCTTCTACTCACTACACAATTTTGTTAAACACTGTATTTGTTCTATTTACGTACTATTTTTCCCCACACACAAATTCTATTTTACTCTTACAATTTTAATTTATGCTTTTAGTCTAGTAAAATATACAAATTTAATTGTTTTTAAATAAATTTACTATCTTTCAAATATTAATAATTACTCATATTCAATTAAAACAAAACTTTAAACAAATATTTAAAATATTTTACAAAATTCAAATACTTTTCCATTAATAATTATGTCAGCTTATGCTTCCACTCTCCCAATATTTAAGATTGCTTATAAATAACTATTAAACACTCACACAGAAACACACAAAATAATAAATTTAAAAAAATAACATTTTACTTAAAATTTATTAAAAACAAAAAAAATTTCTTCTCTATTCATTTTTGTTTTTGTTCGTACGAAAAAAAAACAGGCGCTTATGCACCCGATTGTGATGTTCAAGGATTCTACAAGCCGACACAGTGTCATAACTCGGTTGGTGTTTGCTGGTGTGTTGATAAACACGGTGTTGAATTCGCCAATACACGCACTCGAGGAAAACCTAATTGTGGTGAGTGTTTTAGTCCTTCCATAGACTTTCATAATTTCAGAAAACTTCCGACCAAGAAAATGAATCAGTAAATAGCTGTTCCTGCATTGCCTACTCTTATCGAATTTCACCAACAGTCATGTAGTGGCATCAGGCGCGGATCCAGGGCGGTAAAACCATTACAAATTAACATTTTTCCATACAAAAAGTTAGACAAATTTAAGAATTGCTTGTTTTCGTCAATACTTCACCCCCAAAAAAACTTAAACTGGAGCCGCGCCTGGGTGGCACTGCAGCATTTCTTGCCAAAACAAGACTGAAAAACAAACTAATTAATAAAAAAGAATTTTTTGTTAAATGTGTCGGCCATAAAAATTAAAAAGCTTCAAAGGCACTTAATTCACCTTTGATAACAGTTTTTAATTAGCTTGCTTTTACTCGTAGTTTAAAATAAATTCACTCGATGGAAAAAAGGGCTTTCGCAAAAAAGATGTATTTGTAGAAAATCCGGCAATCCTGACTTTAATCGTGCTACTCGCAAAACAGAAGAGCGATACCGCCGCCATCTGCCGTATTACTGAATGCTCAAATAGGGTTCTATATTATTTTTTATATACAGTAAATCTCTCCTGAAAATTTAAAAAATTAATATATAACACAGACAATCATAGAAGCGATTACTAGTATACCGGTTTTTAATTAATTATTGATTTAAGGCAATTTGTGTAAATAAACATATCAAATTAAAAAACAAATCATTTGCATAAATATACTTGAATAGCTACAATTAACAAATAAAATCAACATGAATACCAGAAATTCTCTCTCAGTAAAATCTTCTCTGTAGTTCATGCAATAAAAGTTTGCCAATTAATGGTAACTATGTGAAGTGCTTAAACTGTCGACGTAAATACCATTAATCTCCCTGCACTACCCTTGCGGAGTCTACATACTCAGTTATGTCCAATGAAAAAAAAGGCTTCTTGGAGATGTCATACTTGCAGAGAAGATAGAAGCAAGTCCCCTAATAACCAGTACGTAACTATAACATATGAAGGTAGTATTGAAGAAAAACAAAAACAATCTGGAAAACAGCAAAAACATAATCTCGATAGCATAATCTCGAGTAAAAGATGAGATGTTTAATACAAAAGTCACATCGAATATAAACGAAAACAACACCAACTACAATGTATTTGTAAATGACCAGCTAACACCCTACAATCGAAAACTCTTGTGGCTTACAAAAACTAGATGCCGAGAAGTTGGTTGGAAATATGTCTGGGTTAGAAATGGTCATATTTATTCCAAAAAAAAAAAAAAAAATGAAACTTCTAACCCAATGCTAATTTCAAATACATCCGATATCAATCTTATATATTAAGTACACATTATACACATATACATAAAATAGTTTTTCTAACAAAATAAACAGTAAAATGAAATATACAAATATATCACATGATAATCTTAACGAAATTAATAATACGTATTTAAGTTATCCTATTTCTCTAATAATGATGAACATTCGTTCTATGCGCACAAATTTCAACTCATTCTTATTATCAATACATGGTGTATTACATAGTATCGGTTTAGTAGAAACAAATTTAACTAATTATGAAAGCCCCTTTTACGGTATAAATGGATTCAGGAAGAGGAGGAATTCATATTTTTGTTAAAGAGAATATTACATACACATTAAAATCAGCAAGCACGATCTCTTTCAAACAGATGAAAGCATTACACTATTAGCTATATACCGTCCACCGCCTCCTAATGTTAATGCTTTTATTAAAGAGCTAGATGACCTGCTTAGAAGAACAAAAAATCAAAATATTATAATTACTGGGGATATAAATATCGATCTTTTAAAAAGCAATTATACAAACACAAGCTATCTCGATATGCTAGCATCTAATGGGTTTAAATGTTTAATAAACGAATGCACAAGAGAGGACGTAAACAAAAATACAAAAACATGCATCGATCATCTCTTCGTAAGGAGCAAACAAATAAACAAACAAGAATATTCATCCATAATAAAAACCAATATCTCTGATCATTATACTCTTGCTTATTGTCTCTCTGATAAAAAGTTTAATGACGACTCAATAATAACAACCCAGCAAACAAAAATAAGTAAAAATAGAGTTACCCAACAGATATGTAAAATCGATTGGAAGGAAGTTGAAAATCAAACAAATCCAAATACAATGTTAAATTTGATTAATGAAAAATTTAAAAGTGTATATGAAAAATCTACGGTAGATAATAAAAAACAAAAAAGAAGAATATCTAATCCATGGATAAATGACAATTTAATAAAGTGCTGTGAAAATAGGGATAAACTTTATTAAAAATGGGTATTAAATAAAAACAATAAAGCAAATAAAATTGAATACAAAAAATTTTGAAATGTGTTAAATAAAAAACTAAATTATGCCAAAAACAACTATTATAAGAAAAAGTTTATAGAAAACAGAAATAATATTCGTTTAACATGGAAATTAATTAATGAAATATAAGGAAGAAAATCTAATAAAATCGATGAAATAACTTGCGTTCGACCGATATATAAAAGTGGATGTAAAACGTATTAAAATAACTACCGCCCGATATCAATCTTACCTGTTATCGAAAAGATTATGGAAGAAATCATCATAAAACGGCTAAACATATTTATACAAAAGTATAATGTTATTAGTAAACATCAATTTGGTTTTCAAAAAGGAAATAATATAAACAAACTGCTGGGAAACTTTGCGAATTATATTAATGAACAGATAAGTAAAAACAATCACTGTCTAACGTTGTTTATTGACTATTATCCACATTAGAGAAAATAGGAATACGTGGCAGCTGTCTACGACTTTTTAAAAACTACCTTAAATGTAATTGTGTACCTTGGAGTAATTGTGGATCATAATTTCAAATGGCACGATCACATAGAAGATCTCAGGAAAAAACTAAGGAAAGCTTCTTATATGCTACACCACCTTAAATATTGCTCTAACAAATGGGTACTTAGGCAGTCATACTTCTCATTGGTTGAATCGTATATCAGACATGGAATCACCGCTTGGGCTAGCTCCACCTACTGCAGGAAGCTTCAACAAACGCAATTTCAGTTGGCGAAAGTGCTCTATTCAACCATGCAGACACAAACATCAACAACAAGTGCTACAATATACAACAATAATCTGAACAACAAGTCAACTAACAGCAACGACAATCCAAACGGAACACTACGAGATAATAATATTTTATATGTTAAAAATATCTATTTCACAACACTTGCCATCGAATTTCACAATGATGCCCGCTTCTTTCATAAAATTGAACACAAATATCAAACACGACGAAACGCTGATGGTAGATACAAGATTCCGAAATACAAAAACAACTATGGAAAAAGCACTCTAGCTGTCGTACTTCTTACAATATACAACATGATGCCATTGGAGATTTTAAGTACCATAGCATTCAATAATTAATTGCAATGTATCATATTTTCTTCTTAGTTAGTTTTTATATTTTATATTTTATTTTTATTCGATATCACGTACTATATAGTTTTTCTTATTGTTTTTGCTTTTCTTTTTTCTTAAAACTGAACTAATGAATTCATTTAAAAATTTTTATATATAGTAAATATGCAACGAATGCACTAAATATACTTATATAATTTAAGCTATAATTTGTACATTGTGCCAGCAGACAAGCCAAAACGGCTTCGCAAGGCCACTATCTATATTTCAAACATATATTTTTGATAAATAATTAATAAAAAAAAATATATATATATGTATATATAAAAACAGTTTTAAATGATCCCCGACACAAAACTGTCCGCTACATCTGATGTTTGTGAAGCAGACGATTGCTCTTTCGTACACTTTGTCAAACCGCCTTATTTTTGCAAAGATTTTTCGGTTGTCGACTGATATATTCGTCCTGCCTTGGTAGCACTGAGTTGCTCGTATTCATCAAACTTTTCATATTTACTGTAGCTATTCACGATTTTAGGCTGTTTCCCATGATATGTGTCCACATTCAATATTTGTCTACCTATGGCCTGCAGGCGAATGCCAGCTAGTGCTGGACATACGCTACCGTTTCAGCACCTTTTTGATGTACATAAGTATCAACTTCCTCAATCGTCCTTTTAGTAAGATGCTTCCTCGAAAGAAACTATAAAATTAACACACACTTTATTATTTCCAGCAAAGGAATTTTCAAATTCATCAGCACCTTGCCAGAGAATGGCTTATCGCGACTTCTTTTGATGTAAAGGCTGTTTTCTAATATTGCGAGAGTAATTAAAATTGCGCAATACGAAATCCAACAAATTTTGATTGTTCTGTCCTATTTGCTAAAACAAGTTTTTGCATGCATCGGAATCAGATTCTTAAATCGGCGTGAAAGCGAAAGCTTAAATAAAAAATCCATTAAATAAATATTTTCTGAAACACTTCAGGCATTAAAATCACTCACTGCTTACACAAATGTGTCAAATTATTTGCTTTAACAGTGGGCATGCCGTCAAGACATTCTCGAAGACACATTGTCAATCCTAGATGTCAGAGTGGCGACAGCTTAAATCAATTATTGAAGACTTTTTCGAACAACTGGCACTTAAGCACATTGACGATCATGGGGAGGACAATGTTGTTAAAATTGTCCTAGACATTTTTAATGTTGTCGTTGATGACCATTCGGTCATAGTAGCTTCCAAATTTTAAAGTTTTCTGAAGACATTATCGACGAAAATCTCTTTTAGGGCTATTCGGCCAACTGGGCAGATGTAATAAAATATTTAGTTCACTTTAAATAATTGTCTTAATGTGCAAGTTTAAATAAAACAACATAACACAAACATGAATATTAATCGATATTTACTCGTACATATGGCTAAAAACATGTGATTGTTCCACATGCTACACATGCATAAATATAGGAGCCATTTACTGCACAAATCGATTAAGTCCACTTTAAAGAAATTCTTTAATTCAAGTGACTAATCTATATATATAAAAGAGAGTGATGTTAGTTACTACGCTTATAACTCCAGAACGCCTGAACCGATTTCGATGATGAGTACTAATTCGGTTAGGTCTCCACCCAAAAAAGAATAATACCCAAGAATAATATCAAGAAGTCGAAAGCAATCATAATCAACTTAGATTGGAACGAGTGGCGCTATATAGACATTGTCTAGCATAGAGCTCTAAAGCGGGCAACTCCACCTGCATAATTGAAGCTGTTTTTCTTTTCCCATTGCAACTGAATCGGAAGCGTGGCCCCAAAATTTCCGGTCAGTGATAATCACTTTAAAGATTACTATTTTGTATATTGTCGGAGATATCGAGACATTGAGAGTGCCAGACGGTAAGATAGACTTCCTTAAGAAGAGCTACGTTGGTTAGCCCAAAGGCCTCACTGGTTGTTGAACTTTTAACTGCGAGATGCAGGGGAGTTATTATTCTTAAGGCTGGTGTCGGGCACGTTCTCATTGCTGTCGTTACCCTCAAAGAGGCTATCCGTTGTAATTTGGTAAGGATCTGAGTCTATACCTACCTTTGACCACCATGCTAGTTGACCGTTGGTACATTGGTACAACTAATACTTTATATGATATCGCCATAATTTTCAGTCGCATGTCCCATGTTTTACAATAAAGTTTTTGACACGCATAAATTGATTAGGAGTACTATTTGTTATGTATGCAAAGTGTTCTTTCAAGTAAAGGTTTTATCCAGAACTACTACCAGATATTTTCTATCCTCGGATAATGTTAATCCTGTCTCCCCTAATCTCAGAGCCCTCATACTTAGCTTCCTTCTTTTGCTGAACGACAACGCCCTTTTTTTCATGTAGGGGGGATATCGAAGCGGACCGCTAACTTTATGGATCCCTTTTCAACCCCCTTCTTTCCTCGAATTGATTTCGGGCAACCGATTTGTAATTTACGATTATCTTAGTCTCAATCAAGTCTCGTGCTACCACTAACCTTTACTATCGACTATAGTGAATTCAGACTGTCGACCTTAACAGGTATCTGCCCGGAGTCCTAAGTCTTATGCTAGCCAGTGCTAACATTCAAACACAATATGTGCTACCGTCTCTGCCTCTTCCTCAGGAGTACCTTTCGGATCTGTCCCGTCCACCCCTTAGGAGTTTTTCTTTTCCAACTCTCAGAATTCCTCCATTGGCCAATAAACACCAGATTTTCTACTGAGATTAACCCCTCCACCTCACGCGAGCCTTCATTTTCTATCCCTGTTGGAGCCTCACAGTCTAACGCCTTAGAAGTGCTTCTAAAGACTAACCCGTTGAGCCCTCGCGAGGCATTCTTGTCCGTCTTTTCCGGACTCCTTTGGCCAATTAAAACCGTAGTTTCTGCAGAGATTAATCTCTCTGCCTCTTGCAAGGCTGCCTGATTCATCCCTCTAATTGAGAAATATATGTTCACCCACACAGAGCTCCTTATCTATGGGTAAGTATTAAAACTGGACTTCGTCTAGTATACAGAGTTCGCATACTTGACACCAAACGCCCTCTTGAACCCGCATACCTTACGTTTACTGTTCCCTCGTGGATTAGAGATTTTCTAGACGAGAGTGTTATCTTCTCTCCGCTCGACTTATTTAGCCAGACTCCTTGCAGAAACAGGAATCTGTTACCGGCCGCCACCACGTGAAGGTATAAGTCAGAATTTTTGACAGTGCACTCAGTTACGGCAAGCCATATCTTTGCTCCTGGCAGCTGGCGGCCCCGCAAATCCGCAAATTAATTTCGTTTCCAATATCATCGAGAATTTCTAAAAGTTCGTCGATGACCAGCATCTAAAAGCACCTAAATGCATTAGCTGAATGATAGCGGTAAAGTTTTTAGTACAAATTTATCAATTATACATATTTAGTCAGAGAATCATTTGTTGGTTCCTTAATTCTGTTTATCGACAGAAAGTTTGGCTTAGGAAAGCTGTTATCGTTTTCTTCGGATTTTGCTTATTGCAACAGTAAAGATATAGCAACAAATACACTTACTAGTAGAAAATGAAGTTGCAATCCTTACAATTGGGCCTTTATTGTTTCCTTAGAACGAGTGACGCTACATAGACATTGCCTTACATAGACATTGCCTAGCATAGAGCTCTAAAGCGGGCAACTTCACCATGTTGGAAGCTGGCATATTGGAAGCTGTTTTTCTTTTCCCATTTCCTTTATTGTTTCCTAACGGTAGATCTATGACAGAGTAAAAACGAAGTGACATGATGGCCCTGCTGAAGTTCACTCCTTTTGTTAGGTATGATTACTACCTGCTACTAACTGACTGCTGATGAGTTATAACAATCAATTTTAGGTAAAATTCGCAGTAAAACTTTAACCTTTTCTGTAATGAAAAGCAAAAGCCTTCAAATCTATTTTATGGAGTTAATCGATTTGTGCAATGAACGACTAATATGTAAATGTTTGCATATGGTTTTTATTATGAAATCAAAGTACATACACATTAATTTCATCTGTCTACAATTGAATAACTTTGATTACATGCACAGTTGTATGTGTAATGGTAGCATTACACTAAATTGTCTACATGAGTATGTGTGTATATGTGTGAATGTGTTGACAAATCTTGTTCCTTCTCATATCCCCATGAAATCGTGCAACAAAATTAACTAAATAATTTCATGTTTGTAGCCGACTAGCAAATGTTTTATTTAAAATTGTTATTGTTATTTGTTTTGCTGTTCTCCTCTGCCCTGCTCTGCTCTTGATGCCTGTATACAACAGGACTGTTGCACAGATCTTAGTGTTTTACATTTGACAATGAATTTATGCTTTACAAACCTTCAATAGTTGTAACGTAGTGCGTAACTGAAATGTATTATGAAATTGTGAGGGTGTGATTTACAGATTTATAACAATTAAATACTAAAATTAATTTACTCTGATAATTGGATCTGTTTAATTAAATTTTAAATTAGACAAATTATTGCGTTTGTATGCATTTGTCTCTAGTACATTTCGGAGTCATAATATGAAGACAATTTAAAATCAATTAAACTTTTCATAAAGAAATTGTTAAAACTCTAAAAAAGATTTTATTAGGAAAATCTAACACTCCCTTTAGAGATGATTCAAAACTGCTGATTAACTCATCATTTGGGAACCCAAGCGCCTAAAGCAAAGACCCATGAAATTGTAAATACGGGTTCCTTCATAACGGGTAGAAAGTTCAAGTGGGATATTAAATTCAAACGTTTATGAGGTATAAAGGTAAAGAAGGCTTTTTCTTCTCTATAATAAAAAAATTATATCAATGCTCATTGCAAGTTCGACCGTCTAATTGTTGATAGAATTAATGACGGTTTGCAAAATAAATTTTTGATAATTGAAGAATATTCTAAAGATTGGCACATGAAGATCAATTTGGACAAATGTGAATGTATTCTGTTTAGGCTACCTGCTGGGAAATGTAGCAGTAATATTCGAAGAAACTGGAAGTCATTTGGTATTAGATCCACAAATAATATAAACATTCCCGTACAACAAAGTGTTAGGCTATTAGGAATAGAGTTAGATAAATTTTTATACTTTTACAACCACATAAATAAAAAACTTATAAAAGCTAGAAATGCATTTTTTGTATACAAAAAATTCTTTTTTTCTAAATATATACAACCAAGGGTTGTATTAGACCAATTTTATCATATGGCTGCCAAATTTGGTTTAATATTTGCCCCTCGTATAAGGAGAAGATTCGCGTTTTCGAAAGGAAATGTCTCAGATGTTGTACTTCATTGTACAGATCAAAAAGTAGCAACTACAAAAAATACATTTCAAACAAAATCCTTTATGAAAAAGCCAAAATATCTAGATTTGATAACTTTATTATTCATATCATAAGAGATCACATTGTAAACAGCTCAAATATCATTGAGAACAATTTAATTTTGGCTCCTTACTACGCTGACGAGGAATATATTTCAAAAACAATCGAAAATGGTTTCATCCCTCCCGAGGCTTTTCTATATCTTGATAAAAAGGGTTTTATTCAAAACGAAGATGGTATTTCCATACTTTATCACATTTACAGACGTTCCAATGAAAAAACTATAAGTTGTAACGAACTAACATCTGAAAACTGTCGTTTTGACACTAGGATTTATTTGAATGATAAAAATATTAAACCTAATCTGAATCTTAATAAATATTGGTGGCTAACTCAATAATAATTCCTTGATTTTAACCCTTGACCTTTTATTTTATCTTTATAAATATAAAAGTAAGATTTTTATTATCTTTTTGCTTACATTAAACCTGGATACCAAAACTTTTATGTACATATGTATACTAATATGTAATTAACTGAAAAATTAACTTTACTACCAAATACGTCTTATATTTGAGTGCTCTTTTAAATGGGACTTTGTATATAAAAAAAATATATATCAAGATACTTTTTGTTTATTTGGAGTTTGTAATTTTTGTTCTAAACATATATTAAATAAACATTAAAAAAAAAACTATACTTATGCATCTGCTAAACACATAAGCATGAAATGTTTAAAAGACATTGTCCGGTAGAAACGAAGCGGTGTGTTTTTCAGCGTATATATGGCGTAGATTTCTGGAACAAATTGCCATCACCCCTTGTCAAGTTTGGTTTGAAGACAAATCTGTGCCATCTGCAGTATCACTTTTCGTTCTAAGAAGTTTGCATTAATTCGTTGGTGTTTTGTTATTTGTCAAATATCTATTTATCTTGTGAGCTGGTAGCAGGCGAACCTCGTTTATCCTGTAGGCATCTGTTAGTTGGGAACAGAAAGCAGGTATAGCTCATAGGTTCGGTGTTGTTGTATGGATTGGTTGACATTTGTGGTTACGATTTTACTGCATGAGAATTGTTGTTTGCGGATGGCAAGTAAACGTTAGAGGTAGACTTTATTTATGATGTGTTTGCTACTTATAGTGTATTTTTTTTTTTTTGTTGTTTGGGATTATGAATTTGTTTATTATTTTCATACTGAGTTTTTATTGTTTTGTTGCTTTGTGTATCTTGTCTGTTATTAATGTTGTGTGTTTTGTAGATTAGCTTTAGAGGTATATAACGTCTGAATTGGAGTTTGTGTCTTCCTTTATGATGCGGCCGTCAAATGTCTTCTCATGGTAGTATTTGAATAGTGGCAAGTTGTCAGATCAGGGCAAAACTTAACTGGAGACAACGTTTTAATAATAACTCTTCGATATTAATTGCTTTTGATGAATCTGTAATCAGAATGGCAATGAAGTCGAATTTGTAGACGAAAACTAGTGCTGTATAGTATATAAACATTTGTAAGTGTAAATGAACACTTCTGTTTTGAAAACTAATTTTCTTGGTGTCTTGTAAAATTTTCAATCAATCTCAGCTTCAAAATCACAAATTGGCTACACTCCCTTATTTATGCAATGTGTTATTCAATGAAAAATGTTTAATCCACTGCTCGTGTATTTTGATATCTGTTTAGCATTGGAAAGTGTGACAGATTTTAAAATATAATAATTGGAAAAGTTATCATTACTATTTGGTCGCCCTACACTTTATTTGTGAAAATATATTTGTTTTCTTATTACTCCCCGTATAATAGTAATATCGTTTATCCGAAATTAAATTCTAAAGTAATATAAAAAAATAAATCTAGCTGCCAACTATAACTCGAGTGAAAAGTTAGTCGCCTTTGCTACTCACCTGGAGAAGGTTTTCACACTAAATGACGCAAGTATTTGTAACACCCTACTAATTATAAGTAATACCCTCAATTACCCTATAAAATTTGGGTTACCTGCACTCAAATCGGTAATTACTGATGTAATATGAAGAAATCGCGGGTACCTGATAATTCCACAGAATCTATGATAAGGACTTCATATAGACCAATTAGATTCGATAATAAACAATATTGTTCAGGCTTGTTCAAAGATATTTCTCAGGCGTTTGATAAAGCTTGACGCGATAGGCTACTAATCAAAATATCGCAACTGCTTTTTGAAAACACTCACAAGCTCCTTAAAAGCTACCTGACAGAGATAGAAGAATGTCGGCGGGTGTCCCTCAAGGTATTATATTAGGCCCGCTAATGAATATAGTTTACACAGCAGATATGCCAACTATCTAAAAATTAAAAGATAAAGATAAATACCTCGAAATATCTCCACATGACTTTCACACTCAGAACGCGAAATTCCCACCAATAAAAATAATTTATGTCACAGGTACAACGGAAAACAATGTGAAATATTTGGGAACTCATTTCGACCGACGCCTAACATGGTGCCGCCATATTGAAGCAAGCATAACAGCTATAAACCTCAAAACAGCTCAGCAGCATTGGCTCAACTCAACTCTGACCCTAGAGTATAAATTTCATCCATACTGCTTGCGCTTCAAATATTCGAAAGTTACAAAGTCTACTACGACTAAGTGTCTGCGCTCCATCGTACGCACAAAATGAGAATATTCACTGGGATATGAATATTCCTACAGTCAAAGAAGAAATTAAAATTTACTCCTGCAAATACATCTATTCCAACTCCTATGCCGAGATTCGTTGAAGGTTGTTGGTAGACACCAGAGAGAAAGAAAAATGGATACCTGCACCTTACGAGACGGCCCTCTTAACGCCTTAAAAAGTAGTCTAAGATTTGAACACAAAAATTTAATAACTACATTGGTAGTATTTAATAAATTTAATAATAACTAGGATTACTTATTATAATTTTCTTTAGGAAAGATTCAATACTAATAATATTATATATAAAAAACATTTTTTACTTGAAAAATGCCCAGAAAATAAAAAATTATTGTTGAGAGAATTTTATTTTTTTAAACACGCTTATTTTATTTTCTCATTTACAGAATCAGTGGTCAACAATACCTCCTCTTTAACATCAGACGATGAAGACGAAGAGACAGATGATGAAGATAGTGCGGAGGGTAGCGGCGATCAAATAATGGTATTTTAAATTAAGACAAAACAAAATTAACAAGAAATATTTATACAAGAAAATAAAACAAAAAAATAAAAAAATTTTACAGAAATTATTGAATAAATCAAGCTTCACTTCATATAAAACCCAAAGGAAAATTAATAAAAATTTAAAATCATTGAAAGAAAACAAAAGAGCAAAATGCAACCATAAAAACATATTCAAATATGAAACAAGAAACGCTTCAAATGTAAAGCAGACATGATAAGGAAAAGTTATTAAAAATTAAAAAATGATAAATTTGAAATAAATAACACTTTTTTTAATTGATAAATATATAAACGTAAAGAAAAAACATGGCCACGACAACTATAGTATGTTCTCTACAAAAATATATGGTTGTGTCAAGCATATTATGGTTATTTTAAAATATTCTAAACTTTACTTTAGTTGTGATTACCAACTTATAGTTTGCATTTGAGTATTAAATGAGTTTCATTTATAAAAATTGCAACATGGTGAAGTTGAACAATATAATTTGTACTAAAATTCTAACCACGAGCAACAAAGTATTCCAATTATACAAAAAAAATACTAATCATAAAAAGAAGCAATCATACAATGTTTATTTTCAACAAAAAATACTTTGCGCTCTAATTCGGATGAATAGTTTTTTATAGTTCCAAAGATCTCCCTATTCAACATTGATATCTACAACAGTAATATTATTATTAATGCAGGAGATATATCGAAGGAGACCACTAAGTTTTTCGGGTCCCTGCTTGACCCCCTTCGTACCGCGAATTGATTTCAGGCAACTGATTTTTAATATCCGACTACCTTTCTCTCATTCGACCCTTTAGTCTTGACTATAGTGATTTCAGACTGTCAACTGGTGACTGTCGGGCTTCTTGGACATCACGGAGTCCCTCTTGTCTAAGGCTTAGGTCCACCATGGCATTCACATTTAACAAGTGTCTGCCCGTGGTCCTAAACTTAATGCTAGGCACACAATGCCCTCCGAATTCCTCTTCCTGGTCAATAAACGCCAGAGTTCTTACAGTAATTAACATCTCCACCTTTTGCGAGGCTTCATTGCACATCCCTATTGTAATCTCACGGTCCAACGCGTTTGAAATACATGCCCCTTGCGAGGTATCCTTGTCCATCTCTTCCGCATGCCACCCTTGGCCAATTAAAATGAATTTATTCAGAGAATACCCCTTCACCACTTATTAATATTCCCGATTCATCCCTGTAATAAAGAAAAAGATCTCCACACACACAGAGCTTCAAATACACGGGTAAGTTCCACCATGGATTAGAGAGTTAACTGCTCTCCGTTCGACTTATTTATCTAAATTCCCGGTAGAGACATGAATCTGCTATTGGCCGAAACCACGAGGAGGCATTATTCAGAACTTCTGACAGTTTACTCAGTTACGAGTGCCTGCCAACTGTCAACCATACCAATTATATAATTTTATTACAACCATATAATTAAACCAAATAATGTTGCTCTTAGATTATGGTCACTTCAACCATGTTTTTTCTTTGCGTGTATAAGTAAAACTTGGCTTCGCTTGTTAGAAAACACAAAGAATTTGTATTTAATTTTTTATAAATTAGCCCCTTCAAATAAATATTTTATATTTGTAGCTCATAACCCACAGCAAGGAAGAAGAAAAAATTATAGCATGCGATAAAAACACTTTTATATTAAATAAATTAGATTCAATATTGACCATACTGAACAAATCATTTTACATTGAAATATAAAACTTAAATGGCTGGGTTACACGGTGACCCTCAAAGAATAACCAATAACGCTACTTGTTGTCTAAAATGAAAGGGGTCAGCCAACACAGCCTTTTTGACCGTTTCAAAAGTTATATATTTTTAAAAACGTCATATTTTCAAATTTTCAAGTTTGGTTGTGTTGGTAGAATTATTTCATATTTTTGTTTATAACTTATTAGTTTAGATTCAAGCCGTTATGGCTGTTTTACTTAACAGATCCAAGATATAAGTTTTAAGATTAAGTAGAAATTATTTTTATCGCATGCTATATATTTTTCTTATTTCATCTAAAGCGTATTTAAATCGATATATTTAGCTTTGCCTGCATACCAAATCATACCCTCAAAATATTTATAGCAAATTAGTTATTAAGCAGTTTTAGTTTCTATATCAAAATAAAAAAAATAAAATAAATAAATAAAAAAATAAGCGGCTTAATGACATAAAAAATCTTAATTTCTAAACACTTAAATATAAATTTAAAGATTAAGAAACTCCTTAAGTTTTTAAAACACGCTAAAAAATTCCGCCCAAAACACGAGAGAATATTAAATAAACAAATGAAATGAATATGAAGAAAAACAATTTTTGTGATAAGTTTTAATTTTATTTTTTAATTTTTATTGTGAACAATAAAACCAACAAATATCAACTATTAAAAAAAAAGTATTTGAAAGCTTGATCTAAAATGAGTAAATGAAGAGCATTTTATTTATGAACTGCTAAATGGACGAAGTGAAGTAGAAAAACCTGTTGCCAATCTGTTTAATTTTCCTCAAAAGTTAAAGGAGGAGTCTCAACCAGATGTTGGGAAGAAAAAACTGCTTAAGATCAAATAATTTAAAATATAATAAACAAAAGAAAACGAATAAAAAGTGCTAGCTAATTAGTTGTTAGAATTGAAAGCTTTGCAAAGCTTTGAATATAAATTAAATTAAATAATTAAAAAATATAATTTTTTTCTTCTACTTTTATTTGTTTAATAAATATTAGTTTTTGACAAAATAAAATTTTAAACAATTTTAATAAAAATCATGAGAACTTAATCAATATTTGTAATGATGCTTTCTTTCTCACTGCCTCTGGTCTGAACTGTAAAAAAATCACTTAAACACTTTTATAATATTAGTAGCATTTTCAGATACATATGCAAGAGCCATGATTTACTATCCCATTTAGCCGTCAAACCTGTTAAAGTGGTTGTATGCTTAAAACGTAAGATAGTGTAGATTAAAAGTGACGTAGGTGTATGACATATTTGTTTGACAGATCTGATCGATTTGCTAATGATTTTAAAAAATTCCATAAAATAACAACCTTTAAGCGCTCAGAGTTGTTATTTGCCCATCCATTTGGGTGTGGCATTCAATAATAATATTTTTGCGATTTTTGTTTTAGTAGTTTTTTGGGGAACAGAATTCTGTGAGATGTTTTTCTGATTGAATCGTATGACTATGTAGAATAGTGAGTCACGAAATATGGCCTTAAATAAATTTAAAAGTGAAAGTAACGCGCAATCACAGAGTTGTAAACACTGAAGCAATTCTACATCCTCTACTTCACTAATCAATCCCTTTCCAAAGAAAGTAGCACAATTATTCACAAAATAAATAGTAAGCACTAGTTGCCTTAATGTTGGTGTAAAATAAATTAACTTTTTTCCCCGAGTGTATCAATCGTATAAACATGAAATTCGGAGCTTCAAGAACACACTTATTTTCCTGTATAATTTTTTGCTTTTTGGGAAAAACTCCTGCTCTCTTGTTGGCAATATTTAGCATCTACGAATCTGACATCATTATTTTATAATCTAAAAACTGATATCTATGAAAGTTTCTTTTGGATCTCTTTAAAAAAAAAACACAATTAATTTTTTCTTATATTGTTGAGTTATTAGAAGGACCTGTATTAATGTTGCCACTACTAACTGTGCGCCACATCGCTTGAATAGTTATTTATTTCTGAAAAGTCCATTTCGAAAAATAAAATAACCCATTGCTGGCATTTTAAAGCCTTTCCTTAAGAAGCCTCTCCTCTCCTACACATTACTCCCGTTTATATATTAACCACAGATAGAAAAGGTACATTTGCAATTTCCGATTTTGTGGTTCTTCTGCCTCAAATACATAAGTGAACATAATGAAAAAGTTAATATTTCTTTTCTCCCTGTATGTATAATTAAAAAATAAGGCTTTTATAGAATTACAAAGTTCTGATTTGAAGAGTTGTGGCGTTATTAAGTTCATACTATAGATAAGAGGGTGTCATTGTACAAAGTGGGCGCTGAACTTTACGTTCATCATTTAGTGGTGCATTTTTTGGGCTTAAACAATGCAAGATTAATTTTGCTATTACTGTAGCTATGAATGTATTAAAAATTCAACATACAGCAGTTCAAGTATGACAGCAAACACCTGCTGCCATAATTTTTTAACAGCATGCTAAAAAGACATTTAAACAAAATAAAAATGTATTTCTAAACAGCAACTATACAGGTGAAATAATCACGATTTAGCTTTTGTTGTTTTTGTGTTGTTGAAGAATAACACAGCGCAGCAAAAGCAAATGTTTGTTGTTACACTTCTTGCTCTTGCTGTTTCTTTTTTTAATTTGTCCTATAATAAATCTTTGTTTTATTAAAACAGAAAACTAAGCTATAAATAAAAATTATAATGGAGTTCCCGGTACATAAAGATTAATAAATCAAGTTATGTACTTAAAAATTATCTATTTGTGCAAAGCACAGTTGCTGTACCATTTTGCAATGCTGTCAGTACGAAAGCTGGCATATATTTTCTAATACTATTCCCGTTACTGTCATATGTTCAGCAGCGCGAGCAATGCAATAGCATAAATAAATTATCGAGAACGAAATGTTATTTTGTCACAGCAATTGCTTTTGTTTATTGGTTTTTGCTATTGCTGGGTTGTACAGTATTTTTTTCTGTGCTATTGTCACTACGCAGGTGGCATTTTAAATACTGGTCTCTTCAAAACTTATAAGTAAATAAAAAAAATATATAATGAAACCAAAAAGAATTAATTAACTTTATTAGTGCAAGAACTTGAAAATTTTTCACAGCTGGTTTCAATTGCATTAAAAGCTAGAATAATTCGTTACTTTATGCAAGTGACTCGCAGTGTGTATAAGATGCTTGAGAAATTTCTAATCGATTGTCGATTTTTCTGAATTAAAAAACTACAAGGAACTTACTCTAACTTTTATCCGCAAAGTGTTGCACTTTGAAATAAGTAGTCAATAAGAAGCAGGCTCATTTTTTTCCAAAATTTATCCAATGGAAAATAAAAGTAAGAATATTGAGGGAATCAATACGTCTTAAAATATGATCATCTAGTATGATAATCTAGAAACGTTTAATTTAACTTCCAGTACTTTATGGAACGTTATGTTTGCTAAACGCATTTAATCATTCGCGGATTGTAGAAATTCCTTTCCTCCTCGAAACGATTAAAAATTTAATTTTTTTAATAAACGTTTGTACCAAAAGTAAAGTTTAAAATTCAAAGTGCTCATGCACTTTTTAGTTTTCTAAATTTTGAATTTAAGGCACAGTAGAAAGCTTAAAGTAGGGTATTTGAAAGTTTTGCTACTTTCGAATTTTAAGCAGTAAACAGATCAGGCCTGCGGAAAATTAAATTGTGAAAGAAAGCATTTTATTCTGGTATTTTGATTAAAAATTCTCCCTTGTTTTTCTTTTTCAGTTTGAATATAGAAAGAGAACAAAATATTTAAAAAAACCTTTGCTGTGTAAAAATAATAATCATAAATTTTTAAAAGCACTTTAAATTAAAAAATTAAAACAAAAATAAACATAATAAAGAACACTAGAATTAAACACTAAAACCTCATGTCTTTATAACATTAAAACCCACAACAAACCCAACAGTATTTCACAATCCTTTAAGCAAAGGTTCCTGTTTACTTTTAAAAATAATTCTTTTTTTTTCAAAAACAACAAATAACAAAATCATCTTATTTATAAAAGAAACCACATGAACAAAAACAATCTTTTAAACAACTTTCTCATACAAAATTATTGCATTTAACAAGAAATTAAAGAAATTTAATTAAAGCATCATTTTTATAGCGATGAACAGAGAAAATAATTATGTAATTGTAAACCAAAAACAAATAAAAATAATATATAAAAAGTACTTTGCAACTGAAAACACCGTTAAATTTAAAAAAAAATTACATTTTTTAAAAACATAGAGAAAGGAAATTGTAATAAATATGAATGTGTGTGACAAAAGAAATAAATATATACGAAATCGCTTAAATAAATTAAGAATCACTCACCAACAAGGCACTCAATGGAGAAATTTTTTGTTTCGTGAGGGTGGGCGTTTGTTGGGAAACCTTGAGAGCCATTGACGCCAGGCGTGGATCGAGGGGCAGGGCAATGATTATAAATAAATGTTTTTCCGAATGAAAAATTTTACAAGTTTGTATTTTCTTTAAGACTTCCCCCCAACAAAAGCTTAAGCTGGCTCCACGCCGGAGAGTCACAAACACCAAAATTCTGTTCGTGTCTGTGCATTGGGACAAAGAGATTTTCTTTTATCAAAATATACAACATCAAAATCTCTTTCGTTGAGTGCCCCACAAAACAAGAGTATGACGAAAAATAAAAATAATTAGCATATAGTATTGCTAGCTGTAAAATTCATATTTACATACAAAATTATTATAATAGAAAGAAAGCATAATTTAAGTTAAATCAACCAAAAAAAAATAATAATAAAATTAAATACATATAAAAATTATCTATTACATGCTTTTTCGTATGAAATAAGATTTACTAAGAGTAAAACACGCAGCGATTGATTATTTGTCTGTCATTGAGTTGTATGTAATTAAGTATCATATTCATTATAATCAATTCATGTGGACGTGAATAACAGTTCAAAAGCAAACAAAATTAAAAGTTTTACCGTCATTTTGAATTTTCCTTTAAATTGTATTTCTCACTCACAACAAACACAGTCACAAATCCGAACTTCTGTTAAATGAAACTTTATCACTCGCCTAATTTTAATCCTTCTCTGTCGCCGTAATAACCCTTCTATTTTATTATTCCTTATCCAGCACATAATCACACACAGACACAAACACACACACTCACACACCAACAAACAAATAAACGTTGTCAAATTAAATGAAAAAGAGTTTCTTTCATTAACATCCCAATACTAACAACAACAAAACGTAATAAAACGAAAATTGTGTTTTTTTTAATTATAAAAATAAAAGCAAGACAAAAGTTTATTTATAAAAAAAGGAAAGATTATTGAATAAAGAATAATAAACATTTTATGCTAAAAAAAGTTATTGGTCAATATTAAGAAGAAAGGTAAGTTTAGCTACAGTGCTGAGCATAACAAATCCAACAACACAGAAAATTACAGAAGACTTTGCTATAAGGTCTGATCGCGGGTGACAGTGTGTGACGGCCATGTAATAAATATGTGTGTATATCAAGGTCTGTTGCACTACAACGGGCCTTTAAATTTTATGGGGTGTCTCAGTAAGCGTGTGCTATGGAAACCGATTAATTCATTCCCGGTGTAGCAGCTGACGCAATCCACATCCATGCCATACAGTTGAGGCCTAAAGAATACAGTTATCATGTTCCTCTAAAAATCGCCGTTCACAGTCACTGGCGATTTATTGTTTTCAGTTGTTCGGCGGCATTCTCGTTCAAAACAAACATGTTTTTAAGAGACCGACCGTTACGTCGCACTGTGGGATTTTGTTGTAAAAAGTAGCCAAAAATAGGACTACTCAATTTCAACAATCGGAAGATGCAATTAATTAGTAGAGAAATGTTAAAATATGAAATTTCTCAATTTCAATTTCCCACAAGCTGATCTTTCAACAAAAAGAAAGATTAGAATATCCTCATTCGATTAAAACGAAAGATATTTCTCGAAAGATACTTCTGCTAGAAATAGAAAAATGTTCCATCAAATTTTTGCAAAAAAGTATTCTTTAATTTTAGGCCAGGTCTTTATTGAATATGAAAAATTCGACACTTACTTTACATCAAGTTGAAGATGTTTGTTTTCTTTAATGTAGATCAGATATCGAAGCCGACAGCATACTTAATGGGTCCCTTTTCGACCCACTTATTCAAATAAAATGATTTCAGGCAACCGGTTTGTAATTCACGACTACCTTACTTCGTTCTCAAGGCTTAGGTCGACCATGGCAGTATCTATGGAGACTGACCCCTCCACCCGTTGCGAGGTTTGCTTGACCATCTCTTCGAAATTCCTCCGTGGGCCAATACACACCGGAGTTCCTACAGAGATTAAGCTCTCCACCTCTTGCGAGACTTTATTGCCGATCGCTATCGGAATGTCAAGGTTCAACGCCTTTGAAGTACCTTGAAAGATTGACCAATCCCCCTTGTCCCTTGCGAAGTTTCCTGGTGCATCTCTGTAAGGAAGAAATAGATGCCCACCCGCACAGGGCTCCATATGCAAGGGTAAGTTCCACCGTGGATTAGGGATTTTTTATAAGAGAGTGGAGGTATAAGCCAAAACTTCTAGCAGTGCACTCAGTTACGGCAAGCCATATATTTATGCCTGCCAACTGGCGACAATAAATATTGAAGATGTGAAAAAGATCATTTCCAAGCGGTTCCCTAAGCAGACTCAGACATGAGCCATATAAACATGATTTAGAATATGACAATGTAGTCAAAGAAATTATAAATGAAGAATAAATAACGTTTTTGTTGAAAGAAAAACAAAATATTAAAAAAATCTTATCTATATTTTGCGTGGGTTTTGTGGGCGGTAGCCGCAGCCGATTTCGATGTAAATCGCCATGTATGTCTTTTTAATTCTACATACACTTGTACCAAGTTTGAAGACTCCTCCTCGAATAAGAAAGATTTTATGCGAAAAAGTTGATTTGGATTGCAGGACCAGTGGGCGTAGTTCATTTTGATGAAAATCCATTTTATTTAATTTGGTGATTATAATGCTCGGTATCAACCTTTAATGATCTAGGATTACTCGCTAAAGTTTTTCCAAAGGAGACTTACTTTTCATAATCGGCACTTGCGATTTCTTTCTTTTGTTTAGTACTAAATTTTTATAAACGGAACAATCATAGGCGACAGCTGTTATTAGAGTTTTATTTGTAATTTATTGTTATATGCAGTTTATTATTTAATTTATTTCTAAATTAATTATTCATTTATTTATTTATTCATTTATTAAATACTACAAAATTAATTCTAAACTTTGCACGACTATTCTTTGAATCTCAGCCCGATATTTATGCGATGTTTATTAAAACTTGCACTGCTATTAATTTATTTCTAACAATCGTCTAATGTTTTTCGTTTTTCCTAGTCAGGAGACAATATCTACGTCAAGCGGACACAGGTTGCTACTTAACTTTTCGTAAACAATCAACAAAACGAATTTATTACGTACTGATCGATTAGTCAATATGTTGAGTGAGGGCACGATTTTGTGCAACAAAAAATTTTACGATACATTGTATCTAATTATAATTAAAAAAGAAAATAATATTTTGCTTCTTTATTTTTCAAATAAATAAAGAATCCTTTTTTTTTAAATTTGTTAACACAACTGATTTTTGCTTATTTCCTAAAAAAGTTGTCACATCGTTCAGCAAAAGTAATAAAATATAAGCTGCTACATTTGAACTGTTTAGTAGCAGGTATGTCTGCTGAAGGAACCCATGATTATCTGTCGAATCAAATAACAAATCAATAGTTTCGTAAGAAATTGATAAACTTTTATAAACATTTATACCGCTTCATAAAATATTAAATTTTTCTGGTCCGGCAGTCATTAAATTGCAGGATTATTTTTTCGTCTCTTGGTCTTGAAAGTTTTGTTTCGAATATTTTATCAAGTGTCCCACTGTTTGTAAATAGATTCTTTTGGTCACTTTGGGCCATTTTAAAGGGTGGCTTAGACGGTGCGATCTTACGCGCGTACAATCCATGAGAAAGAGTAAAACACTTACGACTGCGTTTCCGGCGTTTAAAACATTGGTATAAATCGAAACAAAGTAAAATTAAGACATCTGTCGTGAAGGAAGTTCCCAATAGTGCGGGTAAAATAATTATAAAAATGTTTAAATCAATTTTTAATAAAAAAACAATTTGCCTTAATAGAAAAATATAATGTAGAGGAAGCATTCGGTGTATTATTAGCTCTTATATGCTTTTTTATTTGTTTTGCATCTCCGATCTAGTAAGATGTGATTTTTCTAATACAAATTAAAAAAATATAGAGAGTCCTACGACTGTGATATTTTTATTCGTATTTTCTTCTAACGTCGTACCGTGATAATGTAAACTACCCTTAAGCGACTTCACATACTGGAAACGCAAACATGTCGGAATTTGTACCTTTTTTGACAACCATATTTCCTTAGCCCCTTTTCCATTACGTGCATTTATTCTAAATATTTGAAGCATTCACTTTTCTACCTCAGAGGCGCTATAATTTAATATACAGTGCATGAAAAATGCTTAAAAGCAATTCCCTTGGGTTATATTTTTTTATTAAATTAAAGGGCTCTAATTTAACACCTCTCGTATTTATTTAAATAGCGACAATTTTCATCTCTTCAAAAGTATTACAATTAATTCTCTTAATTAGAACCACAAATTCCGACAAAACCACATGCGTCATATGTCAGAATTAAAAACAATTTTTCAAGTAATTAATAAAAATATGTTTTGATTTTTTTCGCACACACACACACACACACACCTTATTGAAATAAATCGCTACACAAAGTAAGTAATTAATATCTTTTAAAACCATAAACATATTAATTTAAAAAAAACAGCAACAGACAGCTGAAATTGCAAAATGAAACAAAAATAAACAACTCTAAAACAAATTGTCACAACAACAAGTGCTACAAATCAAATGTGGTCTGCAGCAAATGGTCTGTTGGTCAATTGATTGGTCATTGAATCGATAGTAAAAATTCTTAGTGAAAAATGTAAATATAGCTGAAATATAAATGAAAAATTTAATTTATTAAATCGAAAATATTCATTGCAGAACAAACCACAAATCAAAAATATTCAAGATTTTTTATTCAATGTCGAATGTTGGCGCAATTTTTTTTAATATTTAATATAAAATGTATGTAATGTGAATTGTAGTTTACACCTTAAGTGGAAATATCGAGTGCTTCTCGTAAACATTTTCTGCGCCAAATCCGATATTGAAGACCGCGTATTTAAATGCATCAAAAAGCAGTAGTAGTAAATTTGTTATAATTAAAGACAACCGTTGAGTAAATATACATCCTGTTGGTTTCCTTTCGCTCTAAAATTTTCCCATACATATTTTATAAAACTATTTATTAAAAATTAAATATGTTAATTCTACTTTAAGATAACCACGGCACAGAGTTGCATTGCCACACTTAAAATATTTACAAATCTATTTCTTCTCTAGGTGGGTACTTCTTTATTAAATAACTTTTTATGTTTTTATAAATATTTATAAATTCCATTTTTTTCAATCATTGCAAAACGAATCTTATTTGTAAATTAATTTCAAATAGAAAAAGTGAAAAAAGCCAGGATTGTTGTAATATTAACTTTTTGACTCTATTGTTTTATCGAAAAGATGTTGCCAGATAAATATTTCACAGAGCTGATTTATCCGCCATACACCTATCACCTAACAAGCATCTGTCTGCTTGTGGGCGTGTATTGATCGGTGTATTCCGAAATATCGAATTCGCACAAGGTTTTGTGTTATAATGTGTAATGAAAGTCGGGTATTCAACAACTATAGATTTTAAAGGGACAAATATGTTGATAATTTAGCAAAAAAAAATTACAAAAACCATAATTTTATCATAAATCTAAATTAAACCAAAAAAAAACTGAAATTTCACCACATTTTGGAAATTCGCAAAAAACAGACCGGAATTTTTTATTTCTCCTATAAATTGGTTTCGTTTTATAAAATAAGGAGCTACATGTCATTATTAATATTTTAATTACGTTAATATAAAAACTAATTTTTCCCAGAAATATTTTGGAATAATTCTAAACAATAATACAGGTATAATACTTTTTTTTGCCGCCATTTTGGTAAACATTAGTCTTGACAGTTCATATTTGGCAGTCGTGAAGTAGAGACGTGGCAAATTTATTATGGAGAAATATTCAGTAAACCAACGTGTTTTAATCGTTAAAACATTTTATCGAAATCAATCATCGATTACTGTGACGATGAGAAAGTTAAGTGAAATTTTTGGGAGAAAGAACGTGCCAACAAGACGCACTATTTATCGTGTAGTGAACGATTTCGAATAAAGAGGGACTGTAGGTGATAGGCCCAAGCATGGACCACAACATGCTGCAAGATCGGCTGAAAACATTTCTGCTGTTCAAGAAAGTGTTCAAAACAATCCATCAACCTTAATTCGACACCGTGCTCAAGAGCTTGGTCTTCAAAGAACAACTTTGGCCACAAAGATTTTGTATTTGTTTCCATTTAAGATTCAGTTTGCACAAGAGCTTCTTCCAGAAGACTATTTAAGCCGCCGTACATATGCCAATAGGATGCTACAACTCGCCCATGACAACCCCTATTTTCATGAAAAAATCATAATGAGTGACGAGGCACATTTTCATTTGAATGGATATGTGAATAAACAGAATAGTCGGTTCTGGGCAATGGAAAACCCTCAAATTATTCATCAGTCACCTTTGCATCCATTAAAAGCGGAAGTGTGTAATTTGGTCAGAAGGAATCATTGGACCTTACTTATTTGAAACTGAAAACTGCGGAACTGTAACTGTCAATGCAGAGCGATATCGTGATATGATTGAAAACTTTTTAACGCAACAACTGCATGCTTTGGGCTTGACTAACATGTGGTGTCAACAAGACGGTGCCACATCGCATACAGCCAGGATTGGAATTACTGGAATTAATGGAATTACTGCGACACCTCTTTCCACAACAAGTTATTTCAAGGAATGGTGATGTTGATTGGCCTCCACGGTCACCTGATTTGACTGCTCCGGACTTCTTTTTGTGGGAATATCTAAAAAGCAAGGTTTATGTAAGCAAACCAGAAACGCTGGAGTAACTCAAACAAAATATTCGTGATGAAATTAATAAAATACCGCGTGAAATGTGTAAGAATGTAATGAAAAATGTGTTCAAAAGGGCTCGCATTTGTGAGGCTAACAGAGGCGGACATTTATCTGATATTGTATTCCATACATAATTGCCGACATTAAATAAAACATTTATCAATAAACGATCCATTCTCTTTCATTTAATCAAAAATTATAAACAAACAAAGTAGTATACCTTCCCGGCGGACACCCTGTACAATTTGAATTTTCGTTAGACTAAATGTTAGAATTTATTGAAAATAATAAATTACATATTATGGAAGATTTTTGAATAGTTACTAAAAAATCGGTCCCACTGTTTATCGTGTCAAACAACAAGAACGTGCACCACGAACATTCATAACCAAATACTTGCACAAATACTTTCCTTTTTAACAGGTACGAACGACAGCCTCAAACGACCTCATGCTCTTACCTCTTCGAATCCAAAAATTGTTTCTTGATACTTTTTATTTTCAACAACAATTGTAGTGTATTTGACAGTTATTATAAATATCAACAATAACAACAAACAGCACGAGAATTACTCATGCAAATAAGCAAGCGTATGCGAAAACGGGTTGAGTAAAAATCGAGTATCAAAAACTTGTGGAACTAAACAGAGAAGCCAGAGGAGAATAAAGTTTTTCGGTGACACCTCGATACATACGTACACACACACATATATACACATGCATACATTTCGACTCGTGTGCTAATATTTGCATAATAATAAAAATGTATAACAAAATGTTGCATGCAACGCATGAGTGCTATTAAACAAGGGGGAAACATTTTTCTAAAAGAATAAAAAAATTAATTACGTATGAAAAATATATGGTTGACATATTTAATATTAATTCGGTGCTGTGGTTTTTAACTTTTATATGTTAAAAAGATCAAATAATGTCAGTTCAAGGACAATCAAGTTTAAATGGAAAATATGCCGAGATAAATATGGTTTTTGATGTACAACCTTACGTCATTACATATTTTGTAAACGTTACTACATAATTTGATTTAAAAAGAAAAATGACAAAGTTATTTTTTCAAATGTATTGCTTCTGTAGAAACAGATGGTGTCATTTAGGCGAGTTAACTTGAAGCTGTTATGAATCTGTATTAATTATTTTACATGTAGCTATGATAAGGCGATGACTATGATATAAGAACTAAAAAGAAAGTACATAATACAATTGGGCTCAGACAAGCCAAAGCCGGAGCGTTTGTCTCGAAATTTCTTCCACCAGACAGTAAAGAAAAATTGTTATGCGCTCGTTAAGAATCGTGATTTATTCGCCAACACAACGTATCGGCTCCCCCATTTCAGCGTGTACACGACAAAGTTTTTGCTGTCACGTTTCGGTGAGAAATGATTAAACCAGTTACGGAAAGTTCGTAGAAAGAGCTAAGACGAATTTTAAACTCGGCCCTTTACAAAGTACTCCTTGCAATGGAGATCGATGTCTGAGAAGGGAATAAAAGAATAATAAGAATACAGTAATTAAAGTATTTGGCGAGCTGTACTCGTATACATGTCGCATCATTTTTTTGAACCCACGTGTAGGTGGCATTCGTTGAAATTATATTCTCTCTCCACCAGTCAATAGCATACCTATCTAAGATGAAGATCTTAAGTTCTCGATTCTGCATTTCCCGGTACACTATCGTGCGGCAGGTTAGGTATGGTCTATCTTCCACCTATAACGGCCACAGCAGATTCCTCGCCACTGTGAAGCGCAACGGAGACTAAAATGCACATGATATAGTTCCAATACATAGCAACTATCTACAAGAATCATCACAAATGTTGCCTTTAAATTATTTAAATTAAAGTAGATGTTCAGTTAGGCTTTTAACCATCCCTGCTACGTCTAGTCTATAGGAAGTGGTTATAACATTTTATGGAGCTGATACAAAGTGCACTAGAGAAGCTAGTGGAACAAATCTATACTTTATCTTTGTAAAATCCCAGGCAGGTTACCAGACCTTCTGAAATTTTCAGAACAAGTATAATCGAAACGAAAACAAGGAGAAAGCCCGCTGGGCTGGCACCGTTACATGTTAAAAAGCGATATTGACATTTCAGTGTGTTCTGAAGTACATTGTACAACGTTAGAATGTTATTTAAGAAAAAAGTGTTTGAATAAGATATCAAAGTTTTTAAATAACACGTCATAGATGACCAAGGGATATCAATTGGTATGCTATAGGACTGGATGAAATGATACTAAATTTCTATTGCTAAAGATTTAAATTTAATAACTGAATGTTAAACATTTGTTTTAACACTTGCATTCTTATAGCGTTTTCCTTTCCGATAAAAAAAAAGTTACATATATGTATCTTGCCATTTCTGTATGCTTGTGTTGTCCTCTACGAAAAATATGCAATAATTACGAGAAAGAACACGGTCCTTTCTAAATATGTTGCACAAAAAACAGACAAATATGTGAAATTTTTCCCTTTTTTTATAACTGTATTAACTACATTGTTTATAAAAACAAGAGTTTTATTTCATGTGTTTATTTTTATGTTGAAATTTGGTTTAACTATTTTGTTTTTCTATTACAATCGTAAAAAGTGCATCACTTTGAGAGGGTTTGGGCAAAAGCAAATATGGCAAAATTATTTTCACAAATGAAAACGCCATTAGTGTCTGTTGAAGGTTTTATGGGATTTTGTTATTGTGAGTATTTAATTGAATATGTTTCCTTTCATTAACTCACTTTGTCTAGAAACTCCAATGTAATACTTACAATTTTTACTATTAAGATTAAAAATGAAATTAAACTTGAAATTTTCTCAAAATCGCATGTTTTTATTTAACCCTTATAAATATGTAAATGTATTTGATATCTGCCATGAGCACGCTTAAAGTTATTACTGGATGGCCTCTGCTCTGACATGTTGTTTTTCTTTTGTTTTTATCATAATACTCGTATTTATGGTGCTGTTCGAGTTATTGCTGTCATTGGTTTTGTTATTTTCGCAAAGTACAACATTAATTGTTCAGAGTTCAGTTTTGTTGTTGCAATTTACTGTTTATAGTTCAAGGTAAATTCATCACAAACTTTTGTTATTTATTTGTTCGTTTTGTAGGTTTATGGATTGTTATTTGCACATACTTGCATATTTATGCCAAACATTTATTTACACACATATGTATGCACACATATGTATGCACACATATGTATGCATACTTCATTTAATTCATACATCTTCACATTTTCATTACATCTACCTATGACATCGACATACATACGAGTAAATATGTACATGATTATGAATTGTATAGAGAAATTGCATTTTTCGAACTTCCTGTAAATACAAAATCCCAGTGGGAAAAATTTGTAATAAAAAGACGACAGACAGTTCTTTCAGTCTTAACTCAACTAATTTCTCTTTAATACGGCATACTGTGGCGCATTTTGCAAGAATGCGGTCAAGGTTAACAATTTTAAAGTTATGTACATAAATAAGAAAGTTAATTGTTCGATCAAGGAACTCAAAAGCCAAAATCATCAAAAGTTTTAATTAAAATGGCTAGCACCTAGCTCTAAAACGTAATCGCAAATTAAATATCTGTTCGATAACACATGCTTTTACTCGTTTGAAAATCGAACAAATAAACCTGGTCGAAAGTAAATCGATTGTATTTATTATTCTAACAAATCACTAAAAAAAACCGTGAAAGAAAAATGTTAATTTAAATTTTTCTTATTAAGTTTCATCGAATTACTTACACTTGAATATATTTAAATTAAAATGAAATTAATTTAAAAGCATTCTGAATCTTCTTTTTGGGTAATATGTTTCCAATTTTTGTTTTAAAGGTAACTAATATAAACGCGCCGGGTATATCAAACTTCAATTTGTATTTATTTATATATTTACTGTTGATTCATTCTATTAACAGCTGACTTTGACGTTTAAATGTTTTATTTAAACTTAATTTTGACTCTTATCGAAAGATTTGTAAAACGACCAAAGAGTCATTTAGGGCCATTATTACAACTTGCCGATAGTTAAGGTTAGGATGTTATCGGACTGATAATTCAGTTTGAAAATCAAAAATAAAAATAGAAAATAAACAGTGTTTATTTTATATCACCGATTTAGAAAATATATTTGAACATTTAAATGTCACAATGGCTTGTTCCAGTAAACAAATAAATAAAAGTAAGTTCTTGCCACCATGTATTCTTAAAAACCAAATTCACTTGTGAAAAGTAGTCGGTTATCGCTCTTATGCTACCACATTTTCAAAAAGATTAATTATATTTTGCAAGGAAGTTATAATAACGAATAATAGTTAGAGGTCAATTTATTCCTCACGCTAGCTAAAGTTACCTTTTATTAGCACGAACTTTAAAGGCAAGTTGTAATAATGACCCTTTCTCGTTTTTAAAAATCAGTTGTTTTTAAAAACCATTAGGTTTACATTACTTTCCGGTACTGCTCTTGAGAGCATAGGGTTTCCAAACAGCACCTCTATTTTGAACGATTTTGCTTCGTTCTTTCCTTCTTAGATTTTTTTTCCATTGTTTTGCCTTTCTTCTGTTCCGTTAATTATATGTTTTTCCAGCTCAGCAAATGATGAGTCAGTCTACTGAAGCCTCTCCCAGAATGATGGGGCTCTTATCTGTCGGACTCTATATTATGTGCGTGATGGTGCAGATACTTGCCATGCCATTTCTTTTCCCCTCTAGGTGCTGGCACTTCCTGAATATCTATGTGATGGTGACTTTTCTCTTTATACCGAGAGTGATCGAGCTGGAACATCAGATGGCTTCTTCTTCTTTTTGGGTGGAATTGTCTGAGAAGTAGTTAAAGCCCTTGAATTGAAAACACCTCGATGAAAATTTTTTTGTATCTGCATGGATTCGAAACAGGGTTCTTCGTTGTGAAATTTGGCGCTCTAAACACTATATCACACCACCACCTGATTTGGTTTAGAAAACGAGCCGAATAGTTTAATATTTATTCGAACGTTTTGTAGTATACTTTTGTTCGAATATTTCTGTTTCCTATTTAACTTTCCAACATTATTAAAGAGCCTGTCCTGTGTTCAGAGTGGAAATAAAATGAGTGCAACTATTAAAATAGTGGAAATAAAATAACAGTGGGAATAAAATAACTCATGTTCCACGTATTTTTCCAATTTGTTTGCTAAAGTTTGTTTTTTATTCAAAATAAATTCGTTTAAATCACAACCCCCTTGTGTTCTTGATATATCACGTACTAAAAAAATACACTTTAGGTTTGGGTACTTAGTACATGTTTTTCGACATAGGAAATCTTTTATTATAGATCCGCACAAAAATATAAATGTGAAAATACGGCCGAATTTATATCTAAAGATTACCGAACTGAAATTAAACTCAGAATCAAATTTTTTATATGTACAATACCATCACATTTCTAGGCAACTTGCTAGCTCGGGAAGCTTTATGGCAAAACTTTCAAACTTGGCCTATTAGGTTACCTATACGTAGGTTCCTTATGTTTCATGTTTCATTATTTTATGAATAATGGAAGCAAAGTTATGAAGGGGATAACAACAGCGCGAGTGGTTTCGTGCAATATACACACTGTGTGCTGAATTTATTATATTTTTGTTTTAGCTCTAGCAATTCGTTATTAACCAGCATATTTCGGCTATAAGAAAGTAAGTTGTGTTTTAGACAAACGTACTGAACAAACCTTATACCGAAAATGTCAGGATAAAAATAGTTTAAATGATATAAAACTTTAAAAAAAACAGATTTTTGGAACGAATTTCCGTCATCTCTTGTCAAGTGTGGTTTAGAGACATGTCTCCATGACGGATGACGGAGATTCGTTCCAAAAATCTACATCAAAACACCGTGTCGTAATTTCAAATCAAGAATCATTTAAAGAAACAATTTAAATTATCATTCATAGTTGTAATTTTATAATTTAAATAATATTTTCCTTTGAGAAACAACGATTCTATTTAATTTCACCAATTTTCTCCTACTCTACTTTCGAATTTTCGGTGAATTTAAAATTTTGGAAAAATTGTGCCAAATTTTGTGTTTATTTGAAATTTCAGTTTTTTGACGAATTTTCTGGGTTTGAATTTGATAAGAATTCAGAAGGTATGAATTTATGGGCTTGTGTATAAGCGTTTCACTGCAAGAGTGAAAAACGAAATTGAACAAAAAAATTCCAAAATGTATACAAAACGGGAAAAATCGCAACCTTTTCGGTTTTAAATCGTTTTGTTTTCAAAACCAAAAGCAAATTTAATTTTAATAATTAAACAAAACAAACAATTTGATATTATTGAATAAGGCTCAGCTAAGGTAGGTCTATTTTATTTTGGGAGCACTTCTTCCTACGCTCCCAATTTGATACACCTACTTTAATGAAGAATAGCGATTAATTGATGAAACGCAACCAGTGAATGAAGAGATTTTTTCTCGTTTGCCAGCTCCGCCTTTTGCTGTACGCGGTCAAGAAGCTATAGGCGTAATACATTTTTGATCGGATAAGGGTGGCATAAAAAGTAAGGAGCTAAGAATGTCCTACATCGCTATAAAGTTCATCATGCACCTAACTAAATTTTTTGCGGCAAGTACATAGCCGACAGGCTTGTTTGTTCTTTTATTGGGAACGAAGCTTTGACGTGCCCTTGATAGATATGATACTCTATCAATGGCATTAAAAATATGTAGAGCAGCCTAATTACGACACCATCTTTCCGAGAGAAATGCTAACAGGTCTGCTTACAAACTTAAAATTGACAATGCTAACCACATGTTATAAAAGTAAAGAACAAGCCCTGTGTTTAATTTAAAAATTAAAGAATTACCTTGTGGACTTTTATTATTCTGTTAATTGCATCGTTTCGCAATAGCTGTGTCATTTTTACTTCTTATACCTTTATTTCCCTCCTCCCCGTTTAAAAGCAAAATTGTCATGCATTGCTGCATGAATGCTCATAGTTGAATTTGGCAATTGTTTTATTTTTTCTAAAAATATTTTCTATTCAATTTGTTTTTCTTGATAATTAAAGGCCTGAGGGCTCAGTTAACCTAAAGAAAAAAGACACACTCACTACAAACAACTGTGCAATTCACAACCCCTAGTGTTGTTGTATCACGTATTAAAATACGCTTTGTGTTTAGATATTTACTTATGACTACCCAATGGGTATCAAACGGTATTGAATATCGTATTGCATAATGTCAGATAATAAACAAGAAATCAATTTATTTTATAACATTTGACTATAAAAATTTGTTTATTTTTCTTGTAAAAAAATAGGCACTCATATCAAATTGATAGCATGAAATTCAATACAACATTTACAGGAACATAGCCAACGAAACTGTAAGGTTGCCTTGCATTTCGCAGTGAAAATTTCCAATAACAAGTTTACACTATTGTAAAGTAATACAACAATACAGGGGGGTTGTGAACTGAACAAATGTTTCAAAGTTATTGGTGTAAATAATTGGTTTGCAGAAGAAGTTAATTTGTGCGTAACATTTTTAAAAAACAATTTCATTCTTATTTGTTTTTTGTTTTTCACATAAATAAATAAATAATAAATTTTATTTCTTTTGTACATGCAATAATAAAGTTTAAAAATAATTTCATAATGAAAAGGTTGTAATTATTGTTGTTGCTTTTTTAATTTAAATTTGCAGCAAGTTATTTAATTTGAGAGTTGACATGTTTCGACAAGATTAAAAAATGTTTATTTGAAAATAATACAATAAATTTAATTAGTTTGGTTCATAATAAAAATTATCACACGTCAGGACTGAGAAATATTTCTATTAAATGCGAAAAATTGACATACATAAATTATTTTGAAAAAAAGCCAATTGAGACTTTCGCCAAACTATTAAATACGTACTTAAATTCGCCGACCACAGTTTTTCGCTAGCCGTAAATACGTACATACATATATATTATATTTAATTTTGAGAATTAAACAAAAAAAATTAGAGAATCCTTTTTGTCTGAACTAAATAAATTTTACAATGGCATAGTTGGCATTTGCAAGGCAGCTCTGGTTGAATAACACCTCACACATCATTGTCATTATGCAAGAAATAGACGTTGCGACCGTTTGTAGAACTCGGTTGGCCAACAAGTTGGGTGTTTTCCCCCCAAACAACACAACTTTGTTGTACAAGTTCAAATTTCAAACGATTCCTGTTGCGTACAGGTGGCATATAAAACTCGACCAACATATTTTTCGCTATGTCGCAGTCATGGAAAATTCAGTACTATCATACTATTTTTAGTACTTTTTAATTTGCGAAATACCGCAAGTACGACTACAACACACAAAGTTTTTTTTTTTTTTTGATACCAAAAAGTCTAAAATTTTCTTATTAAAAATTAATTTTTTAAATAGTATTTTTAATGTGGAAAAAGTACTTTTCAACGCCAAGTTCAGTATTATTTTCTGATCTTTATTTGTACATCCCTAGTATTTTAAAAATTCAATGAGACAACTTGTCATGTCTGTATCGAAAGCTTTATGATTTTTTTGTTTAACTTATAAAGGGTAGAAATAAGCCCTATATAGCAGGGATGGAAAACCAAGATTTTAAAATTATACTTAAAATGTACTTTTTCCGCATCAAAAGACTATTTGTAAAATTCAAAGAGTTTGAGTTTTTTTAATTACGTGATTTAAAAAACTTAAACTTGTGCAGTACATTATTTTACTTTACAGATTGGAAAAAAGTACTTGGAATGTTGAGGTTGTACGGGATACGGTATTTCGGGAATCAAAAATTACTGCAAATAGTACTGAACTTTCCATCCCAACTCCATATCAAAAAGCACGTTGTGCAAATTTTTGTTGCCACCTTTTGTTGTTTTTGTTGTTCGCTCATCAAAGGCGTAACAGTTTGACGTAAACAGATGGAGAACACACCCAAATTATTCTATCACTATTCGTGATGTTTTTTCACGGAATTTTTGATGATTGGCAGTGATTATTTATTGTACTACTTTAATACATCTTGAAGAGGTATTCATTTTATAGTACATAGTACTTTTCCGACGCACCAAAATACTCTAATATCTGGCATTATTCTTCAAATTTTAACTTAACCTTGTAACGGGGACTAACATAGGGGTGCATTAAGTTTTATTTGTTTGAGTTTTATTAAACAAAAAATAACTTTAATAATTATTTTTCGAATTTTATTTTTCGCTTAGAAAAAAAAGTACTTTTGTCTGGTTTTATTAATTTTTGCCAGTAAACAAAACTTTCTGCCTTGAAACTGATATTAAATGATTTTAGGTCAATATTGTTCCCAGTGTTCTTACATTCTCTAAGCAAAACATAAAACTCACATATTAATTATTATTTTCAGGCGAAAAAGAAAACTTGAAAAATAATAATTAAAAGGTAATTTTTTGAACAAAACATAAACATAAACAGTCCCTCAAATAAATAAATAAATATCCTTGAATTTTCTTTCTTAAATTAATAACTCCTGTTCGACAAATTTACGTCAAACAAATATCCTTGAATTTCACATATTAAAATAAAAATTATATTTTCTCCAATGAAAAATTATACCAAGTTTTTAACAACTCATGAACATTTCTCCAAATAAATATTTTTTTTCTAAAGTTCAACAATAAACAACAAGTTCACTAATAAACTATAATGAAGTTAAATATTGTTAACAACTAAACAAAAACAAAGTTCACAGTTCGCAAATATTAAACGTCGAAATTAATTAAGAAACAAATTCATTTGTTTCATATAGAAAATACGACGAAAATGCTCACCTTATTGAGCAACAATTGGGCTGAAAATAAATTATAAGGTCGGAAATAATTAAAATTAATATATAAACAAATTCGTTGATTTACTGACTATTTTAACTTGTAAAGGTGTGAACAGAACATTCTACAAACAAATCAGAAAAAAAGTATGTAGGTGCCAAATCTATAACGCTTTCGAATGTCACAACGTACGTGACCACGTAGCCGTTATTTAAACTTTAAACAATTATCTTCAAAAATGAGTCATTTTTTGGATATAATCAGAAATGTTTACATATGGGAAGAAATTTGTTTTATGTAAAGGAGAAAACAGCACTTGAGTAAACAAAAACAGCGTAAAAATTTGGATTTCTTACATGTTCCCAATATGGAGGCGTGTAATTCCTAAAACAACCCAGAAAACTCAATGTTGTTGTGTTCAAAAGTTTTTAGTGAATATATCCGATATTAAACCGAGTTTGAGTCACTTCATGGCATCACCAAAACCGGCCGAAAATATCTTGTGGACACTAATTTAGAAAGACATTATTAATATCAATTTTATTCAGAAAAGAAAATTGAAGGCGAACAATTTTGGTTACTAATTTAAAAATACAGGCAATACAGGCCTAGTTGCACACGGTACGAATACGCTCTAACCTAGTTTGAGAATTGAAAATGTGTAAAAGCGATCAAATCCCGTTAAAAACCTCTCAAATATAAAGCGCTGCTTGTCTATGTATGTACGAGTGTGTAATAAAAACTACTGAAAGAAAACTTCAGAAGTGCTTAGCGTGTTATAAAGAAATCTATACGGATTTTTCACATACAAAATATCCGATTTTTTACAAAAGGAAATGTGAGATCCGAAGGCATATTCAAAAACTAAAAATATCTTGTTGATGAGAAAATATAATATAATATATAAAGATAGGGACCGCAATAATTATAACTTTTTTTTATAAAAAATAATAGTAAAATAAAAATCTAACTTTAAAAAAACAAATAATTGTATACAAATCTAGTTGGAAATGATTTGCTTGTCATGGTTTTCCGATATTTGCTACGCCTGCTTTTTATTTTGTGAAGACTCACCAATAGTTATTATTTCTTTTGTCCCAGATGTAAACAACATGGAAAAGTAATTTAATTTTTTTAACCTAATCCCTTTTGCTTTCGAATTTGTAGGCAAGTTGCCTACAAATGGAATGGTATTGTACATATGAAGAACTTGGTCCTCATTTTGATCTCAGTATTTTTTACTGCCGAAATTTTTGAATAAAAACTTGACCTTATTTTCACGCTTATGTTTTTGTGCGGATAAATATTTACCTAAATTCACTTTCAAAAGCAAATAGCCAATCAATTGGTTAATCAACTTTTAACATTTAAAAAATATTGTTTTACTTGAATTTCAACTAGTAGAAAAATCATTCGATAAGTCATCGCGTAAAGGGCAAAAGATCGCAATCGGGTCAGTTTTTAAAAGGTTTCAGTTTTTTTCGATAAATTTTTTTGGAAAGTTTTAGATTTTTTCTAAAATTTAGAATTTTTGCTCATTTGCGATGAAATTTTGGTTCTTGTTTAGATTTTGATTTGGTTTTTTATACTTTTTTAAAATTTTCAATAATCCATCAACTAGGTCGGTAGGTCGTCTGAGGCCTTCGCTAAAAAAATGTCATCACAAGCACAGGGGTTTCCATTCTATAAGGGTCAAGCAAATAAAAAGAGTTTGCCCATATGTCGGTGTGTTAGGGCCGATGTAAGTTCTTTTTTTTGTGTAGCAAATATTCTACAATAGTACTGACTAGTTAATATAGAAATGCCTTTAGTTTTTTATGTTTTCTGTAGAAACTAATCCAAATTTGTTTAACCAGATGATTTCACAGCATTTGATATTTTAGGTCACGATATGTGTATCATATAAAGAGTGTTAAACTCTATGCAGCTTAGATGCGACAAATATTTTTATAAATTCCCACAATTATCTAATGCAAGTACATGGGCTTTAGTGGCAGCTACTAAATATTTGTTATTGTGGTTACAGTGATACTCACAGGCTAAAGTTTTGTTAAAAAAAATTAAATTTGTATTTTTCTACTACACAAAATATCAAGTCAAGCGCACGTGAGCACATAACGTGTCATATGAATATATTTGTAAACGCCTGACTTAACAAGCTCAAGTGCAGGCAACGAATACAAAATATCGCAAACGAAAACAAACGACCAACTATGAAAAATCTTTAGGGCTCGACATACTGCGATACTCAAAGAGAGTTACTTGTTTCAATACAGAGATTTAATTTTCCGCTTTAGCCATTAGAGTCTCAGTGAAAAGTAGTTTCAAACAAAAGCAACAACAAATCGCTCATTTTCAACAACAAAACAAACATTTACTTGTAACTACCCGCACAGACAAGGTAAGTTTATAGCAAAATGTGTATTCAAAGCAGCCTAGATAAAGAGAAGAACGGAGAAGTATTTGTTATGTCATCAAATAATCACTGAAAGATCATTTGAATTCACACACAAATGCAAACTACAACAATACCAACAGCGACAAAGTGTAAACAACAATAATGAAAAATATTTGTTAGATGTAGGGGTTGGAAATTGAACAATTAGTTGAAGTTTAACTTTGGCAACCAACGCTTGAGACAAATCGGCTAAAGAAAATTAATTAAAATTGAATTTAAAGCAACAACAATTGCGGGAAGTTTTATACAAATTAAATTATTGAATAACAAAATGTAAATTCATTTGATTCGAATTAATAATAAATAAAATTGCAATTATTTATAACGACTCTATTACATAAAATCATAAAGTGTTTTTTTTTTGCCTTAAACTGATATTAATTGTAAAAAAAAATATGAAATTGAAATAAAATAAAAAATAAGGACGAAAAGAATGTGCAATAAAAAAATACATACAGTTGTGTTCATAGAAAGAGGCATTTGGCAATTTTGATTAAAAAAGCAACATGAATTGTTTAAATAAAAAACAAAATCTTATTTCCATTCTCATTTATAAAAATAATTTTATTGATTAATTCCTAAAGTTACAGAGAAGTGAGAAAATTAATTGAGAAAAATTTATTTTAACAAAATCATCATGAAGTGTGTTATTCAAAATACCTTTTAATATTAACAAAAAAAATTCGGATTTTCCACAGAACATTTAATACTTTCAGCATTTAGTTGAATATCCTTTATTTTTTATGATTGCAACAAATCCGCGAGGCATAGGATTCATTGAGATTCGAACATCGTTTTAACGGAATTCATTGCAGCACATCATGCCTTATATTTAATTACTCAATGACATTTGGACCATCTTTTGTCTGATACTCTTCTCTTTACGGCACCCGACAGATGGTTGAGGCTAGAAGATGGAGCAGACCACAACATAGCCTTAACTTTATTAAACATTTGCCAATTTGCTGGAGTATTTTATGTCGTTACCCTCATGGTTTTATTTTTGGATTTTTAATCTTGGTGTATAGCAGCATAAGATCTTTTAATATTTATACATACCCTCGCTAATCGGTGACTCATTTCATTTGCTGAAGTCGACCAAGTGGACCACTTCCACATATGGTGACCTTGACACTACTAAGCTTCTTCATCTTTTTGGCGTATTGTTCGTTATATTCGGTATTGCAAAATTAATGTAAAGATAATTTAAATGAATTTCTGTCATCCCTTGTCAAGTTTGGTTTGAAGCAATACCTTCGAAATATCTATATCACATCCAAAATAAGAATAATGTGTGGACAGTTCATAAAAATTAAAGAGTTCCTGCAATAGCGGGGTGAAAAACTCGGAAAAGGAAGATTTTTTTTACGAATTCGCCGGAAACAATTCCAATAAAACCATTGGCGTTAGATATTATTTTGGAAAATTTATTGGAATTTTTTTTAACTTTTAAATTTTATAAAAAACCTGGGAGCTTCCAAACTAGTAAGTATTATTTTGGAATTTCAAAATTATACAAAACACCAAAAAAGTAAGAGCTCAAATTTACTTCAACCAAAGCTACTTGCATTGGAAGAACTGTTGTGGACTGTCTAGTGTTGAATAAACCACCAAGCCACGTTTCAGGTGAGATGATGCTCGAATCGATTAGTTTACACAACCGCCATTGTCACAATCTGTATACACCATCTGAAATTACTTATTCTTACGATATGAAACATACGAAAGTAATTGTCAAAGCTTGTTTTGATATGTTGTGGTCTCCACATACTACAGGTATCCATCAAAGTTCTTGGCTTATTGCAAAATGCAATATCGGCAATAAAGAAACCCCAAATTTGTCGAATTGAAAAAGCAGTAGAGTTTAAAAACCAACAATCGCCAGCAACATATGACTTTTAAATCCGCATTTAAATTCCGATATTCCACGACACGATTTGTTTTCCCCGTAATTAAGTAAAGTTCGCAGGATAAAATGTGATAATAAGAAGGAAAAAACTATGTTGTTCTAAACCAACAAAGCGTAAAGGTAGAAAAATATACACCACATTTCCTCCATGCCGATGCCACTAATTACCGGATTAAATAGAGTTTTTATTAAAATGAGTAATCAAATCATAGTTCCAAAACTTTAATTCTTACTAATGTTGCAACCAATTTATTGTATTTCAAATTTAATGTCGTTTTCATTTCTTAAATAAAGTGTTGCCCTGTTAAAAATTACATTTCTTAATATACCATTATTATTTGAGATAAAGGGCAATGCCTTTTGGCATTATTAAGGGTAAAATCTAAAACAACAAACTTTTGGTGGGAGTAAACATATTGCAAGTACAACAAAAGGGCAAAAAATTTTTACTTTTTTCTAGAAACGAAAACACAGTTAATTGGCTATCCACAAGTGGGTGGGAGAGCCGTTTTCGGTTTTTCGAAGTCTCTAATGACAATTAAATGGCAAGAAATTGCGTCAAAGGGAGTTGGGATGGACCACTAATATGCTTACATGTTTGCTTGAGTAATTTTTAAGTTCTTCCTGAACAGTGATAACTTATCTCTACGGATATTTTAAACTTTCATATGCATACCAAGGGACGCAGATGATTAGTCTTAAAATTCGATAGTGTCTTCTTTGTAACTTGTGGATATAAGACGCGAAAGCAGTACCTTACAGCTGAATGGCATCTGTCCATATTGATTTTGTAATGGATTTGTATAAAAAGAACTTCGTGCTCCAAAGCCAGGGTTAGTTGAGGCCTATTAACCAGTGTAGTTAATTTGTTCTAAGCTTTATGGCGGTTATCTATGCTTCGTGATCTTCACTGGAGAGTAGTATTTGTTTCTTAATATGATATTTCTACAGGATTATTTGTCATAAATTATTGGTGGACAATTTTGCCTTCTTAGGAAAAACGTTACATGAGCACATTTCGATGGATTTACCTTTATTCTCCACTTTTTTAGCCAGTCCTCTAACTCAAGAATGCGAAATTGAAGTTGTTTGGATGGCACCTTCGGATCTTGATTAACATTTATAAATACAGTGTCGTCTGCAAATCTTAACGTATACATATTTGAACTTGTTGGCATATCCGCTTTATAGATGATATTTATATAATAGCAACCTTGTGGCAATACTGTTTGTTCTAACTGATCTGGCCTGGAAAATGTCTATAATCAAAGCTGAACAGAATTGCTTGTTTTTAAATGCCGATCTCATCTCATAACACTACGACACAACGAGTGCTAAATCAAATCAATGTAAAAATTACAAAAAGAAATTAAGTTTAATTTAAATATTTTTCTTTTCGCCTGTCCGTTTCAGTAAAATGACAAATTAAATTGCCGATCATAGTAACAAGATCCTTTCTCGTGTAGCAAATCAAAAAGCTTGACTATTGACTAGCTTACCGGGGCACCGAATATCATATTTAGTAATTGCAAAATATTTATTTATTTTTTTGAATTAATTTTACAATAATAACGGGAGACTAAACTCTTTCTATTTTATTCAATTCGCATTAATTCACAAATGCCTTGTATTATTGTATCGTGTATTAAAATAAATCTTTGGTTTGTTTTGTTTTGGACAGTTAATTTAATAATGTGGTATTATTGTGTTGCTAATGTCAAAAAATTATAGATGATATTTAATGCCATGAAATCATGGAATAATGAATGGAATCAAGCTTGGGAATTTTAAATTAATTATTTGTTTCTTTTTTAAATTCTATACCTAATTTGTAGTTTTATAATTAAAATTACGTAAAATTTTAGAACGTTTAACTTATTTAAATACAAATTAACCAAACAAATAGCGAGTCCCAATTACGGTGTCAAAAACATATGAAATAAAGTTCTATTATAATATCACATTTTTATATGAAAATTGCCAACAACAAAAGTGCAATATTGTATTATTATTATACAATCGATACACCAATACAAGAGGCTTGTGAATTGAACAAATGTTTTATTTTGGGTTTACTCAATGAACTTTTTCTGGGCAAGTAACAAATATTCCAGGTATATCAATATACGATTTAATAAAAAAAAGTGTTTGCGAAAACAAAAGCAACTAAAGTAATAATATAGTAATAATTCAAAAAAAATTAAAACTGGACATAGTAATAATAGATCTGATGAGAGAACTAAGAGCATGAAGTGAAAACAAATTAAAAAAAAAAACAATTTATAATTTATCAGCAGCAGTTAGCTACAAAACAATAAATTATTAAAAATAATATGATATTGCCAACAATAAACTTATTGCGCAAACTGATTTAAGAAAATTATTTCTAAAAAGGTTTGCAAATCAACTGAGTATTTGACACAATTAAATAACAAACGTATGATCAACATTTTAAACAATTGGAAAAAACCATATTTTTTAGCAAACTGATGAGATAAAATAAAAATAATTGAAATTAAATATAAAAATGAAATAATTGTAAAAAAACAAAAAACCCTGCACTTGCACCATGACCCACCAGCAAAGAATTAAGTGGTTTTCAAATTCTAACAATGTTTTTTCAATCAAAACAACAACAGCATCATCATCATCAACTATAAAGCAAACAAAACCAGCATTAGCAAAAATATTTCTAATTTTACTAACTACGCAAATAAATTGGTTAAGCTGCTGTAAGTATGTAATAAATATTAATGTGCATTTTTCAAACATCCATTCATTCATTATTAGTTTCTTAATAGAAAAAATCTCATTACCAATCATTAATTATTAAATAAACGAATCTTTATATTTCTATTAACCAAAACAAACAAAAGCTATTTTTTAATGAATCAAAGTTTTCCAAAATTAAAAAGAGATAATTAGAAATAAGAAAGAAGACTGCATGGGGCAGTGCCGTATCTTATATGACCTTCGTCCAAGTATAAAGGACAAGGACCCTGAGGAAAGTTGGTTTTTTAATTTTATTTTTTCCTACTTGAATTTCTGCTAAACTTTAAATTATTTTTAACAAAAAACTATAGATTTTTGTTAGTTTTAATTATCCTGCCATCATGCGTTATATTTGTTAACATTGTATCCTTTGAGCTCGATACATTTAGTCCTTCCAATTGATAGGTTTACTCATGGCCCTCAATATAAGCGTTTGTTCGACTCGAACCTCTGAAGCTGAGGGGCTACAGCACGCATTCTACGCTTTTCCACATCTGTCAATAGAGTGGAATCAGCGTAATAGTATGTTGCAAGGTACAGAGCGCAAAAGCGTAGGATCATATAAAGAAAAGCGTATAATTCGTAAAATATATGAAATGTGTACAATGCGCCGATGCATAAACGCGTCATATAGACTTTAAGCTTTCGCTTAGGCCAGTTCATGGTTTTTTCACCTGACGACTACTCATGTGTGCCTCGGTGCGTGCTCATAATGTAATAGCAGTAGTTTCACGAAAAAGGCGTATCAATTTGCCGGTTTGAAATTGAATTGCTTTGTACTTTCAAAACCGCATAAAACGCAAAAATATATTGATAGGTCGTATTGATCTCGTATGCTAAAAGTTTTAATATTGAAGCTGAATATTGATATATCTAGCAGACGCTTTATACCTACACAATTTGCTAAATTCACAACAACTGTTGGGGAGCTGAGCATGGACAGAGTTTTGTTCCAAGTCCTTTAAGACGTCATCAAAACTTGATCATAAGCAAATCGCTTAGAAGACAAAAATTGGGCAAGATTTGCCCAAAATCTTCTGAAACAAACCTATAACTCTGTTATGATTGATTTCAAATACAAAATTTTAATAAAAACTTCAATCTAATTTACGGTTAATAAATATTATGGCAAGTGAGTTGAAAGTGCAAAATATTGTTATTTGACATTCGATAATCATAATCATTTGGACGTCATCAAATCCTACAATTTTTTAATTTTTTTTTTTTAGTAAAAAAGTGTGCAATACCGACATTTTTTTCTATGATTATGGAATATCGTATGACAACATTTTCTTTCATTTTCAACTTGATTAAACTAAAAAACACTTTGGCATAATATTTATTAAACGAAAATTATATTGAATTTATATTCAAGTTTTTATTAAAGTTTGTTATATGAAATTAATCATAATAATTATGTGGTCTGTTTTAGAAAAAAAAAAACAGGCAATAAAAATTAATTTTTGTTTTTTTTAACACTTTCCTCCATATGAATTTTAGTAAAAAACTTAACAAAGCAAACGAATACAAATACTCCCGAAGTTCTTTAACGCTGCCCAACTATATGTTCATAAATATCTATACCAACTAAGGGTTAAAAAAATGGATAAAATACCTTTGGCAGTCGTTTGGCTTGTTGTTCTTTCTTCTGTTGTGGTTGTCCATTTTAACATATTGCATTAAAAGCTATCGAATTAATGGAAATCCGAAAGAAACTGCAGTAAGTGTTTCTAAGAAATTTTACTAATCCCCCCTCCGATTGTAATAACGATAATAATTTCATGACTGTAGGCTGCCAACATAACAAAACTATTTCGTAATGAAAATAAATTTTCAAAATTGTAGTTTTCTTCAGGACTTTTTTTCCAACGGCTGATAACACTAATATAGTAGTTATTATAATCATACTATATATTATAACAAAAAGTTTTCTTAAAATTTCAGATGCTATCTTTCTCAAATGCCCACTGTACCAAATGCATTTACAAAAAATTGTTGGTTTCAGACCACCGCTCGACTATTTAACTGAACGTAATTTGATTTATGCACCAGCACATAACTACAAAAGTCGTAATCGAATAGCTCGAGAAGGCTACTCAATAATCGACTATGAACAGCAGATACGGAATGCTAGTGTGCCTAGTTTTGAAACCACTGCAAGTTCAGTGTGCAGGCAGATTTGTAGTGACGATGATGCCTGTATTGCGTACGTGCACCTTTTGGATACTAACGAATGCTACGGATATTCATATTTCGAAAGAATTGATAATTATATGGCGGTGGGTATCGAGTTGCCTTTGGTGGACGACGGCGAAGCAATATTCTACGAAAAAACCTGCTTAAAAGGTGAGTATTAGGGTGATCGATTGTTCGGCATTTTCCAAAACCCCTGTTTTGAATTTTGTACGCCAAAATAATATGTTTTACTAAAAACGTCTTGTTAGCTTCATAAAAAACTGTAGTATGTCTTGTTAGGACTAATTCTTTGAACCCCTTTACACAAAGTAGTAAACAGAGGTGAAACGACAGTATAGTGATCTTTTTCTCTATCGGTCTCGTTCCTTCAGAGCCTTAGTTTTGTTTTTAGATTTTTGTTTTTATTTTGATTTTCTTGCCGTGTTTGCCTGTATTTTTTCCTGTATTTCGTCGCAAAATGCTATATTTGTCTCTTTCTAACAGAGCCCATAGTAAAATAAACTGAGTTTTTTATTTTTTATGTGTCAAAGTCTTCACCTCTGGTTACCCTGTGCCCTTTATGAGGTTACACGAGTTATTTATAGAAACATACATACTACTTTGTTTGCCGCCATTTTGGTAAACATTAGTCTTGACAGTTCATATTTGGCAGTGGTGAAGTAGAGACATCACAGGGTAACCAGAGGTGAAGATTTTGACACATAAAAAATAAAAAAACTCAGTTTATTTTACTATGGGCTCTGTTAGAAAGAGACAAATATAGCATTTAGTGACGAAATACAGGAAAAAATACAGGCAAACACGGCAAGAAAATCAAAATAAAAACAAAAATCTAAAAACAAAACTAAGGCTCTGAAGGAACGAGACCGATAGAGAAAAAGATCACTATACTGTCGTTTCACCTCTGTTTACTACTTTGTGAGAGACATGGCAAATTTATTATGGAGAAATATTCAGTAAACCAACGTGTTTTAATCGTTAAAACATTTTATCAAAATCAATCATCGATTACTGTGACGATGAGAAAGTTACGTGAAATTTTTGGGAGAAAGAACGTGCCAACAAGACGCACTATTTATCGTGTAGTTAACGATTTCAAATAAAGAGGGACTGTAGGTGATAGGCCCAAGCATGGACCACAACGTGCTGCAAGATCGGCTGAAAACATTACTGCTGTTCAAGAAAGTGTTCAAAACAATCCATCAACCTCAATTCGACACCGTGCTCAAGAACTTGGTCTTCAAAGAACAACTTTGGCCACAAAGATTTGTATTTGTTTCCATTTAAGATTCAGTTGACACAAGAGCTTCTTCCAGAAGACCATTTACGCCGCCGTACATATGCCAATAGGATGCTACAGCTCGCCCATGACAACCCCGATTTTCATGAAAAAATCATGAGTGACGAGGCACATTTGCATTTGAATGGATATAATAGATGGGCAATGGAAAACCCTCAAATTATTCATCAGTCACCTTTGCACCATTAAAAGTGACAGTCTGGTGTGCTATTTGGTCAGAAGGAATCATTGGACCTTACTTCTTTGAAAAAGAAAACGGCGTAACGGTAACTGTCAATGCAGAGCGATATCGTGATATGATTGAAAACTTTTTAACGCCACAACTGCATGCTTTGGGCTTGACTAACATGTGGTTTCAACAAGACGGTGTCACATCGCATACAGCCAGGATTACAATGGAATTACTGCGAGACCTCTTTCCACAACCATTTATTTCAAGGAATGGTGATGTTCATTGGCCTCCACGGTCACCTGATTTGACTGCTCCGGACTTCTTTTTGTGGGAATATCTAAAAAGCAAGGTTTATGTAAGCAAACCAGAAACGCTGGAGTAACTCAAACAAAATATTCGTGATGAAATTAATAAAATACCGCGTGAAATGTGTGAGAATATAATGAAAAATGTGTTCAAAAGGGCTCGCATTTGTGAGGCTAACAGAGGCGGACATTTATCTGATATTGTATTCCATACATAATTGCCGACATTAAATAAAACATTTATCAATAAACGATCCCTTCTCTTTCATTTAATCAAAAATTATAAACAAACAAAGTAGTATACCTTCCGGGCGGACACCCTGTATTAATGATATAGTTTCAAGATTATTATGAAATTATTCGAAATTGTCAGGAAATCATAATATACGTCCCTGTTCTGTATTCCGAGTGGAATGGACACGAGTGAAATTAAAAATTAGCTATTCTGCATATAAATGCGTTTTAAAATTTATTGTGAAAAAATAAGAGAAAATTGAAAGAAAACTTTTCATATTTGAAACCCCGATTCTAATTTATTTTTATTTAAGTGGAATAGAGAACAGCTAAAACAGTCGGAAATTGCCACTTTCGAATAAAATGTTGTAGATTCGGAACACAGAACAGCACTGATACGATTGATATCTTTCCAAAAAATGTTACAAAATTCTTAACTAAATGTATTTAGTAGTTATATGAAATACAGCAAAGATATTTATGATTAACTTTTTATAACCACATGTTCTCAACGCACAATTTCTTAATTTTTCCACCACTTTTCGAATTTTTCACAATAAAACTGCTTTGGTTCAAATATTCAAAAATCGTTAAAACCGGGTTTTTATTGCAAAAAGAGTGGTGTATTCGACAGTAGAAAAACTATATTGTAGCAAAAACCGACAGCTGCGAATTATAAAAACCCGGTTTGACAACAGTTTAAAAACCGATCCGATCACCCTAATAAGTACGTAGGTCTATGAAATTATTTGTTTATAAAATATTAAACCAACATTTTCTCAATTTCTAAGTACCCGAAATGTGTAAGAAACGATTGTGGACCTTGACAAAAATACCAGGAAATAGTTTGGTATTCCAGGGAAAGAAAACAATAACCACATTGGTCACGCGACGCGAATGTGCTGAAAAATGTTTGTTTGAACATGAATTCCAATGTTTATCAGCATCATTTGCTCCCTCACATCGCAACAATCATGAAAGGTAAGATGAGAATCAAACAATAATTTATTGAACTTTTACACGCTATTTGTACGAGTATTGTTTTTGCTTTTTTTTTAATTATCTTCATCTTACACATTTAAATTTAGATTCCACTGTATAATACGAGTATTATTTCTTGTTTTTGTATTCGTATTTACGCTAAACAATTTATTTTATTTAACTGCATTTGAATTATTTAAATCAATGAAGTCATATTGAACTTTTAAGTTTAAGTTTTACACTTTAATTATACATTTGTAAATTTAATATGATTGCTGACAATTATTGCCGATATAGCGGGAAGAAAATAGATGAAGCAAGTTTTTAATATAGAAATATTTTTCGCTATCTTGAAAACGCACAGTGGGATATATTTTAAATACGGAGCCAAGAGGCCATAAGTATAGATAGCATTGTACTGGATTTTTATTGGATGGAGGGCATATAGACCCTGAGTCGGAACAAAGTGTAGAGATTTGGGGTAAAAAATGGACTTTTAAATTTATAGTCTTGATAATAGTCTTCATAAAGTAATAAGGAAAACTTAAATGAAATTTTAAATGAAGTTTGCTCGATATCTAGCAACGCTAGACGGAAATCTGTGATCACCCATATATTTTACAAAAAACCCGGTTTTTCTCGATTTTGCATGGCCAATTTTTTAAATGCAATTTTCTTTAGGATAACAGCGCTAAAAGTAAAACAACAAAAAGGTCAAATTTCAAAACTTGCCCTTTTTACACTAAAAATTGGTTTTTATCAGAAATAATTTACACCCGTATACTAAGAATTGTATTTCGCATGAGATTGAAGATTATATCCAAGAGCAATAAGAGACAGGTACAATTAATAACAAATATGTATTTTTTAACGAAAAACACTTGATAGCTAAAACACGTTTTCATTTATCGAATGTAAGTTCGAAAAGTTAAAAAAACGCGCGAACTTCCGCACACAATCAAATTAAATTGGCGTTATCAATGGCAACTATTTCAAAACCAACACGTGGGTGTTAGTCATGTTAAAAATGTTGTTGCTATGGAAGTGGTGATGTTAATTGTCACAGAACAAAATCTTTTACTTCAGCCCATTTCTCAGGCCTGTTCTGCAAATCACGTTTTTTCAAATCACTTGTTTTGAAATCACATATTTTGCAGTTTTGTAAATTACACGGTTTTTGAGGTTTTCCGTGCGGTTTTTATTTTAAGAAATCACATGAAAACAACTAATTTCTTTATATGCAAACGAATAATCACCAAAAAAAATATTTATATTTAAGTGCTTTTTATATGAAATAAATTATTTTCCCAGAAATCATCAATAAAGAGTTATAAGATCGACAATAGAATACTCACAAAACCAAGCAAGCAAGTGGTTTAAAACCGACAGTGTTTAGGTGGCCGATTTAAAATCACAAATTGTTGTGCACAGAACACCTTTTTTGTGATTTCAAACAACTTTGATATAAAGTGAATTCCACAACATACCTGTATATCACGTTTCGGTGCTAAATTTCAGACACAGTGAAGCCTTTAACAAAGACCTGGCTATGTATCTCTGATTAATTTATTATACGTTTCGCTTGCTCGAACATTTTATAATCTCTCTCATTAGCTCAAAATTTTTCGCTACAGAAATTCTTAAATTTTTATAATGCAGTCGATCTTCCCTCTAATGAATCTGCATGGGGTCAGAAGATTACTTCATTATGCAGAAGTTATATTTTTTCCGTTAATGCAAATTCAATATAAAGATATCAAAATACACTCCAAATGGAGTTAACTCATAGTAGAGAAAGCTTCATTGTATAGAAGATAACTAGAGAGAAGTTCGGCTGACTTTATTAATTATTACAGATTCAACCAGGACAAAAGTTCACCGGCACGGCAACATCAAAGTACATTAGGCCGCTGCATATTAAGTGACAAGGACAAAATGATACAACCAGATGCATTTCGTGCTGCACCCTACGATGAAGAGTACATAGAAAACCAATGCTACGAAAGACCTGTTGAAAATGATCATTGCTCATATGAATTATATGCCAACAGTACATTCATCTATTCAGAAACTAAAATAACGGGATTAAATCAGAAAGAGGTGAACTTAAATACAAATTTGTAAAGAAAAATCCTTCTCAATTTTAGTTGTTGTCTGTGTCTGTTCAAATAGTGTCAAGCGTATTGTTCCCATGAAGCACGCTTTTATTGCCAAGGTGTCTCATTTTACTATGAAGATGATTTGGAAAGATCTGAATGTTTATTGCATTCCGAAGATATTATATCAATGGGTCCCAGAAGTTTAAAACTTAAACAGAATTCGGTGTATATGAGACGGGTAAAGTGCTTGGATGGTGAGTGAGATCATTATAGGCTAAAAACTAAATGCAATTGGATAAATTTTTCTATTATGTCTTGTTTAGTACAAGTTGTTTGCACCCATGAAGAAATGATCATTCGTTACACACCCAAGGATTGGTTTCACGGACAAATGTATGTCAGCATGCATTCCAAGGACTGTATGGTTCAAGGAAATGGTACTAAAAGTACGGTGCTAAATTTGAAAATTGGCAATGAAGTCAAAGAAAATAAATGTGGTCTACTTCGCGCCTATGAAGTAACCAAGGATTACAGAAGGTAATATTAAATATTTGTATAACAAGTAAAGAAACTCATATCTATTTATATTTCTTAGAATTTTTATTTCCACCTTGGTGGTCGTACAAAATAATCCCAATGTGCAAACCCAAGGTGATCGTTTAATAAAGGTGGGTTGCATTATGAGCAATGTTACTTTCAATGAAACACGTAGAGAGGAAAATGTTGACTTAAGTTTACAAGTAGAAGACCGGTTAAATAATTTATATGAAAATAATAATAAAACTGATGATTATATGCCAAATGCCATTGCTTTGGAATCTTCATTGGAATTCACCCAAAGGTTTGTAAGAAATGTATGTGCAATAATTTTGAATTTATAAAAATTGTCTATTCTTTAGTCTCTTGCCTAACGAAGGTTCCTTACATTTGAATGCTAGCGACTTTCGTCCTATTCCCAAGATTACTTTACAAATTATAGATTTAGCTCATGATCATCAAACCAACGATGTACAAATCGGTCAAAGTCTGGAATTACAAATAGTTTCTGAATATACACAACAGCAACAGAGGGAGTTTTCTACACTCGAACTGCCTCCTCTGCCTGATTTTAGAGCAACTTCTCTTATAGCCAAAACATTAGATAATCAAAATTTCGTACATCTCTTAGATGAACGCGGTTGCCCCACAGACGCTAGCGTTTTCCCCGGATTAGAACGTATACGTACGACCAATCGCAATGCTTTGAGAGCAAGATTTCATGCATTTAAATTTGCCGGCACTTCTATGGTCAATTTCGATGTCAAAATACATTTTTGCCATGATCGCTGCCCTGAAGATAACTGCCAAAGTTCTACCAGCTATACAAATTGGTATCCAGTTACATCAGAAGCCCCTGTAAGGCAAAGAAGGCAAACAGCTCCTGACCAGCAACTGCAGCAGTTAAAAATACAAAATCCAATATACATATCAACCGTAATGGATGTTGAAAATATGACCAATGGCGATCATGTGGCCCGGTCAAGAGAAACCGAAACTGATATCATACCACTGAATTTCAATTTAAGTGTTCGGGGTCCAGATAATACCAATAAAAATAGTTTTATTTATAGTGAAAGGGGAATACTTTTGATTGCTGGCATTGGTATGTATGATGGAAAGACAACTATTTTGGTTTTCTTTATCAAACAGTTTACTAAGGACTTAATCTGTTACAGATGACCAATTACATTTGGACAAGATGTGTGTGAATCAAAGCCTTCTAATTGCTTTGCTGATATTTTGGCTTATATTTCAAATAACTCTTATGTTTAGCTGCTGCTTTGTTATACAAAAATACAAACGTTTGGCTTTAATGGACGATGAGAGGCGAAAAATTCAAGAACATCTGGAGTATTTGGAAGGTAGACGAGTCCACTGGGCTGATCAGGGTGGCTATACACTGTAGCAGAGTTATGCATTGATAAGAAAGTTTATAGACCTTTTTTTTAATTTTGAATAAAATTTATACATTAGTATGTAAAGAGAATTTATTGAAGCTTTGTTCATAAAAGAAGTGTTTAACAGGTCATACAGATGTGAGTATATTAATTTTAATGTATGGGGATATCAGGCAATTGATTTGCAATTTATGACTACCTTACTCTCATTCGTGTCTAATGCTACCACTAGACTTTATTCCTGACTGTTGGCCTTCTTCTTCATGACGGAGTCTCTTTTAATTTAACATTTAACGAGTTTTTGGCCGGGGTCCTAAGCCTTATGCTAGCTGCATCAACCTCTTCCTGCGAAGTATCTCTTTAGAATTCCTCCATTGACCAATACACTCCAAAGTTCCAACAGGGATTAACCCCTCCAGTTTCTTCCGATATTAAGCTCTCCGCCTCTCGCGAAGCTTCTTCAGAAATCCCTCTAATGCCCTCAGATGCCCACTCACACAGACCTCCATATGCTCGGGTAAGTCGATATTAAAACTGGAGATCGACTGGTATTCAGAGTTCGCATGCTACAGACCGAGTACCCTCTTGGCCACGCACCCCTGGCGTATGCTGTTGCACGATAGATTAAGGATTTTTTATAGGAAAGTTTTAACTTCTCTCTGTTAGAGAAGACATAAGTCTGAACTTTGTGACTTCCAACTGAGGGCGACTTGTGGGTATAAAAAGGGTTCAATTTATCTAGTGAATATATACGTCATTTACTTGTGCAGGGTGTTATTTACACTTACTCTTGTGAAGCTTTACAGGTCTTGCTGTAATTGAAACATAGAGTCAATTATGAACACTTTCGCGAAATATTCACTAAGAGAAAGATTCGTTTGATGTTTTAAACAACAATATAATAAGGGTACTCATTTAAACGTTTAAAATTGCCATTTGTGCAACTGCGCAAGTTTACTCGACTTGTTTCATGAAGCGCATTTTTCAACTTTTGTGCAACTTTAAACAATTTGTAAATTTTATAGAAAAGTCGAATTAAAAGGCCAAAAAATTTAAAACTAAAAATAAAAAAAGCTAAGAAATGTTTTTAAATTTAGATGTAAGAATTTCTAAAAACGGAGGAAAATAATCAATATTTAAGTTGTTTGAAGGAATCGTTGTTGATAAGTTAGTTTCGGTCGAGAAGAGGAACCAGTCATTGGCGACTATACCGAAAATATACATAAGTATTTATACTTTCTACACTATGGTTGGGGTTGGTCTGAGGTGTACCACACCTGCTTGAATATCAGCCGAATTTCTCAGTGCGAGAGTCGGTAAAAAGTGAGAGCTCACATACATTTTATATTTCAAGCAATTCATGTTTTTATTTGGATAGAAAATAACGGTTTGAGGTACAGTGACAAAGCTGTCGTGTAAAATAACGATTGTAGGGGAATGATCGGAAAACCTGGCAGCTTATTAAAGTCCGTTGACAAATAAGTGGGTTTACCTCCAGATACGACGTCAAGCTTATTAGCTTCAACTGTATTGAACAGATGTCTCCATCTAAGGTTAAGAAGTCTGGAGCCCCTGCTTTTCATTGTAATCGCCAGCTGCAATGAACTTTTGTCCTAGTGTAGCAAAGAACATGGCAAATTGATGGTGTTCGACCTTATGCCTAGGTGGGCAGTACACAGATGAAACAGCAATTTTAAATTCGGTAAGATTTATAGACTTAGCTTGTAAAAAGTCTTCGCTGAATTCAGGCATTGGAAAATCCCTTAGGTTTTTTTTTTTTTTGTAAATGAAATTAATGAAGAAGTTTAATTACTGAAAGAGATATACTATATTCCTATTACGCAGCTCATCACGAATAAAAATTTAAGCCAAAGGTTTTGTTATAATCTTTTGATGAATTTTAACGTAGCTTGTCTTCAAGTTGACGGGCCAGGGAGTGAACTCCATATTTGGGCAAGACGGCATATTGTAAGAATGAAATTTAATTATTTTCTCTAATAGTTCTCATAACACAGTAATTAAGAATATGGGCCGATTACCGACTGTTCCATTTAGATCTTTCTAGGATTTCGATATATGTGATGCCAGAGTTACTTTCCAATCATATTTTTAAAATATTGTTGTATAGCTTAACAAAGCGATATTTGCGAAGGTTTTTTGAATTTTTTACCATCGAATGTATTATTCTATCAATGGATGGTGTTGTGGCCTTTGTTGAGCGCCTACTCCAAATCATGGTTTGGATGATTTCGAAAACAAGTGTTGTGATGACATATGTGCCCTTCAATACTTTCCATATATGTACGTGTATTTTCTTAATACATCATTAGATCAAAATTGTCATCAGATCTTATTTAATCCCAAACCTGGCTATGTCAACCGGATCAGAAACAACAGTATTATTATTATTCAGCTTTACTGAAGCACACATTCTTCTCAACTTTACGGTATTCTCTTGGGCTCTATGCTTTTTGAAGGCACTGTTTTTTTATTGATTTTCCAATGGTGTAATTAAACCATGCTGGAGAACTATTTGATGTAGACTTTTTGCTCTATGCTTTAGTTTCGTTTGCCGATTTTCGAATAATCCTCTTTCTTAAATCCAAATTGCAAATTAGGTATATACAAGTGGTTAACATTGAAATCATTATCCATCTTCTTATGAATATTTTTTTAAATAATTTTCCTAAATTCGATAGTAATGAAATTTGACTGTTATTATTACCATTAGAATTTGTTATATATGTTTGGAACGATTTTCCGTCATCCCTTGTCAATTTTTGTTATCGATAAAAATGGCACTGAAGATGGCAACTAGCCGAAACCGGTGTGTCTCCGAACCAAAATTGACAAGGGATGACGGAAAATCGTTCCAAACATATATATCAGAGCAGAATTTGTCTTCATTTTAATTTAAACAATTTTTAAAATTTTCGATGTATCTGTTGTTTAAGTAGTTATTAAACATTATAACTAAAAATTCAAATGATATAATTTACAATTTTTTAATTATGAAATTGCTGACCTTTTTTATTTAGCTCTTAACAGTGTGATAACACATGATCTGAATTTATAAACCTCTCACAATTCTGATTATTTGAAGACGAAAAATTATCATTAAAAGTAAATAAGGTGCATCTATGTATCTAGCGTAGATAAGCAGTTACCTATTTCCACGGGAACCTCTATTTTTTAAGGCACTTCAGTGTATATAATTACCCCATTTACTAACAAATCTTCGAAAGTTGTCCATCTTTTGTATCCCAAAAAATTATAAACTTCTTTATGCACTCGAGGACCAGAATTAATTTTTTCCAGTTTCTTATTAAACTTTAGTACATTTTCTTGGCTAACTTATTCTTTAATCAATATGTTTAAAAGCTGAATTCGTTTAGAAATAAGTCTACATTGTATGTATATTTAATGTCTTATTATAAATATCCTTAAATATATTTAACCAACTATGTTTAACCCTAAATAAGTTCTTTACATGATTGGAAGGAACAAATTTTCTCGACTTCAACTTTCTCAGAATGCAAATCACTGCATATGTTAACAGCAGAAGTAAATCTATCAACATAAGAAATCAATTTCATTATCCAACAAATTTTATGAATAAGGAAAGTTTTATAATCTAGTGTCTGAGGCATTTTTAAAACAGTCCCATTTGGTATCCTTAACGGAAGATAAAATCAAAATTAAAAAATGTTTAATTTTAATTAAGTGGAAATGATCTGAAAAGAAGGAACACACTAATATTATAACTTGGATTAATAAGATCAACGGTGCTCGAGCTTATAGAAAATGATCTAAAAATTACAAACAGTAGAAATATGGTAACAAGGTCTTAGAAACGCATGCGAATTAATATTTAACCAATAAGAAAAGTTATTGCGATTTATGTTATTAAAATCACCACCAATTATTAAAGCATAAAACATTTTTGAAAAAAATTTGGGATTTCTGTCAAACCATTTACAAATTGGGTAGGATTACAGTTACCTGGAATATAAATGGAACCAACTAATATTCTATTAGTAATACTGTTTACCTTTATACGAATTTCGATAAATATGTAGATGGAAAAAGAATAACTCTTCTTAACAACAATACCTACACCCTGTGTCGTGAAGTCAATAATAAAGGTGTAATTATCTAAATAAACTTTGATTCCACAGCAAAATCAATATCGTTAAAATTCAGTAAATTCACCAATTCTATTCTCTTACTAACTAACCTCTACCAGAGACATAACATGAAATATAATCATTATATAGCCTGATACTTTGACGATTTAACACTTTTCATAAAAGTCATTATCCATTATTCATTATTTGAATCTAGTGTATCCAATACGGACACAGTGAAAAAATTAAAAATATAGATTTTGTGAAATCTTATTTGGACTTTCGAGGTGATAACATGAAATTTGATATTTTGGCAATTGTAAACTTAAGTTTCAGTTATCGTTTGTTTTTACTTGTGCGAAACTTTTCAACTATTATTAATATAAAATCTCCTTCCGGATGCATAAATTAAAAAAAAATTGGTAAATAAACAAAAACGCATACACTATGAACCATAACAATTTTGGGCATAAAACTAGTTACATAATTAACAAAAATGTTTTTTATGAAATGCTTAAAAATTTATTAATCAGCTGGCAATTTTTTTTATTTACTACATGATGTTACATATAAAACTGTTTTCCTACTTTCAGATTAGTAGATAGACGAGTAACATTACAATGAGGATATTAAAATGTAAAAAAAATAATTTTATATTCGGTTAAAATTTATGTCAATTGTATAAGAGCACTTGTATTTGAACCATTTCCATACATTAATTACGAAATTCGTTACTTAGTAATGAAGCAAAATAAGTTAGTGTCGTCGGTGCGTTTAATTAAATCACAATTTTCAATGCGCAAACCGAATGTCTAAATAAAAAGCAATTTATTTACGCGGATCATAATGTTCCCATTTGCGATGGTTCAATTTAGTAAAGTCTTTGCAATGTACAGCTATATCTGTTAAATATTTGGAAAGTTTAAGTAGTTCTCTGTCAGTATTACGATTTAAATGCGCTTGACGGAAAGGTCTTATACGCAGGCCAGATCGAGGATTCATAAGGAAATTTCGGCGTATGTCATCAAACATTATACTATTCGTCGCCGAATACTGAGGATATAAGCCCCAAATGACCGCCAAAGGTTTTACATCTATAACGCCTCTATCGGGAGTGTGTACAGAGATCATGGCATTGGAGTCTAAATAAAACATTATTTTATAATTGGCATGATTGTTCACTCCCAGTAAGCGCATTTTCTCCTCAATCCAACGCATACCAGTAGCAGACCATATTACTATGTCATAGTACTCATAGGCACATGTTAAAAATTCATGTAAATAAGGACGCATAAGTTCCACGCCGGATTCCGCTGACGAACGATGATCAAAGAGTGTGTAATCTATATCTAACACTAGCAAATACTTATATGGTCTTGGAGGATTCAATTCAGTTATTTTGTACTCCTTAATACGTTTCTGTATTTTAGCCAAGTATATTGCGGAGTTTTCTAATGTTTCTTCTTCCGTCTCAAGTTCATCCAAATCATCGATTATTTCTCCCAAATCTTCAGGCTTATGGCAGGCATCCTCAATATCAGCCTCTGTGGAACCAACCATCATTATTTTAAAATTAGTCTTTAATTCTAAATTGCCTAATTTTAACGTATCTTCAGCGAATTTGCCTAAAACAAAAAAATCACAAACACTTTTTATATACATATACACTATTAACAATTTATTCAGAAAGAAGCGACATTTGTATGCTTTAAATTTTTTACCTTTATATTTTAAATTTAAAAGTTTTTGGCGCTCCGGCCGAACTTGTGTCTTTTTGAAGATTTCATGACGCAGCACTGCTACAGTATCTTGGTCAGTCAAATCTGTTATTGGAAACTCCTTTGCACTCCATTTTACAACTATTGCAATCTCTTTAATATCACTCATATTTCTTACTTTATACTGACAAACTACTAGATTACTATTGTTTAACTCAATATAACAAATTGGATAAACATTAAAATACTCTCAGCGTTGAAATATGTGAATGCATTGCATATGCATTCACATAAACATGTAAAATTAACAATAAAAAATAATTTCTTTCAGGGAAAATTGATAACAGCTAAATGCACCGGCGAATTCAAAGTATTTCCGGCTTCTTTGCCGATGTTGAATTCCATATATAAATACGTGTCGGAAATAGCGAAACATGTTTTAAATATGAAATTTGACATCAAATCATTTTAAAAAAAGTTTTCAGTTGCACTAGTGATTTTACCTGTTTAATTCGCCTTTGATATCAACAACTTACATGGCACAGAAATTTGGCTAGTAACGTAGCGTGTTGACTAGCCATAAATCTGTTCAGCCATGGCACATTTTGCTGCTCGCACAGAAACATGGCTAGTCAAGACCGGCGATGTTCATGGTCGCTTCATAGTGCGCACAACTCTGTCAAGCCATAACACAAACAAAAACACAGAGAAAATAAAAAGTATGTATGTGTGTGTGGGCTCGTCTGTAAACACACGTCAGAAGCTATGCTAAAGCATCCATACAATCTCGATGACAGGCAAAAAATTATGATCCAACTGAACTGGAACATCTACACGTATTCTTCAAACAGAAAATAACGAACACATTTTTTCTCGTAATTTTGGAGAGGCTCTCTCAATGTGCGAACATATTTATGGCTAGTCAAGACGTAGTGTAAAGACCGTCACTGTTCATGGTCGCTTCATGTTCATGTTCAACAGCGTTGTCCGAACAATTCTTCGCACAAACAATGTAAAAAAGTATATGTGTGTGCGCTCGTCTGTAAACACCCGTACATAAACTATGCTAAAGCAACCATACAATGCCGATGAGAGTAAAAAAATTATGATCAAACTGAACAGAACATCTAACGTAATCTCCACACAGAAGACAGCGAAAATATGTTCTACCGTTATTTTTCAGACGCTCTCTAAATGTGCGAACAAATTTATGGCTAATGAAGATGTAGTGTTGTTCTTGTTTATAGTTTTAAAAGTTAAATATCGAATTTCTCTCATTTCCTCGTGTGCATAAGTTCTTTAATTCAGCATTCCTCTTTGTTCCGCAAATAGAGCGTTAAATTGTTTTATATAAATTATAAAAAATATATATTTAAGTTTTTGTATTCAAATAAAAATTAACTAAATTTTTACAAAATTCACAGAACGAAAAAAATTCAAATGAAAAGCTAAACTTGTTAAAATTTATACATTATTAAATTCATAACAAATCCAAAACTTTGAAAATAAATAACAAACATTGTAATGATATTTAAATAAATATTTTACAAAAGATATAAAATATACAAAATATCTAAATATATTAGATACATTTTTAGTAAACTTTTTCAGGGCGATTGAGCAATTTACGCTTTTTTGCGGACAAAGTGCTGCGTGGTGTGCCTGAATCGTCTTGTGGTACTTTTTTCCTTTTTTCTTTTTTGTTAACTTGTGGAGCCGGAGGAATGAAGCCAGTACTAATTATAGGTGTTGACGCATGAACTTGCGTTGGTACCAGGGGTGTATCAAACATTGATGCGTTATTACGCAATGGATATGGTGTAACCTGCCGAGGAATGACTGGCGCAATTTGTTTATTATTTAAAGGTTTTTTAATAGTTCTTTTACGGATCTTACTTTTTGAAGTAATTTTATCATTTTTATTATTTGCATTGTTATTTGATTTTGAATCTCTTACGTAACTAGCTTTTGCTCTCGCAGTAGCATTAAGATTTTCCTTAGTTTGTTTGTTATTTCTTCTGACCTTTAGAATAAACTGTCTTTTATCCACCAATTTAAAATGTCCTAATAATCCTTTGCCAGTTTTATTAGCAATGTCTTCAGATTCTCTTAATGATATTAAGTGTTTTTTTATAAGAGCAATCCTTTGTTTAGATAGAGATTCCATATTATGGTTGCTCAAGATGAAATTATATACTTGTTTTAAGGTGACGCCTGTATAGATTTCAGAAGGTAAAGAAAAAATTAAAAAAAATTTAAGAACCGAAGGTGTACATGAGTACATACTTATGTATGTAATACGTACGACTATCGAAATAAAACGTAACAAGAGTGATATACAAAGTTGGCCTTGTAAACCCTTTACCATAGCAAAAAAATATTGTTAAAAAAATTACATAGGATTCCATTATTTCGAAGATATTTTTAACGTTTTTTCGCTTTATATTGTTGCGTCATTGATATTTGCCGCTTTTGCTGAAACATATGTATACATACATATGTATGAAAAAAGTATTGACATCTATTTTTTAATAATAATGAAAAATGTCTAAGTTGTAAATTCGTTTAAGAAGAGCTTTTCATTATAATTTTTAGTGAAATTTCAACTATTTGATAAAATATTGAGTTTTTAGTATTGTATCTGCTTAAAAGTTATATTTTTAAGTGTTTTCTCGTTTTTTATTTATATATTCATTTTTTTTTTAATTTTTCATTGCTAAGTTTTATAATTTAATATTATCACTATTTTGTCCATAGTCCTCAAAAATATTTTTAGTAAATCGGTTCAATACGTAGTACGTGAGATTTCAGAATATAGTACGTAGGAAATGTCAAGAAAGGTATTCAAACATTATCAAATAGACATTTTTATTAATACCTATGGATGTATGTATACAATATTTTTCCGGCAACCTCAAGACTCGGTTTGCAGTAGCTATGTGGAACTGTTTTTCATTTACAAGGTTCATGAATTAATAAATTGCCAAAAAGGAATTATGAAGTCTTGCATTCCATATTTCAAACAAAAGGGCATACACACACACACACATGTTATACCATGTATAAACGTATAATTTCGGGATTTGTAACTATTGTACTCTAAAGGCCTACATATAATACATACATACATATACATATGTATGTAATGATTTCTAGCTTACTTTTTTTAATTAAAAAAAAAACGTAGTAAAAAATTGTACACATGATTTCAATAACGTCGAATTTAATACAATTGGCTTATTCCATACCTTTTGCATTGTGTAATTCAATTAAGGCGTCTTCTACCATTACACTGGTTGGCATTAATCTCCTTTTAGAATTTTTTGTCGGCTCATCGAATCCCGGTTCCAAAGGATTTAAAGTTACAGGCATTTTTCACGTAATCCAAGTTTAAAATGTAAAAACAATTTTATATCGTTTTTCTTCTTTTAGAACCATACATTGGGCACAGCCAAAATTTACTTTTCAAAACAAATAATTCTTTTTGCTTTTACCATCGAACACTTTTTCCTAAATGTACATTATAACGGTAGAATTTGCTTCGAACAGCTAAAAACATCACTGAAAAAAATTACTGTGCTTTATTACATGAAATGTAGACATAACATAATATCAAATATTTTTGTATCAGCAAACGGAAAATTCAAGCGCAGAGAGAATTTTATTACTTTAAATAAAGTCTTAATATTTTTTTGAACTAATAGGATGTCAAATTCCATATAAAAAATGTGTCCTCTATATTTTATATATATGGAGTTTGACATCGGCAAAGAACAGGAAATACTTTGAATTCGCTGGTGAGTTACCTGTTACACTACATCTTGACTAGCCATATATAAGTTCGCACATTGAAAGAGCCTTTCCAAAATACCGAAAGAAAATGTGCTCGGGATTTTCTGTTTGAAGAATTCTTGTAGACGTTCCCGAGCATAATTTTGTGCCTCTCATCGAAGTTGTATGGATGCTTTTGCATAGTTTATGTACGGGAGTTTACAGGCGAGCACACACACACACACACACACATACATACTTTTTTATTTTCTCTGTGTATTTTGTTTGTGTAATGACATGACGGGTTTGTGCGAACTATTGTTCGAACAACTGTGTTTGAACATGAACAGCAAAATGTGCGACGGCTGAACAGATTTTTGGTTAGTCAAGAGGCCATGTCATCAGTTTGGTTAAAATATCTATCACTGCGGTTGTATTAGTTACAATTTGCTTCTTTGCGTGACACAGACGATGCTGGATGGAAAATCAAACATTTTTGGCTCGCTTGATGAGCGACTGTAATGTGTTTATTGCTTTTATATAATGTATTGCGATAATGATGAAATGTGTACGGTTGGTGATCTTTTCGATAACGCTCTAGAACATTTGTTTCATGATTTCTTTTATTTCCAACGACACTCGGGAAGACGTCCTAAAAACTGATGTATCTAAACTAAATGTTATTTTCTAACACGACGTCTGCTCAGGCTTACTAGTTTCTCATAAAAATGTTCACTTTAAAATGAACTGGTTATTAGCTTAAAAATATTTACCAAAAAGGTTAGAGTAAAAGGAATCTTCCAAACTTGTATATTTCTGAGTACATCCATACATATGTATGTACATATACTTTTTTGCCTCATGAGTACAACTTGAGCAACATTTCTAGATTGATCTTTCCCCCTTCCCAGGATCTGCGCTTGATCCCATATTCCACTTAAATTTTGGCAGACTAAAGGCATAAGTTACATGGTTGCTAGGTCGAAAAGGGACCCAGAAAGTAAGTGGTCTGCTTCGATATCCCCCTATACATTAATAATAATACATGGTTGCTAATTTTCTTTTAAAACCCAAAATGAAAATTCATTCATATCCTAACTGCTAGTCTACACAAGCTATAAATTTGGAAAATTGTATGCTAGCAATCGTATTGCTAAGATAGTATTAGAATATTTATTGCCATTGCTATAGTGTTGAACATAAGCTGTACAATTAAATTGTAACTTTCTGAACGGTTTTTATTTAATGCAGAAAAGTTCTTGAATGTACGAGTACAAAAAAGAAAAAATACAATTAATGTGATATAATTTTATGCGAAAAAAAGTCAAACATAACATGAATACATATAGAGGGTAAACCATACTATATCTTCATGTATATATTAATGGGATAGTAAGGGTAATCCGCACAAAAACATATATGTGAATATAAGCCAAGTTCCTATCCAAAGTTTAAGGCCATAAAAAGTACTAAGATCAAAACGAAGACCAAGATCTTCATATGTAAAACACCATTTGTAGGTAACATTTTTTTCCATAATCCTTTCCCATATTCGAAAATTAAAAAAAATTTTGGCAATCTAGCAATTTCAGCTCTTTACATGTAGTGGAACTGCTCCATTCAAATAAGAGGGAACCATAGTCCCCTACATGTGCCTTATTCTCCAAGGCATACCTGTATAACACCTGTATAGCTCTTTAGCTATAGTGAAGGTGCCCCTTACAAATAAAGGGGACCCTAGACCCCTAAATAAAAAGTGCACGTTTTCAGATTTTTGTTTGTTTACTAATTTCCCAAGGCCTACCTATATACCAAATATTAGCTATCTAGCTACAGTGGAAGTGCCCCATAATATTGATGAGTGAGTCAGTGAATATATACCAAAATATACACTTTTGAAACCTTCATATCTCGGGTAGCTTTAATGGTAAGTATTTCAAACTTGTCATATGAGGTTACTTGTACATAGAGTCTTTATGTTTCATTATTTTATGAATAAAGCAAGAAAAGTAAAGAGGGTGGTAAAAGGGCGCGAATAGTTTTGTGTAATATACACACTGTGTGTTCATTAGTTCCGAATTTGGTCTGGCGCACTACTGTGCGCCTTAATAATGTACCTTGGTGTTAACCATAGGAATTAACCCTTTCAGACATTAAAGAGAAATAGTTGAGATGAAAATTTCAGTGTAAGCTAATTTGAGGTTGCTGATCTGAAGTCAAATTAAGGGTAGGATGTCTCACCTGGCCGCCAGCTGATGTCCAATATATTGGACAAAGTTACTTGGTGGACATGGTTCTTATAAATAAACTTTAAGTAAGAGTGTTATTAAATGAGACAAATGTAATATACAATTTTATTTTGTGTGATAATTTACAAAGCAATTATTTCCGCGTTTTTTTCGAACAACCGTCCATTTTGCAACGACCTGGATTTGGGTTTTCCAAAAGTTCTGGAGCCATTTGATTTGGTTTCTTGCGTTTAAGTGTATTTAGCAAAAGCTCACTTTCTGATGCGGACAAGTAAAAGTTGGTGATGGTCTGCCTTTACGAGGTATATCAATATCTTTATCTGGTTTTTGCACTCTAATTAGAACATTTGCTACATCAGCACGAAAATTCAGGGAATCTAATATATATTTCTATACTCGATCCATGAAGCAGTGAGCGCCAAGTCAACAAAATGCTTTATTACAAGCACGGTCCATTTTTATGAACGAATGTTGATCCTATAGTAAATCGATTGCTTCGAACAGTTCCTGTAGCGTAAATGCCTCTATCCAGCAGAATTTCAAATAATTGAAAAGATGGAAAATAATTATCAAAATATAATTTATGGGCCTGAGAGTGCATTGAAATACGCTTTTCTAGATGCAGTACAACTGCTGTGCCACTTTGTACATCCTATCCTGACAATCCTTTGGTCGTGCTGATATATCTGTTACATGCAGATTATTCCGTAATATAAAAAGCGATTGACTGTCATATTTTCGTAAAACAATGGCATTCCCCAATGTTTATCGAAGTATATACGCACTCGAGGAAATTTAAAACAACTCATCATGATATGAAGGCCAAAAAATATACATACGCATTTCATCCGCGTTAGATTCTTTGAAGGATGAATTGCCTTGCTGAACAGCATATATATTGGTATAAAATGCAGCTTTATCAAAAAATCCATCATCGAAATATTTTTGGAAGTATTGAAATGGCGTTTCTAAAACATTATTATCACTAGGCGGAACAAATGCAATAAGTTCTTGATTTCGCACAAGCCTATTTTTCCATACAATAGTTTTTTTTTTTTTTTTTGAGTAAGTTGGATGTTGGTGCCTTCGCAAGAGCTTTGAGAAACTAAATCTACTAACTGGCTCAGTTCAATTCCTAGATTCGTAAAATCCATTTCAGAAAGATTAGGCACTTCAATCTTATCTATAACTTCTTCATCTTCAATTCCTTCTACCAATATTTCGCTGCTATTATTTCGCACCACTTTCTCAGGCAACTGACTAGGAGAAAACTTGTTGTCAACCTCATCGTCTTCTGCATCACTCAAATCTGAAGTTTCTTCTAAGTGTTTCAAGATATCCTCTTCACTTAGTTGTCGTTTTGAAGCCATTTCATAAATTGATCTAGAAATATTCGTGAATAAATGATCCCTTGCAAATTTAAAAAACTACACCCGCAAAGTACTTTTGTCCAATATATGGCATGAATTCAAATATGTTTATACGAATATAATATTGTAAAATTTATATAAAATTATATTCAAATAGCTTAACAAATATTTTATTATTACTTACAAATTTTTTTAAGAGCATAAAATAATGTTATTTTCACTTTAAACTAGAACTGAATATCAGTATGTCTCACAGCGTTAACGTACTTATAAAAATAATTTAATTTTGTGAAAACTAATGAAAAATTTGATGTTTAAGTCACATATGTATACATTCTAGTAAACTCTCTTTTGATAACGGTATTAACTGTAAAAATCTGTTGCAAACAATTAACACAAAATGACTTTAAAAAGAGAAAGGGAAATGTCCAATATATTGGACAAAATGTCTGAAAGGGTTAAATGACAAAACATAAGTACCTGTTAATTTGGGAAAATTCTATTGTTACAATGAAAACGTAATCTTCAACATATATTAGTTATTAAATTCTAAGTTACCTTATGATTTCTAATTCGATTTCGTTGGTGTTGTTCTAATATAAGTAGCTGCAGCAAAATCTACTTGCTAGAAACTGTCGAAAATCGTCCCTAGTCACGTTGGAAATAATATTCCCATAAATCTGTAGGAAATCCCTTGTCTTTAATCCATGTCGTTGTTATCTTTACAGGCGTGTAAGAAAATGGATGAGAAACAAAAACAAAATTGTTTCTTTTGGCTTGTTATCAACTACGTAATTTCTACCATAGACTACTAATTAGACGCGACAACTCACAACAACATTACCTCGATTATATAAGAGAGATAAAAAACCTTATCGTTTCTAATTAAGCTATCTCTTTCATGTAATCGGGTTAATTTAAAATTTTGTATGTAAAAACGCATGACACCTGATTACACGATTTTTCAAATGTCATTGTTGGGTATTCTGTTTATATTCTGTGATTTCTACCATATGCAATGATATTACTACTTTGCACTAAAATAAATTAAAAAACAAGGTCATGGAAAACAGTAAAGGATATTAAGCACCGGTATAGAATATAGAAAATATTGCAACGTTTTTTCTCAAACAATCTTATTTAAAAATGTTGTAAGAACCCAAAATATATTAAAGTAAAATTGGAAGAATACAATTTTTAAAGATTGGAATAATATAGCCAAACATCTGTACGTGCTACGGAAAAGTTATTAATTTATTTGAGAAAAGTTACAAAGCTATTGTACATTTTTCCATTGGTAACGCCTATGATGGCCATAAGTTGTATAAAGAGCCAACAAGACCTAAAGAATAATTCAACTTATATGCAACAATACCTGAAATCAACAATTTTGCCATTATCATTAGTATTTCAACAATACGCACCACCTTTTATCATACGATATACGGACCGTGAACTAGACGGCGGCTTGGAAATTTATTAAGAGTGACTACCGGAGCAAAGACTACAATTTAATATAAAGTAGAAAATAAATATTTCTAACGATAATGTCGGCGGATAATGGTGAGGAAGGTTTACCTGACGGTTCTTTGGAATCTCCTTTGAATGCCTTTCAAAGAATGTCCAATGATTTTCGTTCAGCTTTGGATGATTTCCGTGAAAAATGGCAGAAAGAATTGCAACAAAATATCTCTAACATTGATAATAGTGGAGAATTGGAAAGACAGCCCCAAACTTCCGAAAACCAACAAGAGGCAAACGATATTCCCACAACTCTTTTAAACGATATACAGGCTGAACAGCAAGCGTTAGCGAAAAGCCTATTTCACAAGGCAGTACAATTGGAACAAAGTGGGAAAGTATATGATGCTATACCATTCTACCGGAAAGCCGTACAAATTGAACCCGATATTGAATTTATGTACTTCGAGCATCAAAAACTCAAGACAAGCATACAAACTCCTACTAAAGTTGTATTAAATCCCAACGTTTCAATAAACGATAACACAGATATAGATTTGGTTGAAAAAAATGTTGCCGAAGATCTATATGAGAAATTTCAATTGGACTTGTCACACAACCAACATGGTAAACTTATACAAAGTAGCTGTGATCCTGGTATTATTTCGACCGAAGCGCATATTTCAGAACTACCTCCAGAGTTATTAATTTACATATTGCGTTGGGTTGTGTCCAATCAGCTGGATATGCGTTCTTTGGAACATTGTGCAGCCGTATGTAAGGGAATGTATGTATTGGCCAGAGATGATGAGCTGTGGAAATTGGCTTGTGTTAAGTAAGTTTTTCTTCTGTATTTGTATACAATAGCAAATTTATAAGAATTATTAGATAATTCAAGCATCTATGTATGTATAAGTTCATGTGTATATATATACAAGTTTAACTCCAAATGGCATTGGAGCTGGTCATAAAAACAATTTTTAAGGCAGGATAATATTAATAAATGGCAAGAATATTACGCCGACTTACGATCATGTATACCATATACATATGCATAAGTACATGTGTATATACAAGTTTAGCTCCAACTAGCATTCGAGCTGGTCATAAAAACAATTTTTAAGGGAGGATAATATTAATAAATGGCAAGAATATTACGCCCACTTACGATCATGTATCATAAGAATCAAATTTCCCATGAATTTGAAATTACGAAGTGTAGTCGCATAATACATACTTACGTATGTACATATGTATATCTGCCGTAATTAATAATCGTAAATTTTTGTTTTTAACTCGCTAAGTAAACTTGTGAATTTCTTTCAAAATAATCTTCCAAGTGCAAAAGGCATCACATCGTTTTGAAACGATTAAATAATAGTTAAATTTAAAAAAAAAAACTTAATTTCACGTGTTTTGTATGTATTTATGTATGTGCAATAATACAGTGTTGTGCAAAATAAAAGCAAACACTTATTTATAGTTAAAATGCGATATTTTACACATTTGCTTATTTCAAGAAACTCTGTCCACTTTGGGAAGCGTTCGTTACAGAAACCAAATGGACTTGCTCATTTTCCAATATTAATATCAACAACAAAAACTTCTGACATCCTAAAAAAAGATTATGCAAAACAAAGGCAAAATAAAAAAAATGTAAAAAAATAAATTTATTAAAGACTAAGCTTGTGCATTATTTAATTAATTGAGATTAAAAGTTCAAAAAACTATAATAATTTTTAATGGTATATTTTTAAAGTTCAACCATCTAAGTAAAGTTTATTATTTTTTATATGAATTTTAATAGTTTCTGAACTTCACTTACAGAGGTTGGTGTTGAAAGGATGACAAGAAATAAAAATTCGGAAACTTTTAAATCTCAAATAATTGAAGTTTTAAAGAGTATATAAAAACGGATTAGTTGTTTGTAGATTACTAAAAAAGAAGTCGAGAAAATATTTAACTACAAAGGATTTAAGAGGGCATCTACGCAAAACTTCCACACGTGCGCTATAATAAAATATGTGTACGATAGTACAAATAGAAAACGTGCAATAGAAAAGAATTTAAATAGTAACAGACCGCACAGAAATGGAAAAATGTTTTATTTAGTGACGAGACAAAATTCAACTAAACAAAAAGCTTTAGCCGCGCAATTACAAAAATAGTTTTAAGTATGGGGAACAGAACATAATGGTGTGGACCAACGCAGTTTCACCATTTTCAAAAATTTTTGGAAAAATGGACCGCTTTATATACAAAACCATTCTTGAAACGACTGATTTCGAAGGATGAGTGTAACACCTCTCTTCGATGGGTGTTTTAACACGATATCGATCTGAAACACACATCGATGTTGGTTAAAGAGTTCCGGGGGGAGAATAGAGTTAAAGTCCTTCATCTACCTGCACAATCACTCTACCTTAACCCCGTTGAAAACTTATTTGACATATGAAAGAGGAGTGTCTACGGCAAGAGACTGGAAACGTATTTCAGAAACTGTTCTCTCTGAATCTATGCCTAGCAGATAAACCAAAGTATATGGATCATATAAGAAACATTAAATTGTTGTTCTTGTTTTACAATCCTTAATATAGAGATTTTTTTTAAGAAACAGCTTAATTTCGGTTTTAATTAACACGTTGACTGCCACATCACCCATATTCGTATGGCAGTAAAGTTTCTGATCGGGCCGCTTCACCCGTATTGGGCTGACTCTTATTTGACTACTTGTTAAGCATATTCGTATATGTTCAAAAGATATTTCGCTGAAGAGTTCGATTAATTAGGTGTTTTGTAGTTCACAAATATGTACATATGATTTGACAATTGCCTGATTTTCAGACTGAATTGCCATAGACAATTTCATGCGTTTCGTTTTTTTATTTTTCCCTATGTTACTTTTTTGTTTAATAATAAGGTTAATATTTATTGAACCTTATTTTACAATATAAAGTCTATTTTTTTATTCTTCATAAAAATGAATATGGGCTTGTCATTCCGTTTATAATTTCTACAAAATTCATTTCCGATCCAACAACGTATACATATTCTGCATCCTTATAGGCAGGGAAGTTTATTTAACGATGTCAGTCTGACAACCTAGGATTTGAAATCAAACGGTTCAATTTAATCAGTGCGGTCATCGAATTTTATAATATCGGCCCACAAGTTCCCGAGATATTGGCCAAAAACCATTTTTTTAGTATTTTCACTTTAACGGGGAAACGCTTATATCAGCACATAAAATTCTCAAATTCTTAAGCCTTGTCAAATTTGCTACAAACTTCCGCTACATAAATTATCATTCCGTGGCCCCTAGATAACTTGCGGACCCAAATGTAGAACCGAATTAAAATTGAAAAAATACTGCAAATTTTTAAAAACACAAAATTTGGCAAAATTTTAAATTCACCAAAAATTCGAAAATATACCATAAATCGAAAAACTGGAATGAAAATAATTTAATTGCTAAATAATCAACATTTAATGCCGAATATATTACACAATTATATAAAACATCTCTAACTTCACCACAAATCCAGAATTCACAAAAAATATTACTCAAGTTCCAAAAGTTCATACAAAAAAATATAAATTTTACTAAAAGCTCAATCCGCTATTATCTACAATTTAATGCTTATATTAAAACGAAAGGACAGTTTAAATATAAAAAATACTATTAAAGCACGATTCCAAAATTAATGATCGCAAACAATACGTTGCACTGGGAAATATCTGTAGTACATTTTTAGTATTTCATATTTTAGTGAAGAGTATAAAAGATAAGGGCAGCCGAATAAGCTTTCTTATGTGTTTAATTATTATCTGAAGTATTTTCTTACAAAACAGTAGAGGGCACACGTTTTAGAAACCTAGCTTAATTTTTTGATACAGACGTGCAATCACAGAAAAAACCATAAACGAAAAATTAATTTTGTGTGAATATCGAACATACCATTATTTTTATTTATTTATTCATAATTTAAATCTTAAACGACTATACGCAAAAGAAAAGCAAATTATGTTAGCGATCTGTGCAAATGATCATCACAGCACGACTCACATTATAAATGCTTAACAGATTTTAAATGTCTTAAGGCATTAATTCGATTCACCATGAGAATAGTTGTTAATACACAATATGCCATTTTATTCACATTTTTAAAAAAGTAGATTTATTTAAAATCACTTTTCAAAAATGTTTGGTGAAATCTCAAGTTTTTACCAAATAATTTCTGGTCTGTCTCAAGAGCCGAAATTAGCGTTTTCTTTTCCAAACTTTGTAATAATATCTCAACATATGTATGCATATTTGACGAAAAAAAAAATTAAACTTTTGAACATAACATAACATAAAAGTCATTATTTATTTGTTGATTTTAACATTCGCCCATGTTATGACAAACTAACAGTTTTCAATACGTCAAACTTATTTAAGCATCTCCTGATAACGCACCATTTGCTTGTGTTTTGTTATTTTTCGAAGTAGTGTTCGAAAAATGAAAACATATTATTTATCATACCAAAACTATAAAATAGAATCACGGGAATAAAAAATAAATAATTGAAACATGAAAGAATAGAAAGAAATTGAAAATAAAATGCTGATACCTTTCTTGCTAGCTATATTGGCTTTAAAAAGCTACACTTGATATTCTTTGCACTATATTAGCATAATAATATATATTTTTTTTAATTCTATGATACTTTATGTAAAAAATTAACAAAAAAATATTATTGATTTATTTTTTGTGAGTGACGTTACATTTAAATACTTAATGAATAACTGATAGGTTTAATCGTGGGCATTCGGTTCAAACGGAGCTTTTTGTATATTTTCTTCGTTTTCGCATATGTGTATTTGAAGGTACTTATACAGGTTTTAAATGTTTTTGAACTTTTTTAAGGAAATTTATATTACTATTAAACATTGAAAAAGAAATAACTAAATCATTCATTTATTAATTTAACACTACTAGCAGCACACATTTATTAAATTTCATTTAGATCAACTGTTTGTTTAAATCGTCAGTTCATTAGTAGGCAATTGACACAGGTAATTTTCAAAATCAAAGCAAATTTTTTTAATCTCATATATTTAATTAAAAAGTGAAATTGGTTTTACAATTTTTTAATATAAACAGGAAAACTACACTAGCGTTTTTAACCCGCCAAATTTCTAGCGATTGCGTTTTACACAACACCATAATTTGCTATTATAAATCGTAAACGCAAAAGCTTAGCGTTTGGCCGTTTTCAGAACATGGTCGATGGACTGATCCATTTTCCAGAATGCTTGCTTAGAAAAGCTTCCGTGTAAGACGATGTATGTACATACATACATAGTATTATTTTTTATAATTATAGCTAGGACCAGTTTTTATACGGAAAATACATGCTGAGATTTATAGGAATAGATATATGTATGTACATATTCATATATTATAAGTATATAATTCATCATTGGTTTTGATATTTCTTTGATATATACATACATACATATATATGTACGTAATTAAAGAATGTACAAAAATTTGCTAAAGTATTTTGTTTTTTTACAAAATTAATTTAAACATACAACAAATTAATATGCAATAAATTTTTTCTTGAAACAACAGCTTTTGTTCAAAAGTTAGCAAATGGTTAGCAACTCGTTGGCTAAATTGTAAGCTAACTTCTTGCTTATACATATTTTGTTATGCCTAATACTTAATAGACATTGTAAAACATTTTAAAATTTATAAAATTCACAAAAGGACCGACATACTTATCTACGTTACTATATTCTTTTAGAACATTATAACGTTAAAATTTTGTATCGAAATTTTTTTTTATTTAATATTAAAAATTCAGTTGATTGGAGCTTGATATATGCATATATGCATGTACGAGTATATAGTATATGTATGTATGTTCTAAGATTAAAACTCCGTTAGAGTAAAAAATGGCATTTACTTTTTTTTAGAGTTTGGAGCCATAATGTAGGCACTCTCACCCATTTAGCAGCAAAAGAAGAACAAGCCGCTATCGATGGTCACTGCCCTGTCATACCCAGATACTCTACATGGCGGCAAATGTTTATAGAGCGTGAACGTGCTCTATTTAATGGATGTTATATTAGTAAAACCACATACTTGCGTATGGGCGAAAATAGTTTTCAAGATCAATATTATCGTCCAGTACAATTAGTGGAGTACTACCGTTACATACGTTTTCTACCTGATGGTACAATTCTAATGATGACCAGTTCCGACGAACCTACCCAAGGTGTTACTAAACTTAAAAATCTGCATCAATTAAAACCGGAAATTTTAAAAGGTCAATATCGATTATTTGGTTCAACTTTAAGTATTGTTGTTAGCAAACAACAGCAGCAAACAAAATTCATATCAAATGCAGCAAACGGTGGAGTCTACGGTAGAAATAATAGACGAGGTAATGCGTCATATGATGAAGTAGGCCATAATTGTACAAAATATTGTATAGAATTTCGTATATTAAATACATCAAAGAGAAAGTTTGCCCAATTGGTATGGTTGCATTATTCTGTTGTTCAGATGCGTAATAAACATGAAACAACTTCGGAATTTGAGCTATCTCCTTCAAAGTATCCACCCTTATGGTTTTCACCAGTACGTAGCTATCACTTGGATGCAGATGCTCCCTTAGCTTAGAAAGTATTGTATGCTGGCAGCTGATTAAAAATGGAAAATAAGTTTCAAACTTATCTAGAGTTAAGAAAGATATGTATATTAAAGTCGAGAATCACTGTTTATTGTTTTTAATTAGCATATACTTCGTTAGGCGTTATTTATAAGCCCAGTTTTTTCTTTTAATCAATTTATGTAGTATGTAAGTATTTATGTATGTATGTATGTATGTATGTACATATATATTGTGTAAAGTTTATTCTTAATAAATATTAAAGAAACAAACATATTTGTTTTTACTTCCGACATGTTAAATATACCGTGCCTGTTTGTCTAAATACATATATGCATTGGCATTACATTAGTTAATAAAAGCCCAGCTTTCTGAACAGCTTTTAGGCAAACGCGTCATTATAAGTGTTTAAATAAACAAGTCAAAAATATAATAGAGTTTCAATATTTTCCATCGCCTTAATGGCTCTTGGTTCCACTTAAACCGGAGCTTACAAAACTTTTGTGTAAACTTTTGTGTAATTAACTACTTTATGAAGCAATTGATCAATTGACCTCGTAGAATAGATACCATTTAAGTTCTGATTTATACCGAATGTTCTCTAAATTAAGTCCAATTAGTATGATTCGCAAGTTTATGAAACATGTGATCAATTGCGGTGCCCTTCATACAGTGAAAAATGCTTGACAGTAGAACTAATTAGTATTTGATTCGAAATTAAATATACCAATTATAGTTGAAGAAAGGATGCATACTACCACGCCAAAACATTTCAAAACTTTAGATCTCGTCTTTGACCTCAAATTGGTCGCACATTCTTTCGAAATTGATTCAAATTACCGCAGCGATGTAGGCTGCACGCAACTTTACACTCAGTTTTCTTTTTCAAAATGCCATGCATAAGAAAACTACTTAAAAGGCTCAAGACGAAAGTGACATAAGAAATAATAATTTTAGGCTATTATTTTCTCCACATTATCCCAAGACGTTTTCTTGTCATCAGAAATTGATTCATAGTTCTTTATTTTTAAATCATTTATTCAATATGACTGAAGATTCATATTCGACAGAACTTCTGGGCTTCTGTCATTAGCTCTTAAACATGATCATAAAATCGAAACTAGACTTGAAAGAAAAGTTATAAGGCAAATTGATGATAAATTTCAAAGTGTGTTGGTAAAAGAGTGCGATTGTATTAAAAATTAAAAGGCAATAATTGAACGGGTAACTCCCAAGTTAGGCAAAGAAGGATATGTATTACTAATTAGAATAGTTTGCACTTACGACTTCTGATTGGATTCACTTTAACTAACTAGTCAAATAAAAATACAAACCCAGAAAAATTCTCAATATTCCAAAAATAAAAAGAAATACTTCTTTAAGTTAATTTACTTTTACACTAAATTGTATGTTATTCTCTTTAATTAGTACTGATTTAGGCTTTAAAACTACATTAAAGCTTAATGTTTTAATATGTATGTAGTTTGCGTTTTGTATTTCATTTAAATTAAGACGTTTTTATGTAATTTGAAATCACATTATTGTTCACTTAAAAAATAACGAAGTACAGTTTTTAATTGATCTTAAAACTAAGCACAGAGAAAGAAAGATATATATATATATGATATATTGAAATTAATATAATAAACAATTATTTAATAAAATACTTAAAATAACTGATTTGCTATTTTTAATATTAATTGAGTAAAATGTGGACTGGAAAAATTGACAAACCTCTAGGCTATGCTTTAGGTAAGATAAGTTAATTTAACTTTTTAAGATAAAAATTTCCATAAACGATTATTATAAATACATAGTTTTAAAATTTATTTCTTATAATTAAGTTAAAATCATATGAAGTTTGTTTTCGTTATGAAGCCGTTTAGTTTTACGGACAGAGATATTTTCCTTATTGGATTTAAGTAAATAATTGTTTACACTTAAGTAAATAACACGAATTACTTATTATTACAATACTAATGCTAATAATTAATTAATTCAATCCTTGAGTGTTTTAAAAAGATTATAGATTCATATTTATTCTTGCTTCGTTCATATTTTCCTCTGTTAGGTACCTTCCCATTTCATTTAGTTATTAAATATATATGTACGCATTTAATGCGTACATTTGTTTTGGTTTCGTTAACATCTTCCCGTTTTAGTTTTTATTTCAATTTACTTTTCAACTTGTACTATAACTTTTTCAAAGCGTAGTTTATCCGGCGTATCCCAACAACTTTTCAGACAAGTGAAAACCAACACATTTCCATATTCTAGAGGGGCATTCTCGTTATTTTGTTGCATTTTTAATTTTGGTATAAGAGTTGATAGGATCTGAACTTCACATATAGTATCACCATTACAGTGGGGACATTTAGGAGTGGGCTCTTGTAGCGGTGAAATTAAAAGTGGTAAAGTATCACGAGAGTATCTGAAAATTTAATTTGTATTATTTTTCATTCAAAAAATTAAATAAATAATAACCTTAATACTTGGCCCGGATTCTGTTGAATAGTACTCAGAAAATGATGAAACATTAGATCTCCATGAGCAGGTAATGCTTTCTCATAACCTTCTTGGTCTTCAGGATGTCCTGCTCCACTTGCAACACTGCCACTTGCGGCCATACCATTATTTGGTGAATTTGCGCTTTCGTCTTGTTTTTTATATTCCTGATATAATTCTCGTATATGTTCTGCGGATAAGATACCACTATAAGTATCAAAATCTTTTGTAGCCAAATTAACTTCAATATCGACAGATATAAAGTATGGTTTTAATGTTATATCGGATAATTTAACTAAGGGACCCAGTGCAGCTGGAGTAGGAGTATGTTTTAATAAGGCTAATAGATCACGTTCAGGCTTTTCGGGAGTCTCTACTAAAACAACATCATTCTCTGAACCTTCAATTTCAGCACAAAATGTTGCAGAAGCACCGCTGCAAGCGTAGTTTCCCTCCCTCTCGACAGAAGCGGCGGCGGCAATTTCTCCAGCAGCTGCTGCTGCACAATTTGCGTTAGGATCTTCGGCTAAATGTTGGCCAGATCTTAAATCGATTTGGTTAAAGCTCATTAGGAGGTCGTTTTCCATGGAATTGCTTTCGTCTTCATCGTCTTCCTCAATAACTAATACATCATCATATTCACCTTCATCCGACTCCAGTTGATGAATTGTTAAAGGTAAATTGACATTAATCGAATTAAAAACGTTTCCATTTTCTTCATTCACTTCTTGTGGATCATCTGCTTCGGTATCCATTTGCTCAACTGACTCCTCTTTTTCTACCACTTTATATTCCTCTCCCCAGTCATCGGCACCAGCACACCAATATATCTTACTATTCTGTTTTTGTTCTTTCTTTTTTCTTTGCTTACTTCCAACACAGGTCGACGATGTTTTAGGAGAAGCAATAACTTTCATAATATCACAGTTACCTGGTGTATCCAAATGTTGGGTTCTCACGCACAACCAACTTTTAGAATTTTGCGAACACACTGGATTTAAACAGACAAATATATAAAGCGTGCGGTGAAATTGTGACATATCTAATGGAGCGTAAAGTTGTACCACCAAAGGACGGGCTGTGCCACACAGAGAACATGATGGTATTTTAATTTCACCATTTGGCCAATCCTAATCATTGGTTTAATTTGTCAGTACATGTTGAAAAATCAATTTATTTAACAGACACCAACGCAACGGCACACAAACTTACCGCAATCCCACCAATTTTATTAAGTGTACTATTCAGCAGGGCAACATGTTTCTCTGTTATTTCCTCATCATCAAATCCCAGATAAACTGTGCTCTTATTTTTTGCCATATTAAAAGAGTTTATTTTTCTTTTAATTTTTATTATTATTGTTTTTATTTTAAATGTGTTCACTATTGCAAAACAGACTTCTGTGATATTAAATTGGTCGTCACCAACGTTGCCAGAATGTAAAATTTTCCCCAACAAGATTTTTTCCTTTAAATGAAAATGATAATTTTTTGCGGAATAATAAAAATTAAAAATTTTCGTGAAAATTAAATGCAGATTACTTCTTGCATCCACATTGCATATGCAACTGAGTAACCTCAAGACCAAAGCAAATCAAAACAGGTAAACTTACCAGCGCACCTGAATACTTTTTTAAACTAATTGGATGTCAAATTGCATATACCAAAATGTTTGTCAACGCAAAGAAGCCGCAAATATTTGGAATTTGCCCGTGGGCTACTTATTATCAATTAGCCTTTTAGTAACTCTAGTTTCTACTATTTCTACCAAGGCGAATTTACTACAAGATGGGCTTTGTCTACAAGAAAATCGTCATTGAAAACACTACACGAATTTTTGTTTGTGTAAATGTACATCAAATGTCAAGCATAATTAACGCTATGTCTTGACTAGCCATAAATTTGTTTGTAAATGTGTTCCTGTTCAGTTTGAGCATATTTTGTTTATGTAGGGTATTTACAGGAGCGCACACACACACATATTTTTTTATTTTGCCTGTGTGTATTTTGTTTGTGTAATGAAATAAAGGAGTTGTGCGAACAATTATTCGAACAACTCTCTTTCAACACGACCCGACCATCAATGTACGATGGCTGAACAGATTTATGGGTAGTAAAGACGCCATATAAATAACCTTTTTTGATACGTATTTTATTGCAATCTAAAAATAAAATATCACTTTTCGCAATGTTAAAAATGTATTTTTTTCCAAGGAATTTCTTAAAGTAAAGATATTTTTATCTGAAAATTGCGGACTATTATTATAAATTAGTATGTACTTTTTTTTACTTAACGAAATCTTATACCTACATATGTACTTATGTTTCATAGCAAGTGTTAAAATACAATAAAAAAAGAAATTGTATTATATAACAACAACGATATTTGAAAATCGTGAAATGTTTTTGTAAGTTAAAGTTATTAATCTATGATAACTACACCCGACTTATCCACGATTCGGAAACACTGTCAAGAACAAATATTTTGACAATTAGTTCTCTACCAGTTGCTGTTGAATTCGCCACTGAGGCCACCTTGTATTAATTCGCCTTGATTTCTCCCAAGGCAAGGCAAATTGGTAATTCGCCTTGCTCCATTTAAAAAAGTAACGGAAATGGTGAACAAAATTTATGTTATGGAATTATGGCAAGAAAAATTGATAACAGGAAGTCTCACTGGCAAATCCAAAGTGTGTTTACGGCTTCTTTGCGGATGTCAAACTCTATAATAGTAGAAGTAGGAAGGAAATGACACATTTTTTATTTGGAATTTGACATCCAAGCATTTTAAAAAAGTACTCAGCCGCGTTAGAGACTTTACCCGGTTAGTCTGCTCTGGGATCAATGCAAGGCAAATTATTCACAGGCGACTCACGGGCGAAGTCAAGGCATTTAAGGCTCACTTAATATAGAAAATTACTTCAGAGGATTTATAGCAATTGCAACACCTTCTGTTAATATCGCTGGCAGTGCAGTTAATAACGTACAGATTTTCTATCGCCTGTAGGCTATGGATTCCAATTCTGTATAAAGATATAGATTGGTCCATTTCATCCACTCCGCCCATACTTTTGTTGCAGTTTTGTAACAAATGTGGCGCTGCCTTAAAAGAGCTGCAACGAACAGAATTCTTTACTGTTTTTACAGAGTATATTTTTAATTAGTAAATAATGTTTACAAACTGAAAATCTGCCTTCATTCCAACCGGATGGTTTAACTGTACGTGGAATACGATATGCTTAGTCACTGGCTGCATTTTTGATGGTTTCTCTTCTGCATCTAAGTCCTTGTTAGCATAATCATTGAACATTTACTGGCGTTCTTTGAACTTATTATCTTGGTCTCTAATATCATCCAATAAGTTTTAAGTTCACATTCCTAAAAATTCTTTTCTTACTAGTGATTACCAGTACTAAATCAGTTGGCAAATTGCAGTAATTTGATGATACTGTGCCCATTTTACAATTATTTTATTATGCTGAGCCCTTATCTGTCTTTCCTCTCCTATCATATTTGTGTAAAAATCCGGCTTGGGTTGCAAATATCGTGGTTTTATTGGGTCCTACATTATTTCTACATACGACAAGAAATCCATTTTCTCTGTAACGAACGTAAGATTCCCATTTTTATGTTATTTAATTTTAATTAATTGACTTACCTTCTTTAAATTTGTATGTATGCATACACACACTTTCTTTTATATATAACAACAATCCAATTTCATAAAAAAAAATCCAATGGCTTTTGAGTAACATCTGAATCTAATACAACCCCTCAACGAAAGTGTTTTCGGATAGTCTTTTCTGATAAAAAAGAATTTTGTTTTTGTTGAATGGCTTAGTTCAGTGTTGGAGCATTGCATCAAAACCATAAAAAACAAACAAAAAAATTCTCAACGGTTAAATATATTTCTGACGTCTTGTAAGAATTTTGATAAGCGTTCCCATAATGAAAATAAAAGTGTGTTCCTGTACTGAAAATTGGTACCACATTCAGTTTTGTGATCCAAGCTGTTAATATAAAATTATATATTTTTTTTAAAGTAAGCAATTAGTTACAGGACTGCGGCCACGCCCTTTTCTTATAATAAATTTTTTGCTATTGAATCTTTCTAAAAGAAATTGTCTTGAAAGCTTTATTTGTATGAACAATGACAAGGAATCTAATTTTTTTGCCGGAGTGATAGCTTTTCTAACAAGTAACACGACATGCATAAATGATCAGCTAGTCGAAAGTGGTAATTTCACAGTAGGGAAAAAAGAAATATTACCGCAAAATTACTAAATTGAACTGAAAGAGACCTATATACATATATGTATGCTCAGATACTATTCTGTGACTGTAGTTTTCTGTGCAACTAAAATAATTTAAAAAGAAAATATATAAAGATAAATTACACTAGACCGTTTTTGGAAGCAGATCATTTTAACAAAAACTTACAACGTAGTGGTATAACATTCTGTTACAATTTTGTGGTGGATTCCATCCAACGTCATCATTACGGTTGGAACGGATAATTTTTACAAAAATAATTGTTTGCCTCCACATTTCGTCCATATCCCGTTTTGGAACTTATGCAGTTATGTTTCTAATATTAACGATAGTTCAGCATGTGCTTTTAAAAGTGTTTGGAATATATTTAGATGGTAATTCTTCCCCACATTATATTTGTATTAAGGCGCAAAAAGCTAGAGGCAAGCCGCCAGTGTAACAAAGATATGTTAAATTATGTTAAATTATTTCTATGAACAATTAATTTAATTCAATTATAATAAAAATATGGTATTACCGCCGCAGAAAAAGTTTGCATACAAAAAAATCGTTAGCTTTCAAATTTGTTTTTAATATAATTTGTTGATAACAGTTATAATTATTTTTAGTGAGTTCTCCAAAATGACCAGTTTTTTCAAAGTTTTGTTGAAAATGGACTAAAAGAGAAAGGCTATTAACCAGTCAGAAAAAGATGTCATTGTAAACTGTGGAAAGAGGGTAAAATGTTGAGAAAAATTAAAAAAATAGTCGGAAGAACACATGTTTCAATTCAAAGATTTGTTGGTAATTATAAATCAACCTTCTAAATTAAGCGAGCGGGAAGAACGTTGCATCCTAAAAGAAGTTCAAATAAATCCAAAATTAAAAACTTCTGATATCGCTACATTGAAAATATATACCAAAAGACCGTTTGTAGTGACACTAAGAAAGAAGGCTGGTTATCATAGCTAAGTTGCCCGGCAGACGCCATTTATATCCCAGATCAAATAGAACAATAGTAATCTACAAGAGTTTTGGAAAAGAGGTTATTTTTTTTAACGAAAGCAAATTTTGCGTCTTTGGTATAAAAGGTTGTAAGGTTGTACGGAGAAAAAACGGTACAGTGCAAAATAAAGATAATCTTGCAACTACAGTAAAGCACGGTGATGATAGTGTATTTATTTGAGGGTGTATGGCTAGTAATAGAGTAGGTAATGTTGAATTTAGTTAATCAATAATGGATAAAAGAATGTATCATAATTTCAGCCGAAAAAACGTCAAAGTTTGTAAAGTCAATGCCTAAACGTTTAGCAGAAGTATTAGAGCGTTGCTCTATTTATTTTGTACACAAACTTTACCCGAACTCATTTTTGAATCTAATATGATTTGTGTTGCTTTTTACATTAATTCTAAACCATATTCAAATGCACATAATAAAATACTCAGTTTAAGCCTTTAAATACATTTCGTATGAATTTTTTTTTCATAATTTATATCTTTGATTTATATTTATATTTATATTATGAATGCACACTTTTTCTGACGACTGTATTCAGATAGATTTAAGCATTTTATAGCATACATATATTTATATAAAAACCTGATTACACTAATCGATATTTCCTCGCTGGTATTTCAAAATCTTGTGCTCACTAGACGACGAAGCTAAGCGCAAAAATTAACTTGTTTAAATAAATATTCATATTTTTAACCATTATATTTTCAGATGAATAACTGACAACCCATCATTCTTTTACCTTGTAAAAAAATATTAATGTACATACATAAAGACTATCTTTATTTCGAAATTTTTAGATATGTATATATTAAGTATTCGGTTCGAATTGTACGGTTTTTAGTATAATTTTCATATGTGTATATTCAGAATTATCTGGCATCGCTATAGTTTTTACACTTTGTTTTTATCTTGAATCATGTAAGGAAATTTGACAGTGCTGTGCGGGTGTTTGTGTGTGTTAATTAGAAAATTATAAATTTGGTTTTATTTTTGCTCATCAAATGGATAAACAGACAAAATAAATTGTGTCCTGTAATAATAAAAGTATGTTTGGATATAAAATTGTGTATAAAAGAGTTCTTTAAATGTGACAATAATAAAAATATAATTTTGCATAAAGAACTCTTTATTTTCAGGAAATAAAACGTTTTGTAAAACTAGACCCACCCATACGAAATTATAGAATGTGTTAATGTGTATGCATATTTTTTGATTGATTATCGCAGGTCACAATTAGCGGAGCACCCTCAAATTGCAGTTTCCGTTGTGCATTTATTGGAAAAACATTTTACTTCCGTAAACAAGTTAAAATATGACAGAAAAAATTACTTTAGCAGACGCTCTTTCCAATGTGGAAGTATTGGATGAGTTGTCACTACCTGATGAACAACCGTGCATAGAGGCTCAACCATGTTCGGTTATTTATAAAGCCAATTTTGATACCAACTTTGAGGATCGTAATGGTTTTGTAACTGGTATTGCAAAATACATAGAAGAAGCAACCACTCATGCCAATTTGGTAAGTCAAACCTACTAAATAAGTAATAGTGTATTTGTATAAGAGTATATAATAATGTTTCTTCCTAGAATGTTTTACTGGACGAAGGACAAAAACATGCTGTAATGTTGTATACATGGCGTTGTTGTTCGCGCGCCATACCACAGCCCAAATCAAATGAACAACCTAATCGCGTTGAGATTTACGAGAAAACTGTAGAAGTTTTGGCCCCGGAGGTCAATAAACTTTTAAACTTTATGTATTTTCAAAGAAAAGCCATTGAAGCCTTTTCCGTAGAGGTGAAACGTCTGTGTCACACCGAGAAACGTAAAGATTTTGTGTCCGAAGCTTATCTTCTGACTTTGGGTAAATTTATTAACATGTTTGCAGTGCTAGATGAATTAAAAAACATGAAATCAAGTGTCAAAAATGATTATAGCACATATCGTCGCGCTGCTCAGTTTCTAAAAGTCATGTCAGATTCGCATACTTTGCAAGAATCTCAAAATTTGTCAATGTTTCTGGCTACACAGAATAAAATTCGTGACACTGTGAAAGATACTTTAGAGAAGATTGTTGGTTATGAGGATTTGTTATCTGAAGTAGTGAACATTTGTGTTCATATGTTTGAGACAAAAATGTACTTGACTCCGGAAGAAAAGCATATGCTAGTTAAGGTTATGGGCTTTGGCCTTTTTCTTATGGATAGTGATGCTTGCAACATCAATAAACTGGATCAGAAAAAGAAAATTCGTTTAGATCGCATTGATCGCATTTTTAAAAATCTTGAGGTTGTTCCCTTATTTGGTGACATGCAAATTGCACCCTTCAATTACATTAAGAGAAGCAAACATTATGATTCCAGTAAATGGCCATTGTCCAGTTCAAACGCGGTCAGTCCTCAGGCTGATTTAATGGTACATTTGCCGCAAATACGCGAAGATCATGTTAAATATATTTCGGAATTGGCACGTTATACGAATGAAGTTACAACTACTGTTAAAGAGAATCCGTCGGATGCCGAAAATAGAGCAACATCTGATTTGGCCTTACGAGGTTTGCAGTTGTTGTCAGAATGGACTAGTGTTGTGACAGAATTGTATTCTTGGAAACTCTTACATCCAACCGATCATCATCAAAATAAAGAATGTCCTGTAGAAGCTGAAGAATATGAAAGGGCTACACGTTATAATTACACATCGGAAGAAAAGTTCGCACTTATAGAAGTTATAGCAATGATTAAAGGTTTGCAGGTATGCTAAAATTAGTTTGTTTTTTATCGGAAATCCGTATGATATTTTCTAAGGCAAGAGTTTTAAAAAGAAACTACTTATTTGCAGGTTCTTATGGCTCGCATTGAGACTGTCCTCTGTGAAGCTATACGTCGCAATATTTATTCAGAATTACAAGATTTTGTACAGCTTACTCTACGCGAACCTCTTCGCAAAGCTGTCAAAAATAAAAAAGATCTTATTCGCAGCATTATAATGTCGGTACGTGAAACTGCCGCCGATTGGCAAAAAGGTTACGAACCTGTAGATGATCCGGTCATTAAGGGTAAAAAAGATCCTGATGGAGGTTTTCGCATAAACGTACCACGACTTAATGTTGGACCTTCATCCACACAACTTTACATGGTTCGTACCATGTTGGAGTCGCTTATTGCAGATAAATCAGGAGGAAAGCGAACGTTGCGCAAGGATATTGATGGCAATTGTTTGATGCAAATCGATTCTTTTCACAAAACGTCTTTTTACTGGAGTTATTTGTTGAATTTTAGCGATACACTACAGAAATGTTGCGATCTGTCACAACTTTGGTATCGTGAGTTTTATTTAGAGATGACAATGGGTCGAAAGGTAAATAAATGTATGGTGCGTCACCAACATAATGAAGAATGTAAAGATTTGATAACTATGGAGAAACGCATACAATTTCCCATTGAAATGTCTATGCCCTGGATATTAACAGATCATATACTGCAAACTAAGGAACCCTCTATGATGGAGTAAGTTTATATTATATTTTAAAGCGTATGTATCTACATATAATCTTTATCTTTTAGATTTGTTTTATATCCTTTGGATTTATACAACGATTCTGCTCATTATGCTTTGACCGTTTTTCGTAAGCAGTTCTTGTATGATGAGGTCGAGGCTGAGGTTAATTTATGTTTTGATCAATTTGTTTATAAATTGAGTGAACAGATCTTTGCGCATTATAAGCAATTGGCGGGAAGGTGAGTAGTATAAAGACATATTAACAAAATCATTTGATAAATATGAAGTAATAAAAAAAACTGTGGAAAAGGCTCCTAAAAAGGCCTCCAAGTAGAAAATGAAAATGAAGATTTGCCCCAACATGAACTTTGCCTAAAGAAATAATTTTAATTTTCCCATAACAATAAAGATGAAACAACGAATTTTTCTATTGAGATAACAAAACGTCATGATTGGCGCAATTGTTAATATTTTTGTTTAAATTCTAGGGCTTTATGTCTTCTTGTTTTTTTATTTGACATCATAATGAAATGGTCGCCTAATTCAGAATTATCAAAAATATAATTTAAAATTATTTTTGAATCATTAATTTCTTCTTTGTTTATTTTCTTTAATTACAATTTACATTATCAAAAGATTCGAAAAATTTCAGCTAATATGGATTTAAAACAATCTAACCCTTTGCAAACTAGTTGAAGTTTAGTTATTATATGCAATCACATTAGGGTTCGACTAAACCAAAGCTTTTTGAATAGCTGGGCGCAAGGATGTTTTATATGGTATTTAAACAGCGCTGCGTATGGAGTCATCACTGAATTAATTGTCCAAAACAAAAATCAAATACCTCTTTATAGTGTTACAGGGTGGAAAACAACCATTATTAACTACTTACTTCATTTTTTGAGGATTTACAACATTGTCAAAATTGAGAGTTAGTTTAGAATGAAGCAACTTTTTTTCCAGGAATGAAATTTATTTCAGAAATAAAAATTGAACACTTTATGTGTACAAAGATAATTCCGTTCATTCTTGATTTGATATTCCGACAGAGTGTTTTGATGTAGAATTTTGGAACGAATTTCCGTCATTTTCGTTCTCAGAACGAAAAATGACACTGAAGATGGCACATAGCCGAAACCGGTGTGCCACCAAACCAAACTTGACAAGGGATGACGGAAATTCGTTCCAAAATTCTACATAATTCCGTTCGTTAGCTTCGTCTTTACCAACCCTGTTTTAGCTTAAAAAAAATCGTTATAAAATTTTGAGTATGAGCACATATGTGCTGTTACTCCAGAATCAAAAAACCATTAATTTTTATTTATTTCTTTAGCAGAACACATTTTGACATTTTGGTCCCTTATTTTTATAACATTTTCTCTGACTAGCTGAACTAGCTGATACCTGTTTATCATCTTGTAATAATTTTAACTTTATAGCGTCACTCATCTTTAGAGCTGAACTTTGTATTCCCATTATCAGTGGATAGCAATCTCCCGGTAGGCCTGCTTACAGCAGTGAACCTGCCCATTCGTCATCAACATTCAACCCAGCTACTTTTAGCTTTGTTGTTAGGATTTCATTTATTTATTCTTCGACATTTGCTCAGTTTTGTAATGTTGTTGAACAACATTTTTGTACTAATCGCATCCTTATTAGCATTCAGCCGTCTTCAAGGATTGTTATAAACATACTCCATATTTCATGTGCGCTATTTTAATTACGATTATGTGGATAAATAGTGCTATTTATCAATAGGATTAATTCTGCTTTTGTTTGGGTCTTTTTATCCACGTTTACTTCATGCTGCCGTTGATTGCGAAGATCTTCCATTTGGAAACAGCAAATTTCCAATCTTCATAGTTTTCGCTTCCGCGATGCTTCTTAATTTGGTTGTTGATCTTAAATCTTGATGCACGTTCAGAATCACAAAATTATTTCAATTATATTACACTTATTCCACGGATAACCTGTTGATAGGTGATACTCGTTTTAACGAAAATTTAAGAAATTACAATTTTATTTTTCCATCAATAACTTTTATAATTAAAATTTACAACTTTTATTGTTGTAACAAATAATGAAATAGAAACAAGTTATTTATTAAGGCAGTTCATTCATATTCTTCAGCAATACATCATAACAATTACTGAAAAAACCTAACCTAATCTTCACACTTTTTAACTCAGTGAATTTTTATAGTATTTTCTTAGATAAACGCTTCCGTTTAGAATGTGAAGTATTGGGTTTTAATTTCCAATCGTATCCAAGAAATAATCGCTATGAAACTCTACTTAAACAAAGGCATGTACAACTTTTGGGTAAGAAATCACCTTCCAAATAAGTATCTAAAATGTATTTAAATAAAATAATATAAATCTTTAGGACGCTCAATTGATTTGAATAAATTAATCACGCAACGTATAAATGCGAATATGCATAAAAGTATTGAATTGGCTATCAGTCGCTTCGAAAGCAATGATATTACAGGCATAGTGGTAAGTTACATTGAAATCGAACAAAAGAATAAAACTAAATTTTTTCTTAAATTCTTAAGGAATTGGAAGGACTCTTGGAGTGCAATCGGATTTGTCATAAATTGCTAACAAAATATTTGGCTTTAGATAATTTCGAGTCAATGGTGAAGGAGGCCAATCACAATGTTTTGGCTCCTTATGGGAGGGTTACATTGCATGTTTTTGTGGAATTGAATTATGATTTTTTGGTTAATTATTGCTATAATGCAGCTACCAATAGGTAAAATTTAAATTTATATTACTATTTATTTATTAACAAAACTTATTAAATTTTTAATTGAACTTGATAGATTTGTACGCAGTAAAGTAAATCTGGCTTCTTCTCAGCCAATGCAACGTGAAAAGCCTCCCCAAATGTCACACTATTATCTCTGGGGTTCAAAACAATTGAATGCTGCTTATTCTACACAATACGGCCAGTATACCGGTTTCGTAGGCGCTCCTCATTTCCATGCCATGTGTCGCTTGTTGGGCTATCAAGGCATTGCTGTTGTCATGGATATAATTTTAAAGGATATTGTTAAACCCTTAATACAAGGCTCTCTTTTGCAATTTACCAAAACGTTAATGAGCGCTATGCCAAAATCTTGTAAATTACCAAGATGTGAATATGGTTCACCAGGTGTGTTGAGCTACTATCAAGCTCATTTAACCGATATTGTACAATATCCAGATACTAAAACTGAACTATTTCAATCGTTCCGTGAATTTGGAAACTGTATTATCTTCTGCTTATTGATTGAACAGGCTCTATCGCAGGAAGAAGTTTGTGATTTGTTGCATGCTGCATTATTTCAAAATATATTTCCAAGACCATTTTGTAAGGGTAAGTTATGCATTTAAAAATGGATATCGTCGAGATCAATGAAAAATCTTCACTGGGCTTGTTAGAAAGGATATTAGTTAATAGACATTTGCATTGAATAATTTAAACGGCCTTTCAAATCACTTGGTATTTTTTCAACTCGTGTTTTGTTTTGACTATTGAATCAACGCACCCAACAACAAAAATGATTTATAGTACAAATAACAGCACAAGGAGTTTAGATTCAAATGTGTAGAGAACAAAAAACAAAAGAGAACACCGAAGCATGATGATTTCAATGCAATGAATTTACCAATATCTTGTTTTTACTGTCCATGAAGCTACTTGGTAACGACATTTTGTATAACATGTTCTTGATAAAAAAAAATAATTAATTTAAAAAAATGTGTACACGTGCACGTCGACTTCAAAATTGTGTCCAGAAAGAAACAAAAGAGTATGCGTTATGTACATAGTCCGGTTATATTATTTTCCAATTTTACCATTTTTAAAAGGCGTAAAACACTTTTTGGTCGCTCTATTTGGATAAAAAGTACCCTATATCCTAATCCAGCCTATAATCTATCTGTTTATCCGTGCAACAGTTCTTTATGTGTTGCGTAACAAACTTTCAAGCAACCAAATATCCAAACATACCAACAATCACATTTATTATACATATTAAAAAGAAGATTAAATGTTACAATGCAATTACAAATGTGAAATGTCATTTACCGAGCAAAGTAACCTTCAAGTAGATATTTTTTAAATAAATAAACGAATCCCATGAGTCATTTATATTACTTCAAATTCTTTTGTTGTCATGCATATTATTACCTACAATTACTTATATGCAATGTTTTGAAAACTTTTTTCAACATGTTTTCAGTTGAATATGTTGATACAGCTAACTCGACACGATTTAGTAATTATTTTTACAAAATGTGCTTGTGTTTTTACATTGTTATTTAAAAAAAAAACAAATGAATTGATGCATATGTCTATTATTGCAATGAAATTTGCTATGTTCAAAAAATACATTCTGCTATTTGATCTGCAGCTGCTTCTGGTACTCGCGTGGCGGTGGAAATTAAGTACACAGAAAATTATTTTAATATCAAAGAAATTGAATTAGTTTAGTTTTATTTACATAACATATTCGCGATACCACGGCCCGCTATAAGGTATCAACACGACCTCCCTTGAGGGTAATATGCTGCAAAGTTCTTGTTATTTTCCCAAGCTTTTGTTGTAAATCTGTACGTGAGAGCTGGGTCTTTGCTACCTGTGATTCGTTGCATTTTGTCAGACGAGTATCTCCCCACAGATTCGTTTGGTTTGTAAGCACCTTCCCTGGATATTAGCATTCATATAGTGACGACTATTTTGTTTTGTACAATGTACTTCAATTCAATTTATTTCTAATTATAAACTAAGATAATTAGGTTTACCTGTTGGCTTACATGTTTAACAAATTAATATTTCGTAAACGTGTCACATATTGCTGGATACCAGCGCAGAGCTATGAAACTGCACTAAATGAAGTTAGCAAATGCTGAAACTTTTAAGGCTATGACAACCGAGTTAAGGCCAACGGTGGATTAAAGGGCAGTGTGAAATAAAGAAAGCCACTTTTGCAATCCTTTAAGTTTTTGCTTTGACTACGCACCCGAGTATGCAAATTATAAATATTTCCTTTGCCTACAACAAAATATATTGCATATGGTTTCTTCCCGATATCTGATAAGACTCCTATAGCTTTCAAACAAGCACAAAATCATTTTTATATATACTTAGCTTGTCTAATGTATCAGGCTTAGGCGTTACCATGCTTTACAGGTATTGTAATTATATGTGTTGTATTCTACCAATTATTAGTAATTGTATTTGAATTTTGCCAATTACAAATTATTTATAATTGTTAATTTGTAGTTACCGCATAATAAATTTATTAAAATTCCATTTTAGAAAATGAAAAACCAGAAGCTAAACAAAAGCGTTTGGAAGCGCAGTTTGCTAATTTACAAATTGTCTCAAATGTGGAGAAATTGGGCACAGCAAAGGTAAGAAAATTTTAAGAATATTTTAAAACCCTTATGCACGCAATTGAACCTTTAATAATAGCAAGCGATGATTGCTCGCGAAGGGGATTTATTAACACGCGAACGGCTTTGTTGTGGTCTAAGCATTTTTGAAGTTATTTTGAATCGCATTAAAAGTTATTTGGACGATCCAGTATGGACTGGACCAGCACCAGCAAATGGCATAATACATGTCGATGAATGTTCAGAATTCCATCGCTTATGGTCGGCCTTACAATTTGTCTACTGTATACCGGTTCGAGGTACTGAATATACCATAGAAGAATTATTTGGTGAAGGTCTCAACTGGGCGGGCTGCGCTATGATTGTATTGTTGGGTCAACAAAGGCGTTTTGAAGCATTAGATTTTTGTTATCACATATTGAGAGTACAAAGGGTTGATGGCAAAGATGAAGATGTTAAAGGAATTGTAAGTATCGCAGCTTAGATCATAGTTTTTAATTTTTTTCTAAACATTTTTATTTGAAGAAACTCAAACGCATGGTGGATCGCATAAGACGCTTTCAGGTCTTAAATTCTCAAATTTTTGCTATTTTAAATAAATATTTAAAAGGCAGTGATGTGGAGGGCTCAAATGTTGAACATGTACGCTGTTTTCCGCCACCCCAACATCCTTCAGTTATATCGTCACATTATCAAGACCCCAATAAATTGCGACAAAGTATGAATAATTAAACACTACTGCCTAACAAAAACAAATTAGAGAATATCCAAGAATATTTAACATTTGTTTATACAACAACGTTTTTAGTTTAATTTACTTAGCCAGTATAAATTGTTACAATTACAAGTACATAATATGTATTTTATTGAAAACCTCCTAAAATAGTTACAGATATAAAACAATGTATTTTATACTTACATCTCTTAAGAGGCCAAAGATTACATTTCGTATATTTCGCTTCATTCTTATTAATTTGGCCTGAAATTATTGTAATATGTATGCGAGGCTTTTCTTCTACTGAAGAGATTTTTTTGATAATTTTATTTTTATGTATACAAGACAATGATTAGAATTATTAGAATTGATAGAGGATAAAATCAATGCATTTTTCATAAAGGCACAATAAAAAATGGAATTGCATTTTTTTTATATTTAACATAAATTTATTACACAGCAGAATTATATACATACATATATTAGAAAGTACGGTTTTTTATATTACAGTATACTATATTTAATCATTCATAAACTTATAATCAAACGATTTGAATTGCCAGAAAATAAACTTAACAGCAATAAATATTTGCTTTTTCTTTATATTGATTTCTCCGATTATTTATTTTAAAATGATTTTGAACAAAAATCGAATTTTTGTCGCCTTTATGCTTAAGAATTACTTTCTTGCCACTTAATTCTCTATGGCTAAAAAATATTTTCTGTTTGAGTTTAGTTTTGACAAAGTTTGAGTAAAGACATAGGCCATATTGAGCGCAAAATCAATTAATTAAAAAATCAATTGCGCAAGGGCAGAGACTCAGTGAACAGTTAGAAAAAACAAATTATTTAAACAACAACATACTACATATATATTGTGTATTGTAAGCAATAACAACTAGTGTATGGCCATTTAAACCAGTTCAAACAATTCCACTGATAATCAGTAAAGAAGTGTACCAAACATTAATGAGAAAAATATAAACGGAAATAACAAAAAAATGCTTATTTTACTGCTTTAGTGCAACAGCAACTAATGCCATGAACAATTTAAATAATAATAAAAAAGGATGATAGTGCTTTTTTAACCGCCAGACCAATTGACCGAACGCGCTCATTATCCGCAAACCTAAATATATCTTCACAGGTAACAACGCCTCAATTAAATAAAGTTGTTATTAAGGGTATTGGTAGTTCTGTTCCTACTGAGACAAAAAAAAGTGATTTAGATACAGAAGGGTATGACGTAAGCTCAGTACACAATATAGTAAACAAGTATAAAGTTCCCCAATCAACGCATTTTATTTAACGCAACTCAGATAAAATCTAAAACTGCGTGTACCCTATTTACAACTTCCGTTACCTTCTCAGTAGACGAATAAGTGTAAAAGATCCATTACAACATAATGGTCCTCGTCAGTGGACTAACTGGCAAGAATTCGGACACTCTGGCTGCTACAGTCGCGGAGATTTAAAGTGGTCCACAGCTTTTTGAATATCAGACGGGTTTCTCGAAGGAATTTTCTGAGGTAAGTGGGAGCTACATTTTATATTTTAACCAATTAATGTTTTTATTTGGGTACGAAAATAAGGGATTCAGGGGTAGTAGAAAACCTATCGTATATAATAGTGACTCTGTAGGTGAACGTTTAGAAGACACTTGATTTGATATTCCGACAGGATGATTTAATATAGATTTTTGGAACGAATTTCCGTCGTCCTTTGTCAAGTTTGGTTTAAAGACAAACCGGGTTCGGGTGTGTGCCATCTTTAATGTAATTTTTCGTTCTCACGGTGACGGAAATTTGTTCAAAAAATCTAGGACAGAAGATAAATCGTGGGATGAACTGACTAATAATTGTTCACGTCTGATGTTTTTTACAATGACAAAATCTATAGGGTCTGGCAGCTTATTAAAGTCCGTTGGCTTGTAGGTGGGTTTACTTTCTAGCTTAATAACTTTAACTTTGTTATGCAGCTCCTGCATCTAGGGCTAAAAAGTCTGGAGGAGCCCCAATATGTGTGCTTACCATTGTAATCGCCAGCTGCAAACTACTTTTGTCTTAGACAAGTTGATGGTGTTCGATTTTCAGCTTGGAGACTGCAATCTTAAAATCAGTAAGACTAAAATTGTGGCTTGCAAATTGTCTGCACTGAATTGGTTTTTTCGGACTCTAACAGCAGTGTCACCACATGCCATTACGCTTGGATGTTTATGGTCATACGTAAGATACTAATTAATTTTAAAGTAAATTTTTCAGAGACTAAAATTATGCCCATTTCCTGTATTAGCAGGAAATGTTCCATTTCGTATATTGTATGTTGGGAGAGCGAAACAGCGTTCCAGAAGCATATTTTCAACTGGTTTATTTGATTACTTAGTCATCATTTACATTAGGATGGATTTGTTTGCAAAGTCTTGAGTTTATGGAAGAAAAGGAAAAGAAGAATGATAAGGAGTATAGACTTTCTTGTACTGTGGAAATTCGTTTTGTTCGTAGTTTATAACTGAAGCGTGATGCAACTATGTATATAACGCTTTCCTTTATTTTTTCGAACAAGCGAACAAAATTTGAAAAACAACAATTTCTCTGTCCAAGCACCAAAGAAAGTGTAAAAAAGAACCAAGAAAAATTTGTAAATCTAAACTATTCCAATGTAAATTGTGACAGACTAAAACCCAAATACAGATCAAGGGCGTTATGCTAAGTTTACTCGGAACACAATAATCACGCTTCGCTCTCTCATTTGTGGTTCACACCTAGGGATGAGGAAATTGGTACAATAGTACTTTTCTCATTCAATTCAGAACCAACAAACGCGATGGTACTCACGTGACTTTAAGCATTTTTCCATATTATTGTTTTTATTTGAATTTTTAGACAATGAACCCCATCTTTTTTCAAGGATATATACTGCGGAACAAAAGTGAATATTTTTATATCAAAAATTAATATTGAAAACGGTATAATTATGGCTTAAAAAATGACTCAACAATTCTAAGTAAAAGTTTGCAAAAGTTAACTTTGACAACGACATTTTTGAGTGGCTAACTAAGATTAAACCAAAAAGTGTTTCCTCTGGAAAAAAACCAGCTGTATAGTATCGAAATATGATTAGAACGAAGGGACTGAATAGAATGTATGAGCCAAGGGGTTCTAGTTTAAAGCAAACAAAAACCTTGTTATCAAAAAAATTAACACATGAATATGCATTTGTATCTTTATACATACTCGTACATATTTAACATGTACAAATGAATTTTAAGTACGTGCTGTTTTTGTTCACATTGCGATTTTAGTACTATTGGGGTCTAAAAGGTACAATTATAAAAGCTATTTGGTACGGAAATAGTTTTCTCATCCCATTCATGAGAAATCATCGCGCCATGTAAAATCATGTAAAATGTTGAGTGCGAGCCACATTGTTTTGAGACGATTCAGTATGAAGCTACTTGCGGAGCATGAATAATTTCTGTCTTCTCTAATTTTTATCGAAACTTTATCTGAACCAGCTATCAAGCTAAAATGCAGTTAAACTTCGATTAACCGTCACTCACTTTTCCGTCAGTTTCTGTTAACCATCACTACAGTAGAACTACAAAATATTTTCTAAGCTTTCGATGCGATTTTTTTAAGAAATGTAAAAGAAAATTTCACAAATTAACATGACATTTTTAACATTTTTCTAATGGGTGTTTCTGTTAACCGCCAAGTACCTGGTCTCACCGGTGCCCACGTAATTGTAAACAAAAAACATACAAAACTAATGGCGTGTTCGTTTCTGAAATAATATACATATGTATGTATACATACAGGTCACAAAGGGCTCGGTCTTTAGTTTAGAAATTTTTCTAGAAATGAAGGCAGCGTTCGAAAAATGACACTAAAGTTGGCGCATAGCCGAAACCAAACTTAACAAGGGATGACGTAAATTCATTCCAAAGATCTACAATGAAACTGTTAATTGAAATAAAAAAATAAGAAATGGTAGAAAAAACCGATTCCTGAAACAAATAGCGAGCAAAGTGCTTCTTTTTGTAATGCAAACTTAGAAATACGAATTTGTAGGCCTAATACAAGTGTTTTCTTTTAAATCTAAATACACAGTAACTCCTTAGTACTTTGGAATACGCAATACACGACGTCTATATAAGACGATGTTGTCAGCAGCAAATTATGACGGCCACTTACAGCTCATATGGCTCATTCCCAAATTGAAGGATTTACATCCAAAGTTTAATGTGTCCTTCATCTAAACCGTGATAACTTACAACTTTTTTCTATTGTGTCATCCGGTTACAACATATACTATATACCACATCGTTTTTAATGGTTTGAATACAGCTTTAATATAACTAACCTTGGTGTTTTTTTTTAAATCGGTCTTAACATTCTGGATTCAACCTCCGATATATGGGGTCCATCCCACCTAACGGTCATTTTTGTACAAATGATAAATTTTTCATTTATTAATTTTTTACCCTACACATACACCACAGGTTAGTATGGGTCGGACACTATTAATAATCGTGTCAGTCACCTCCTAGTGTAAAAAAATACTACAATGAAGATTAAAATACCCCCCTAATTATTTTCAGTTTTTTTTTATCTTTTTTTTAATTATAGTTGTTTTATTTTACCAGGCGTTCATATAAGAAATCAACTTTCAATTATAACGAACGTATGTATGTATATACTTATGTATGTATGTAAGTATATATTTAAAAAAGCAATTGCTTTTGGAAGAAAGAGAGTAAATACCCCTTTCCTCAAATAAGTAAACTTTTGTAAATTCTTTTGAATAACAACAAAGCTTCTCTTGAAAACATGTAAACTAAGAATGGGAACTGTAAAGGCAAAACTTGAAAGAGTAAACTATTGCAACTTAACGAATGGTATAAAAAGTATTGTTTTTATTAGTTTTATAAAAATAATTTGGATTGAATTTAAATATGTTTATACATATATGTACACAATTTTATTCGGTAATAATAGTGCCCTGTGTTGAAATTTTCTAGAGCATTAATATAAATCTGGGTGTACAAATGTAATTAGCTCGTGTGATTTGCTCGAATACCACTACTTCACACATATACAACAAATCATAATGTGCTTACACTTCAGCAAGTAAGCATGAGAAACGAAGCGAATGAAGCAATCGAAGTTTCAGTTACTTAAATGTGCCCAAACCGAAATAATAAAATAAAACAAAGTATATGGACGAGTGATTGGTTATTAAAGAAATATAAACGTTCACGTGTAAACATACGTGTACATATTAAAAAATATGGCAATAACAACTTTAGACCCCTTTCTGACCAGCAAAGTTTTCTTTGCAAAGTCTTGAGTTTGTGGAGGAGAGAGGAAAAGAGAGCGGGGGTTGGTACAAAACTTGTTGTACTCGCAAATCCGTTTTGTGTTTTTAGTTCGTAAACCGAATTAATATGGCTGCTCTTTATATTTGACAAACATACAAACAGACGAAACAGACTTTGTCAAAGTAAAATTATCCTGTCTGAACACAAGACAAAGTTTAAAAGAGAATTCAAGAAACTTTGTCAAAGAAAACTTTGCTGGTCTGAAAGGGGACTTATAGTTTTTTGAACTTTTATTTCTCTTAATTTATTTTCAACTCTAGGTCTTTAATAAAATATATGTATAACAAAAAATATTAAATTATTAAAGACATAAAAAATCTTATTAAAGAATTCCAGATTCAAAATGAATGAATAAAAATTAAAATAAAAGTTCAAAAAACTATAATAAACGTGTAATCATATTTTAAAACTTCGATAAAGTCTTTCTTAAATTGTTTGCCATCTCTCCGATACATACACTACAACGCCGTAAACATGACACAAATCACCATATATTTTTAATTTTCACTACTATTTTCCATATAGATATTGCATAGCAAATAAATTCATCGCAGAACATTTCGAAAATAAGGTAATACAAAATTAAAAGACCGTGATTTGGGAACACCGAATCTTGACATTCAGAAAATTTCACTCTAATTCAAAAAGTGCTAAACTTATGGCAGAATCGAATATTTCAGCAGTTTGAAAAGTGTTAACACCTATGAAACTTTAAATCGAATTCGTGCACATGAAGCCTTTGAAATATTTTTGTGAAGAGATGATATATACATATATATATATATATATATATATATTATAATATATATAGAAATTGTGAAGACAGCTTTCTTGTTTTTCCAAAAGAAGCAATTTTTATCCTTTGGCGAGGGTAATGCGAGGGCTGATCCACTATACAACACTTACGGTCCGGATAATTTGGTGGTTAATGGTTTCAATTATATTGCAATACGCACACAAGTCGGCAACATTTTAAAAATTAGTTTATATATCCGAACATTCAATTCTTTAAAATGTCTGTATAACATATAATTGTAAACCAAAAATTAAAGAAAATTGTAATTCTCACTAAAGTTTCTTCATGCCTGGTAAATTATAAACATTGGTTTGGTGGTAGTAAAATTAAATTTAAACTTACAGCGTAGTTGCGACCGTTATTAGTCAACATGAGATTTGTACCACGTAACGACGTCCAAGTTGCGTTTCGGATGTATAATTTTAATATTTTTTGTTGTACAATCAATCAAACTCACTTTATTTTGAGCTTACTAGCGTAGCGACCACACAGCAGTGATGCAAGATCAAGATTTTATGTGAAAATGGAACTGAACTGAACTTAAGTTAAAAAGTTATTTTTCCATATGAAAATTAATAATTCAAAGAGAGTTAAAAAATATAAATTCAGTACTATTGTACTATTTTCAGTACTTTTTAATTTGCGGAATAACCCACAAAACAAATATATACTGCCTAAAGTTACAAATTAAAAGTGAACTATATTTAACAAAAGCAACAACAATTTTACAAGCATTGTTATTCTTTTAATGTACTTGGTAGCACATTGACTTGTAAATTTGTAACCTGTATTTTTGAGAAATGGCCGGGCTATCGGTGGATGGAATATTTGTAAAAACATAAAAAAATTGAAAATAAAATGAGGGTAAATTAATAAATTTATTTACTATATTACTGAACCCAACAAAGTTTTTTTTTGGCTTTTGTGCTTTCTTTTATGATGCTTTTATGTGCTTTTCACCAGTTTTGCAATTTTCCGGGAATCTTTTAAAATTTTTCTTTCTATTAGAACCATATTGGGGCGTTACCAACGAACGTGATTTCATTTTTTATAAAGATTAAAAATTAAAAAAAAATTTTAGTGTCTAATTTTATAAAACGCAATGCAACCTCAGAATTTATATGGAAAATAAAAGCAAAAAAATACATTTTTAATTTGTTTTTGTTTTGAATATAATTTTTGTGGCTATAAAAAATAAATCAACGCCAAAAAAATTAAACCTTTAATTTCCTTTTAAAACCCAAAAATTTTAATCAACAACAATACAAATTTTTCAAAATGTTTAAAACTTGTTTTTGCTTTCCATACAAATTCTGGCGTTGCGTGGCGTTTTATAAAATTAGGCCCTTAATTTCAAATTCAATATTTTTTTACTTTATTCTTAAAATTAATTTACAACCTTTTTTCTTTATTTCTGTTACAGTTAATATTTTCGAAATAATGTATCCCTTAATTTGCGCAATATTTTTTTAATAATAATAAAATGCATATTAAATTTGCAAATAAAAAAGTTATTTAAAATAAAACTTTTGAAGACAGAACAAAAAACTCTTTAAATTCAAAAAAAGTTTTACAAAAGGTTATTTGAAAAACTTAATTAAATTGTTTCTTTAAGTTTTGATTGTTAAAATTTATGCACTTAAACTAAATTATTCATTTATTGTTGTTATTTTAACTCTATCTAGTTTTTATGTTGATTTTAATAAAATTAAAAAAAGGTTTTATTTCTTAATACTTTGATTTGTTATGTGCTATTTTTGGAAAGTGCCTCCTTTGTCTAAGGATGTAAATAAAACAATTTCTTTCATCTTCTAACTCAGCGTTACGTCGATGATGGTAGACGACTTCACCAGGAGGAGATTTTATTAAATTTATTTTCTTTTATATCACAATGATTAATTATTTATTATTGAATAATTAATTGAACAGCATGACACAAGATTAAAAAAAATAAACAAATAATTGAAAAAAATACAAAATTACACTGCTTGATATTATCACAGAACTTTTACGTTTGGTTTTATTTTTAGTTTAATTTTTTTAAATTAAATTTAACCTTCCCCGACTGTAACAACAACTTGTGAAGACTTAATTAATTTATAAATCTTCCCTTAAGTCAATCAATTAAAAAAATTATACATATTTAAAAATCGAAAACATTTTTAATGCTGGGAACACAACTGGGACGAACGACGAATTTCGTCCAACACGACGTATACGTCAATAAAAATTCTCTGTGTAAATTGGTCGTATAAAGCACAATAATGAAGAAAAAATAACAGCTGTTATCTATATATAGATAGGGTGACCATATACAAAATAATAGTTAAAAAATTAAACACCAACAAAAACACAGCCAAAAAGTAATTTTATAGTCAACTACTATTTTGTAAACTTATTTTAAATACTATAAAACAAAATTAAATTAATTACTATTAAAAAAAAACTTTATTTACTAAAACACTTGGAAACTAAAACCAAACATGGCCACATTGTACTGTTTTGTTCGTCGTACGCCGGCGAAAGAAATAGAAATAAATATAATTCAAAGTTCGCCGCGTATGACGAATTTCGACCGACGTCATAATTGTGTGCATTTTCGTATACACAAATGTGTTCTATTTTTGGCGACGAATATTCGCGGCGAAAAATTCGTCGTTCGTCCCAGTTGTGTTCCCAGCATTAAAAATGTTTTCGATTTTTAAATATAATTTTTTTAATTGATTGACTTAAGGCAAGATTTATAAATTAATTAAGTCTTCACAAGTTGTTATTTCATAAAAAGTTATTCGAACTCAAGTTTAGTTTAAAATATTTATTTTCTACTTCTTTTTTTTTCTTTATAGTTTTATAATGCTTGCATGAAATTAAATATAATATAATGTAATATGTTTATCTAACAATTAGATATTTATAACAATTGATCTATTTGATAAATTTTTCAAGAGTTTTTAGGTTAAAAAGTTCAATTGTATAATTTTTCGTTATTATGCCGAAAAGTGAAATATTATAACTTTGTTTAATGGCTTTCAAAGAACTTTAACTTTGTACTTTGTATGTATTTTTAAATGCATGTACAAAATTATAATTTGTTTTTAATTGTTTGTGAGTTTTATATTATTATAATAACCCTTAATATTCACGTAGTGACTATAATTTCATTAACCGACGTGGTAGAATATGTTACTGGTATCTCCTATAGATCTCTTGTGTATAAAGAAGCATCACCTTGACTCTTGATTCCGACAGGGTGATTTGATATAGATTTTTGGAACGAAAATCTGTCATCTCTTCTCAAGTTTGGTTTGGAGATAAACCGGTTTCAGCTACGTGCCATCTTCAGTGACATTTTTCGTTCTCGAGGAGGAACGAAACCGGTTTGTTTCCAAACCAAACTTGACAAATATTTATAAGCATCAACTTCCTCTTCCCGGTCAAATTATTTTTTGAGCAAATTATTTTTTTCTATGTTGGGGAAATAAGTTGAGAAAAAATTAAATATTACTTTTTTTGTATAAAATATTTGAGTACTTAAGAAAGATATTCATCAATTGTATATGAAATAAAATAAAGCTTTTAGTAAAAAGTAAATCTTAATATAATTTTGGTTTATTTAGAAAAAGAAGTTTAGATTTTTTACGACAGAAATCGTTTTAACTCATATTTCTCTATCTATCGGCATTTACTCTGTATTTTTAACTACATTTTAAAAATATTCGTTTTAAAGAAAATATCACTCGTTATTAAATAATTTTAATTTTTAGGCATGAGTTCGTTTTTCTTTCTATTCAGAAAGAGAATTATTTATTTAATATGGACAACCTTTGAAAACAGTAAAAGTTTTAATTTTATTAGACATCTAGCTGAATGGAATGCATTTTCTATGCCGCTACACACGTTATCAACATTCTATTTATCTTCTATTTATATCAACATTTAAGACAAATGGAATACGAGAATGAGTTATTTCTCAATTTTTGAATTTTTCATATTATAGTCTTTTTTCTTGGTTGAGAATGAAGTTTTACAACACTGTAACTTTTCTGTTATTGAATTCTAGGTTACCATACCATTGGTTTGGCAATGAAAGCATTGTATGAATTTTAGTTTCATCTTGGTTGGATCTATTTTAGTATCCAATTGATTATGATGAAGGAAACATCTATATTATTATATATATAAATTTGTCGCCGTGCCTAAAAATTAAAATTACTTAATAATTAATAATATTTGTAGTTCGAAAAAAACAATAGAAATATTACTGGATTTTGTATTTATAGAGAATTTAAAAACAAACCAAAGGGTTACACCCATAAGTCATGAAACAAATCAGTTCAATCCCTTATATTTGTAATAGATTTTCAGTTTGAAAATAATAAAAATTCTAAAGAATTAGTTCGTCTAATTACTTTTTAAAATGGAACTCAATTTTATAGAATTATCAATTCCACACTTCAATAAGGAATGGCAGTATTTTTGAATCTGTCACAAATTGAATTACCAACTTTTTCAATCATTTAATTTAAAGAAGAATAATAATTCACTAAGGTAATATTTCTTTTTGTCGACATCCTTCAGTTCCAAGACCATGTAGGACATGGAAAAAATAACAGCGGTTTGAGTTTCCGCGATCGTGAAAAAAGGGCACGCACCAAATGCGTTGGAATTTTGTATGCATGATAGTTTTCTTTAATCCTAGAATTGAATTATTTTTTATATTTATCAGCTGGTATCTATCAGACTTTCAATATTTATTTCAAATCGATAACTCTTGTAATAAATTTCATTCGGTTAGTTTAACGAACTTTAATTGTTTCTAAATAATTTCAAAGAGTCTTAAATAATTGAAGAAAAAATTATTTAGGGAGGTCGAAATAAAATTACCAACGTACTCGTATGTCCGCTAAGCTTCCTGGCACAGCTTGGGAACTAGGGCAGAGTCCAAATACTTTAAAACCAAATTCCCCCCAAAGGAGCGATAAAAAATCAAAAGAAGGAATCTTTATGAAAAATTAAACCTTTAGAATGAAATTGTATGATACAGAAGATAGAACATTGTCCTTTAGTGAATGTGTGTTACAGTTTCTGGGAAATAAAAAAAGGTGAAAACTAACAGGAAATCCATATGAACTTTGGAACTTCTTTCTCATAAATTTCCACTAAAGTGTGTTTATTCGACTCGCACTTAGAATGTTTTCCTAAAGTCTTGGTGCAGTATCATATTGTTACGTTTATTACCACAATAAACGTTAATTTGTAGGGTTCGTTTAATTGCAAATGTTAAAATACACACTCCTTTATGATTTTATCAGTACACAACTTTATTCGGCAATTTACAACTCTTCAGTAATTATTTACACTGTACACTTAACACTTTTGTACACACAGATATTCACTGTACGAAATCTCAAAGTCAACTATCTCTTCTGCGGTGGACGGCCCCTTTATATACAAATCACGGCCGCTTCTTGAAATGTCCCGAACATACCCGAAATTGCGCATCATTTATTTCATTTGCTGGCTTAGTAGTCTTGTATAAGTATGTGTTTGTGTGTGTGTATCTTTTGTTTACTTTTTCTTTCTGTACAAGTTGTTTTTGTTTCTACATTGAATCACGGTTCGGGGAATTTCTGCTACGCAATTGTTTTTTTTGCTTTATGTTTGTAACATTGCGTATTTGTACAATAGGTCGTTTCACATATCTTTGACTATTACTTCGTAACAGTTATTTTTGGGTGTTATGTTTTAGTGCGGATCGTATTTTTCTGAAACCAAGTGGCCTAACTAAATACTAATAATAAATAAAATTTATTGTTTTATTTTTTTCAGTTGTTTATAATTTTTTAAATCTGCTTTAAAATATATCTTTTTGGTATATTGGCGACGATAGTGGGACTTTAACTTAGGCAAGTCTTGTAACAATTTTCGTAAATAGTTTCGTTCTTTATTATATTGTGCTCGTTTGCTTTTGACTTTTGTTTCTTCAGAAACTATTTGAACTTTTGCCGATAAGCTCAAAGTGGATATTTGAACATTTGTCTACATACTTGAATACGATTTGTGTCATGCTTTAAAAATGAATGTTTTGTGTTGAAACGTTTGGAGTTCTCAATAGTAATACATTCAACGAGGTTTTTAAGATACTCGTACAGCTGTTTGTTATCCCACAATATTTTACAAAATAAGTCAAAAATGTCTTTACGAATAACTTCGAATTGAACTCTTTATTATTTATTAAATTTCCTTTAGAGAAACATTGATATTTCCAACTTTGCATTTGGTTTTTTTATTTGAATACAAGTTTTAGACTTTTTAAAATTGGCCTCTGTATCCATAATCAGCTCAGACGTGATGCTTTTTATTTCTGCCTCTTCTTTTGTTACTATATTTCAGAACGCTTTATACACTCTGGAAATATAATTTTTATATTTTATTTGATAACTGCCAAAAAATGATTTATTTTAGTTAGGACCGATTGTTTTTTCGTTAATAAAACCGTTTAGTCGGAAATTTGTGTGCCATTTCATTTGATGCAATACATTAGAATCGATAAAAAAGTCGATTTTGAATTTTTGGTTAGTTAGGGCCGTTTGCGTTTTAGGTAACGATTTGAAAATCATGCCTAAGCTTTTCCTGTTTTCTACACATTAGGTATCGACTTTTTTCGAGATATTCGAAATTTTCATTTTCAGTAAATCATTTTGTATTCGACCCCACTGTGCATAACTGCAAATATGTAAAAAATATTCAAACAAATTTCTGATAAAATAACAAACTACGAATATTTAAAGCAGGGATTAATAACATTTTTCACACATACATAGCTAAAAACGACAACCATATTTAGAAATATATCAAAAAATAAAAAAAATTAAAATGTGCTACGTCCGATTAAAATAGAAAAAATTTATTATAAATAAAATAAAAACAAGTTGTTACGTTTACAGTGAGTGACACGCAGAGCGTTAAGATTAACGGGAAATTACAGAATTGCCTTGCTGCTCCATATTCTGTATTCAGATATTCATAAAAGAGGCAATAGCTTTAAACAGAAATTTCAATCGATACTTTTAGTTGATATTCTGTGGATTCGACACTGCATCAAAGAGAACATTCTGAATTGTTGTATAAAATTATTTTTGCTAAAAACTAAAATTTTAGGATTTAAAATTTGCTCGTTTTATAAGCCACTGTTCACGACACAATCTATAATGAATAATACTTTTAAGTACCCTTTGCGCAATTTACGAATAAAGAAATAAAATGTTATAAAATTTTTATGTATGAAGGTATGTATTTTATTATCGTAAAAAAATATGACTCTACTATGTTTACAATTCTTTTAAATTAAAACAAAAATCAAAATAGGAAAATTGGAAGATTTGGATAATATGTGTGGTAAATATATTTCTAAAAATAAAATGGAACATTTTGTATCATCTTGATTTGGTCGCCTTTTATTCTAGTTCTATTCAGCTGCATTTGGGAGATTGATTGCCATTCGAAATGCTGTTCCCATTGGTGAGACTGTTTTCATAGTGATACATTACTTTGTAATTATTTAAATAGTTACGTGGCAAAGGAAATTTAATGCTATCGGCTCCCAAATAACAGGCTCCATAAGCCATAAATTTCGTTATACGTATCAACTTGAGGCCAAATGGTATGTGGCTCTTTTCTATTTGCTCGAGGAATCCGTCCTTTAGCAGCGGCCAACTTAGCCATACTGAACCGACACAAACAACATTTAAATGACCTTCTTTGACCAACTCATTGTGAACTTTTGGCACTAAAGCATTAATATGAGTTGCGATATGAACACCAGCCTCATGGAAGAGAAACTTTGACAATTCATCACCCAGTTCGGCAGCCTGAGAGAGCTTTTTGCAAAAGCTAGCAAAAAAGGGTTTGTCAAATTTGGCATAACAATGTGGCAGCAGATCGAGGCGTGTTTGGACATTAAAGTGTTCTTGAATGAGTTTCCAAATAGTATCGATGGGATGTGGAGCTTTGGCAAAATTATCCATGTCATCAAAGACCAACTTCATGGCACGATGGGAAATATACCAGGCTGTAAGAAATTTGTATTTTTCATTAAAAAAATTCACACAAAAGATGAAGATGATAAAGATGTGACAAAAAATAAAAATAAAATAAACTTCACTTTAGTCGCTAAAATAATACTTGAGGGTCACTTTAAAGAATTCCATTACCATTTTCTAAAAGCGCGGTTCTCATATAGTTTGTGCTAAAACCTTCTTAAGGGTTTCTGAACAAACTGTTATGTTTTATGGTATTTTCTTACGACTGTGTATATATATTTTTTCTTCTTTTAATTTGTAGATTGGCTAAAAAATTTTCTGAGAAAGATTATTAAATTTTGGAGCAAAATTTTAATTCACTTCGTTTGCAATTCCGAAATTTTAGCGAGTGGAAAATATTTAAATTTAAAAAAAATACAGTCATTTTTTTCGATGATTCTTGCAAAATCTTTTATAAATTAATTTTTTTTTAATTTTGAGAGAAATTAATTCTGAAAAATTTTTCATGGTGTTTTAAAAACTATTTTCCAATCAATTTCTTTCTATTAGTAAAACCTTGAAAATCTACCCGGAAGTTGTAGTCATTAACACGTTTATATCTTTTGATATGAACGCAAAACACATTTAACAGATATTTTTCAACACTAAAGAATTTGTTGATAACATTCCGATGTCACTTATCTAAATTGGTAAACCTTCTAAATTATAACAAAATAGATGATTCAAAATTTAATCTACACACACACGTGTATATACATATGAATGTCAAAGATACCGTAAAACTAATCGTGGAGTAATACACAATGAAAGCACGTCTTCGAATTATTCAATTGTGTTATACAAATGGTCGCTAGAGGGGAAATTCACATTGTTCTTTCTGTAAGTATTTTGGGATACATAATCGACATTCTGAACGCTGGGTTTGGAATTTAGGATCCAGAAGTTCGCACAAACTGGGGCAGTGTGTAACATGAAAAAACCTCAGCATGCATGACCAGGTCGCTCAGACGAAAATATTAACAGAGTTCGTGAAAGTCTGGGAAAGGATTGGCACTTACACGCATACAAGATTTAATTAGATGCGTGGAATAAGGAATATTTTCACCACCACGGATTTGTAAACAAGCATAATTGCCACATTTGGCGATCGCAAAATTCCAGACAAATTTACCAAATTGAAATGCCTTATGGTCTGAAAGCGTAACTGCCTATGATTTTCTGACCCCAATGCGAAAAATGCGCTATCGAAATATGAAAAACAACTCTTTGTGGGACAAAATTAGAAGATGTTTCAATAACACGGTGCCATCTGCCAAGCAATCGCGCTACTGCCCACCAAATTCCCCGACCGAATCATTTGACGACGCGACGACATTAATTCGTATCCGAGATCGTGTGACTTATCACTCTTCAATATCTTTCTCTGATACTAGTTTAAGAGTACAGTCTAAACCGATCACGATTGCAGAACTGAAAAAGGAGATACCACGCAAAATAACCAACATGGAACCTGTGCTTTGCAGAAATGACATCAAAGTGTATGTCTGACGCGTTACGTCAGACCACATGTGTCGGGGGTTCATTTGGGCGATATAATCTTAAATACATATTAAATTGTAATATATGGAACAGAAAGAAAGTGTTAAATAGAAGATAAATTAAGTTGACTGGAACTCACACCTTTTTTATGTTCAGCTGGCCACATCTTTTGAAATTTAATAATGAGCAAAAAATGTTTACTGCCGCAGCGGATAGAGCAGAGTTATCGTTGTGCGACTGAATGTGCACTTTGAAATGTCGCAGGCATTCGCTTCAGCTCCGAAATTTTCGATTTCATTTAATTTTGCTACTTGCCTCATCTTTGTGCGGCGTCAGCAATAAAGATATATATACGAGAGCGGATCAATAAGTCCTCGTATTTATTATGAATTTATATTCATTGTAAATGTACAAGTATTTCCATATTTTAACACTCTTCACGCCCCGCTGAGGTAGGGACATGAAATGTTAAGCACAGCTTATGAATGTTTCAAAATAATCTTTAGACATTCCTGATCTATTTTTTTAAAGTTCGAAATACAGTGCACTCGCGATAACGTGAACACCGAAAGAAAGCAGTTTCGTATTATTTTCTCAAATACACAAAAATTTAAATTTTTTGGTTTTTAAATTAATTATATATTATTCGAATACGTGGATTATGGGTTGCCAGTTTCCGAGTCTTGTCTAGAGCCCGCGGAAAATAGAAACTTTTGAAGTTCTGCAGCATCTAACAAAGCCGGAGGAGTAATGTGAAGGCTGTGGTTTAGACCCTAATTGTTATCTAGCGTCATTTTATTCCACGATCTCGTATTCACCGTAATGTTAGGTTCCAACGTTAATACTTGACACGAATGCTGCTTCTTTCTATTTAGACTTTATCAGAGAGAGCTCCGATTATTTTTAAAATTCGGCATTCAAATTCCTTGATAATCAGAGTTGTCATGTCTCCCTAAGCATATATCGCAATAAGTCGACTCTTAAATATTGTATTTCTACCCTCCTCATTATTTATATTAAAACCATTTTGTTCTCTACCTTAATCTCAAAAAACTATTTGAAATGAGAAGTTTGCCATACCTAACCTAAAAAGTAGAAAAAATACCAACACAATTTAATATGATATTTGTTGTTATAGAATCATGAATGGCCTTTGAATATAGTCCTTTCGCGTCTTGCCGCAAATTGCAGATTTAGTGTTTTAATCAGTGATCTAACCGAACAAAACTTCAGGTGTTAGATGCTGGTGAGCTGGAGCAAATAATTTCAACATCTTTTGTTTAAGATTTTTATTAAAGAAGTGTATTTAAAAGAACAAGTCATTGGCACTGAATATGAGACATAGCCGAAACCGGGTTGTCACCAAAACAGACTTTGACAAGGGAAATTCGTTCAAAAATCTACATATGTATGTATACTACTTTAAAAACACATGCGTCGTGATGGCAAAATTAATGGAAAAACGATTAATAATCGATTATTTTGTTGCGATTAACGATTTAATTACATTGAACATTTCTCCATCGATTAATCAGTCGAGGATAAATCGATTATTTCCAATATAGTCGAAAAATAATCGTGAAGAATAAAGTCGTATAATATGTCGCAAAAATACTTTTCCTGGTATAACGCTAACACAAGTCGTGACAGTTTGGACGCTGTCTTAGGATTCTCGATTTAAAACGCAGGGGATGAAATTAACGAAGTGTTGCTCTAATCTTTACACACTTCCACAAAATTAATGTTTTCTGATTAGAATTTCTCTGCAAAACATGGTATCCGCTACGGAAGAAGGAATAGACTGACTACAAACAAAACGCCTTTCTAAACTTTTACTTTTTATGCTATTTTAAACAAATTAAAAAACCAATCCAATTACTTTAATAAACTTATTTATATATTTTTTTTAACAATATTGTAAATAATATTTCATGGTATTTATGTATGTATATTAATTTTTAACGTTAGCTAAATTAATCGATTCGTTTTTTCGATTAATTATTATTTTTTTTTTTTTGAAAAATTTGTGAATAAAATAAACTTTAAGAAGCAAAAAGAGAATACTCACCACTCCCTTCATCTCCCAAGAAATGACCCCACCCACCACAGTTAAATGAAGTACCATCGGGATTCATCAGTAAGGCATTGGAACCAGTGCCGGATATAAGAACCATACCACCACTGGGTGAAGCTGTAAAAATACTACCCATTGTATCGCTGCAAACATAATAATGATCGGCTACATCAGGAAAGGAGGTGCGTAATTCTAATTCCAATTCATGGTTGGTAGCTTCCTTTTGGGGATTTTTGAGGGACGATGACGACGCAAGTAAATGAACAAAAATTCAATTTTGAATATTAAGTTACAATTTAAAGCAAATGAGAAAACTTTTAATTATTTGTTATTTTATGTAAATTTCAATCGCTTACCTGTTCACACCCGCTTAAACTTAAACCTAAACTTGTTAAACGTGTCTCTGGCGGTATATTTGCATCACTTTTGGCACGCTCCACCATATCGGCTATGCGCCGAGCACACTCCGCAATGCCAACCATCCAATGGTTTGTACCGAGTCCAGTTGTTGTAGCAGTACACTCCCCATCCTCCTTGCAGATAATTAAACGTGAATGTGTGGCACCACTTAATTGTAAAGAATTTCATTTAGTTGAAATTTTTTCCTTTTCTTATTATTATTTTTTTTTTTTTCGTTGGAGAGTTCAAATGATGTGAGGAGTATTAATGTGCCGCGTAACTGATAATTTAAATTCTATTTAACTATTTATAATAATAATAAAAAAAAAAAATAAATCGGAATAATTACTTCCTTTTGTCTTTGAAACTAGCTCAACAGGGAAACCATCTCCTCTTTATTTTAAAAAGAGCTTTTTTATTTCTTAACAATTGAAAAGTTTAAAAGGCAACACGAATAACTTTTGGTACCTTCAAAAAAGAAATAAAGGGTGTCGAAATACTCACGCAACATTGCATAGCACTTGTGTGGCAACATTGCCAATCGTTAAAAAATTGTCGGCTGAGCTTTACGATAACATCATCCATCATGCCGCAAGTTGAAAAAGTCGAAAAACAACGTGTCGCTGTTTGGGGCGGATTTTGGACTAGATGCGTCATGGAACGATGTATCTAAAAAATGGGCCTGCTAAGACAATGACTGTCGTTATCGCAACATAGTAACCCAGTTTAGTTGATATTTACCGTATTCACAAGCTCTGCTAAGGTGTATATAGTATTGCATACTACCTTTTGTTTACTTCTTTGTGAACAACCATTGTATCAATGTGCCATTGTACATTGTACTTCATACGTCAAAAACTAAATAATTTAGAACAAGGTGGCAGAGAACAAACCTTAAGATATGTTTTCAATATACCCACTCCTACTATATACAACAGAAATGACTTATTCCACTTTCTAATAAATCAGTCAAATCAATAAATTAAATAAATAAAACTAATAAAAATATGTTTTAATTCAATTTAATTTAATATAATTCACACATGAACACAAAAATAATAATTCATTTAAACATAAAACATTTAAACATAAAAAAACATAAAACAAAAATCACATTAAAAAATACAACGTTTGAAAAACATATGAAAAAAAGTACTAAGTGTTGTATCGCATGTTTGCCTGAAAATTACCAACAACACAGCTAGCACCGTTGTATTTTGTTAGCACTTAGCACGTACTTGGGGGCTTGTGAAAAGGGCAATTGATTCGGACGATATGGGGGTCCCACAAAAGAGTGCGGTATGCCACACGCCAAACAATTACAATGATCGTAATCGCCTTATAGATCATGTGATTTATAAAAACGTGGGCATTTTTTATACGACAAAAAGCTTAAATCGAGCGTTTCCTTATATGAGCAGTTACTGAGCTACAAGTCAGCTATTTTTGTAACAAGGATAAGTTTAAAATTTTGAAAAAAGTGCGTTTGTGCCAGCCATACATCGATTTCATTTGCTGCGCTGCGTTATCGCATCCTGTGTGCTTTGTTAATAATTCTAAATTTAGCGACATTTTGTGACACCCAGTAGAAAAATCATAGACTACTAACTAGACGCGACAACTTACTACAACATTACCTCGATTATATGAAAGAGATAAAAATTCTTATCGCTTCTAATTTACCTATCTCTTTCATATAATCGGGTTAACCTAAAATTTTGTACGTAAAAACACATAACACCTGATAATACGTTTTTTCAAACGTCATTGTTGGGTGTTCTGTTTATATTCTGTGAGAAAAATGCTCTTTGAAAACACATATTCAACAGATTTAGCACACTCCGATTAATTTTTATTTCATAAACTTGCTCAAATGGCTCGCTCTATGAAAACATATTCTCCAACATGTATTTCGCAGAGCGTTGACGATTTCTACTACAAAGAGAGGATATTAAAGCTTTTCGAAAATAGACCCGATCCCAAACTTTTTGGGTAAAGTTCGGTAAAACGAGAGTAAACCAATATTTCTCTCAGTAAGACTTATGTGTCTCAAAAGTACGGAAACATAAAAAAACGAATTTCCAAATTACGCTTTCTCTTGCTTAATATGTCTGAGTACAATAACAAAACAAGCAAAAGAGATTTATAGTAAGAAAAAAAGGTGAGCAATTTTTATTTTAACTTTTCCTGTGATTTATTTTAATTTTTATTGGTTATTTTTCAAACAGCTGATTGTCTGCTTGCCCAAATTTGTCTGAAGAGAAAGTCTGGACTGTTTCGTGCATGAAGAAGCAGAAATGTCTCTCTAATTTACCCAAACTTGCAGTACATGAAGAGTTTCTGGTAAAATTGGGATTGCGCTGCCCTGAGCCAACTATTATTTTTATTATTTCCTTTAGATTCTATAAGGATTTTTATCAATTTGTTTTACATTTTGGTATCACGTCATTAAAAAAGCATTTATTGCAGAAAGGGGCTGCAAAACGTAAAAATTAATACAATAATAAAACGCATAATTGTAGACTATTTTGATGCTTTGGAATTTACCCTTTATTTGGATAATTTTAAAAACCATGGATTCCCTCACTTATCTAGATAATATCAATGAAGAAACAACGCTTGAGAAGAAATTCATTTGTTATTGATATTGCAGCAGTTTATCGAAGCCCACAATAAAATAAATTAAATGTTCATTGATTGCATTTATGTTATTTAGGATCTTAAACTATCGAACTTAGCCACTGAAGAAGAAAATTATATTAGAAAAGTCGTTGTTATTAGGAGATTTTGCGACCTTATTGGCTGATAATATATATTATTTCTGACGAAATCTAACTCTTATCATTAATAACACTTGTCTGCAATAAAATTCTCCTTTAGATAAAAATAGATTGACTTTGAAGCGTGTAAAGTGCTGAATAAAGTGCTGGGTTAATTATATACACACATAGGGTATCCTGATCTGAATATGTATATGGCCTATTTAATTCGTAATATAGATGTGTAATACCATCTCATTTCTAGGCATCCTGCTAGCTTGGCATTATTTTTTGAACTTTCTAATATGGGAAAATTTTACCAAACTGCCAGGTTACCTAGAAAGAGATGGTATTGTACATACCAAGAACTTGGTCCTCATGTTAATCTCAATACGTACTTGTAAGGGGCAAAATTTTTGGATAGGAACTGGCCTTACTTTCACATCTATGTTTTTGTGCGGATTAACTTTACTTCAGTACGTTCGACAATGGTGTTAAGCAGTAGCAAATCATCTGTCACAATACCCAATTTTTTCTCTTATAGAGAGAGAGGCCTGTTAGGAAGGAAATACATAACTGCTTTGCTCTGATTCGCAGTACCAAAATCCTTGGTACAATAAGCGGAAAGGAGTAATAAATAATTGCCTACAGTCGGTCTTATTGACTCGGATTTTGCAACATCCTCGACTAAACGCAACTTTTTGTAAGCCTTAATTTTATTTTATTAAATCTTTCTAAAAGAAAATCTTTCCAAAAAACTAAACGCAACGGCCTAAATACCCATAAGTTAAATGAGATAACACTGCCATCCTAATTGTTCAACAATAGAATATAAACAAGGTCGTGTTACATTAATCATGCCCAATTGCTGTTGTACCAATTGATTTAAATCATTTCAATATTATTTGTTATGGAAGAAAATGATTAATCAATAAGTTCTTTTTAGAGAGAAAACAAATTTATTTCAATTGAATTACTATCAATTTAAAATATTTTATTTAAAATATATTTCTTCTTTCTTCTTTGTTGGCGACTGTGAATTTAATTGAATATGTGGGCAAATATCAAACAATAAAGGCTCCTGGGGCCATTGGGTGGGTATTTGCGCATACTATCTTGATCAGTTATTTGATTTTTTTTAAAGCCGGTTATTGAATTTTTAAAATTTGAAAAACCTCTGGTTGCATTTATGAAGGTTAGAAAAGAAACCTTTAACAATAAACTAAAATTTAATCATAAAAACAAGTTTGTTTCGTGTCAAACTGTACTAGTTTTTCTAATGAAATCAATTTGGTTTCGGCGTTATTATCTTTTGATTATAAGGAATTGATTTTTTCAAACCGGTCCAACAGTTTGTTTAGAAATTTTATTAAGTTTTTTTGAACTATTTAGAATATTTCTAACTGCAATGAGATGAAATGCTTGTATAAAATTTATTTGTTCATGTAAAAGATTTTATTTCTAAAAGTTTTCAAATATTTATCTATATTTATTTAAAGTGCATGACAGGAATCAGAGAAGTTTAAAAATTCTCAAGTAGTATTTAAGTATTCTGACAGAATGTAACCAACGAGGATTAAATTATATGTATTTTAAAACTTGCGTTGCAATATTATTTAATAATAAATATATAATACATAATCAACAATGAAATATAAATAATAAGAAATAAATTTTAAATAATAAAATAAAAATAATAAGTAACAATATATATTATATAATAAAATATAAATAGTACAGTAGTACAGGGTGGCTCAAATGAGACCTAGTGATGTGAAACACAAAGAACTTTTTTATTTTTTAACATAATTTATTTTTTCTTTTTGCAGATTATAACTGAACTCTTGGAAATTTTAAATGAATACGTACAGTCCACAACAACGCATTAAAATGATCGATTTTTATTATTCTTCTCAACGATCAATTGTTCTGACGCAGCGAAATTATCGCCGTTTTTTTAACGTAAGATCAGCGCCCATATCTTCCATGATTACAAGTTTTGAGGAACTGGGTTCAGTTGCCGACCGTCCAGGAAGAAATGCTCATCGAAATATTCGTACTGAAGACAACATGGAAGCTGTGCAGCAGAGTGTTGCAAATGATCCATCTGTCTCAACTCGTCGCCGTTTCGGCCAATTGGGTATACCCAGAACAACATTACAGAGAATTTTAAAGTTCGATCTTAAGATGTATCCATACAAAGTTCAAATTGTGCAACAGCTTCTACCGCAAGACCCCCAACAACGTCTACAATACGCTATTCGCTTTACACAATTAGCCACATAAAATGATTTTTTAAATTATCTTTTGATGACGGATGAAGCGCATTTCCATTTAACTGGTTATGTGAATAAACAAAAATGTTTATTCACAAAAATGTTTATTCACAGAACAATGATCGACAACATTTTGCGGTCAATGGTGGAGCAACATCCTAATTTGTGGTTTCAACAAGATGGAGCCACTGTGCATACTGCTAGGCAAACTATGGACATGCTGCGTAAAATTTTTGGTGAACGGATAATTTCAAAAAATTCAGATTTTCCTTGGCCCTCGCTTACCAGATTTAACTGCGCCCGGTTTTTTTATGGGGTTATTTAAAAGACAAAGTGTATGTTAATAAACCACAGACACTTGGACAGCTCAAGCAGAATATTCGAGACGAAATACGGCGCCTGCAACCAGAAACATTACGCCGTGTAATGCAAAATGCGCTAAAAAAGAGCCAATGCCTGTATCGAGCAAAATGGTGGTCATTTGCCTGATGTCATATTTCACACATAGTCACGTAAAATGTATTTAACATATAAAAATAAATCATTTAAAAAAACCGTTATTACAAGAGTTATACGTGTAACATAACTAGGTCTCATTTAGGCCACCCTGTATAAATAATATTATTAATTTAATGTAAAGTACAGCATTTACAGCCTGTTTTTGAAAAATGTAATTATTTCGTTTTCACACGATAACTTTTAAAATTTGAGTTTCAAGCACCACAAGTGATACTTTTCGTCTATTCCATTTTGAAGAAGAGAAAGCTTTTGTCTTTCATGGGATATCATAATTGCCAATGCATTTGAGTTTCATCTAATTTCGTTCCTTTCTTATACGAGTATGTACCCGTACGTTAAATTTAAAATCGTTGGCTTTTGTTTATAAATAATAAATAAAAATATTTTTTAAGAAAACAAAATTTTTTTATTAAAAAATAAATCTTAAGGAACATAATAATTCAGTTTAGAGCAAGCACAATTAAATTATTTAAAATGTTCCAGTAGGGCAGGCATTAGTTTATCGATAAGTTATGCTAATTCGGCAATAAGATTAAGGGATTTTGACTGTTGCACTGCAGATTTTGCTTGCGACTCTTATACACATAACATCATCCTTGAGTTACTACTTCTTTCCGTAACAGTTGAAGTCTTCCCTGCATACACCGTGGCGGCATTTTAAACATTTTCTGCATTTGTAATCGTGATGATATAGGAAGTGTTGTTGATATTGAAAGTGGTGTTGATGTGGAACATAGAGATGTTTTTGTAGTCGTGGGTAAAGTTAGATTAATAAATAACACAAGAAAGTACCTTGTTCCACTTCAGAACTGTTCTCCTAGTCTACCTAGGGAGTTTAATCTATAGTGTCCTAAACAGTCTCCATTTCAGCTTTCGTAGCTCTAAATACGGGACAGCCAGTAGCTAGATGCGGAACGGCTTAAATTTGATGAAAAAAGTTTGAAACTGAGCATACGTTGTTTTACTGTTTCTAAAATTGTCCAACGTTATACGAGTACAACTAATCCTATAAGATTTTTCTTTAAAACATCATTATTTGTGTCCATTTTTGCATTTTTTTTAACAGCATTTTTTTATTTATTTTAAATTGGTTAACTTTTTTTTTTGTTGCAAAACGAAAGACTTTGCTTTATCGACTACTTGTGACGACTTCATTTAATAAACACCCAAAACGCAGAGAAAAACTGAAAGCTTTTTTCTTTAGTCACTCACATCAAAGCGATACTATGTTCCAAAAATGTACAACCATTTTCCTTCGTTCTTGTTTACGAACGAACAAACAATTTTCATTTTACAAAAACAGGCTGTTAGTGTAAATAATATAATTACAAATATATAATATAATACAAATAATAATTACGTAAGTAATGAATACGTAACAAATAGAACATAATCAACCTCCCTGTTCTCTATTCCGAGTGGAATGAAATCGTGTGGAATTAAAAAAACACTGGGAGTTGTAATTTTTTTGTCGAAATAATTAGACAATGTTTATGAAAACGCATGTTTTAGAATTTCAATACAAAATTGTCATTTTTACATTTAAATAACGTTTTAATTGAAATTAACGTTTTAAAAGAAATTATTCGGAAGTGGAACGCAGGAAATTTCCATTTTCGAATAATCAGGCATGTCACAAATTCCGTTCGGAATTGAAATGATTCCGTAGTTACCATTCCATTCGGAATGGTTTTAGCTTCTATAGATTTCGTTCGGATTCATTAAACCGAAAAAATACAAAATCACTTTTTATGTATTAAATATGGCAATATATCGACGAATGTAGCAAAATAAAAAACAGCTAATTTTAAAGTCAGCAAAAATTTTAAAAATATTTGTGTGGAAGTGCCAAAAATCAAAATACTAAAATAACAAATTCCATTTAATTGTTTTCTTTTTTATAAAGCATTTAGAAAAATGTAAATCTTTTATCAAAGGAAATTCAAAGTGGTTTCATTCCGGAAAATTTTTTCGTTGTACGTTTTCTATAGAAGCAAAATACGGAATCAATTCCACTTCCGAACGGAATTTAGCTCTGTGACATGGCTGAATATATTGCGAATTCGGAAGACGTAAAGCAGTGTATAATAAATAACAAATATTAAATAGTGAATTAAAATAATAAATAACAAGTATTAATTAATAGATAATTCATAATCAATAATTAAAAATAAATAATAAATAAATACAAAAAATATTTTTCTAAACTATCAAATTCTCCAAAGATATCGCAGTAACGTTCGCTGAAATTCTAAAAAAATCCGATTTGCTTCCCTCTAGTAGCCCTCTTTAACAATGTCTTTATTTATTCATAAAACGTTCACTAAAGGGACGCAAATCAATTTTGTTCCTTTTAGAATTCTAGCGAACGCGAACGTTCGACATCGTGGGACAGGGAAAAAATTGTAAAACAAAATTTGTGTGTTCAATTGAAATAAATAAAATATTAAAAACTTACCCCTCAATACCGCCGAAATATTTCATTATTGTACTTATTTCTTTCTTCTTCTTCGTTCAAAATTTTATTTGGCAATTAAATTTATCTATTAGATGTAATTTGGCACTAGGAACTCATAACCTAAAATTAAATGGAAATGTTAAGAAAATCTGAGTACATTTTGGTGAACTTCATTCAAATTGTACAGACATAATTTTACTTTATAACAGTGTAATCTAACAAATGAACGCCACTTGAAAAATTGTTTAATACAAACTGAAAAATATAAAAAAAGTAATACGAGCAATAATAATAATTGGCAAACTCTATATTAAAATATCAAAAAATCACATGCATTGTAAATGAGCTTTTGCAACATGTAAATAATGAAAGACTTTGGGGTTTTTTATTTCCTGAAAACTAGGCAGTGTCACTGTATAAGCTATGTGCCATATAAAAATTACATTTCCCACAGATTATAAAACGATTACGCAGTTTTACAGAAAATTGGGTTCATCCAAAATGGCCAAAGAAAATATGGGATTCTGTATAGCTTGCAAACTAGGCGACATCACTCTCATGTTATAATAATAAAAAATACAATAACAAAAAGTTAAAGTTATGTAAACTTTGTACTAACTCAACATGAAATTTAAAACAATTTCTTGTATTTAATGAAGAGAAACATTATTGGGCGTTTACAGTGGACACTAACTTAGTAGAAAGTCACAAGGAATGTTGATAACGTGCGTAGCGATGTAGATAATGTTATCATATAAAATAAAATTTTCTTTCTTAACGGTTAGAATAAAAAACATAAGCCTGAAAAAAAAATTACTTAAGTTATTTTTAAATAATTTATAATGATGAAACTCAAAATAAATAATTCTTTTTACTTAATTCCTAATGACTTTGAAAGCGAGTTGCTGAACGAATAAACAAATTTCTGTCATCCGAAGTAAAGTTTGGTTTGGAGACAAATCAGTTTAGGATATATGCCAGCTTCAGCGTCATTTTTCGTTCAGTACGAAGAAATATTTTACAATCGATGACGGAATTTTTTTTTCATATATCTATATCACCCTGCCAGAAAATCAAATCAAGAATCGTTTGAAAATTAATATCACACACAAATGAACATTGATTTCAGTCGGTTTTTTTATGAAAAGTAATGTGTTATTTTCTATTTTTTTAAAGAGTTTTTGCAGATTTTGGAAAATAAAATGCACATTTTAAAGGGGTTTCATTGAAAAATTCATGATTTTTGTAGATGTTACTCATAAATTTCTTGGCAACCTTGAGCACACATTACATTTAACTTAAACAAATTATATGTTCTAACTTAACAAACCAAATAAATTCAATTTACATTATTTTTATAAAGTTGTATTTTTAGCAATTCGATAGTCTTTAGAATACTGAAATAATTAAGTTATTAGACAACTAGGACAAGGACTAGGACGCACGTCATCAGCATTCTCTGTGTCATTCTACTGAGTAGTGTCTATTGCAAGTAAAATCTATTTAACCCACCTAATGATGAAAATGCAAATGATGATGTATAAATGCAAAAGTCTTCTCATATTTTTGTATTTTCGATAATTTTTCTGCTCGGTTAGAACGAAGTTTGCCCCACTGTAAATTTACTTGTATTATTTATTGTATTCTTTTTATATTTTTGCTTTGGCCAGCTCTCAGTTAGGATTGGAAGCTAATACTAATTATAATTATTAATGTTACTTCTTTATTGGCTTAATTATTAATGTACACATTATTTATATACATATTTACATTATGTAACATTTATTTTTATGAGCAAATATCAATGATATGGTATAATTGTAAGCACATCTGGAAATAACAATGAGTTAAAACAATGACAATTGTTCATTTTTACATCCTCTTTGTGAAAAACTTTCTACGCTTACATCTTTTTTTATTTAAGGGACTGAAATAATCTCAACATTTGATGACAAATCTGGTAGAATTATGTATTTTGAACAAATTTAAGGTTAGAAAAATGCACTTTGATTTCAAATATTTTTTTCCAAAAAATTATTGAAGTAATTTTTTCTCCATTAAAATTATTTTCAAGTTAGATCTTGAAACTTGGCAGTTTCACCCTTACTGGGAAATGCTTACACAAACCCATAAAATTCTTATATTCGGAGTCCTCTTCAAAATTGCTATAAAGTCCCATACAAAAATTATCATACTGAGGCCGCTAGATAACATACGAACCTAATTGTTGGTCCAAATTAAAAAAAAATGTTCCAAAAACGGAAATTATGCCAACATTTTAAACAAAATCGAACACGGTAAAATTTTACTAAAACTTCGAAAAAATAAAAAAAAGGAATTCACCAAATTTTGAAATTTTACCACAAAATTTCAAATTTCAGTAAAATTTTTTAAATTCACCATAAAGCCGAAAAGTCACAAAAATCAATCAATAAAAGGCGTGGAATTTTTAACAAATTCGAGGTTAAATAATTACATAAAAAATCAAGTTTTACAAATGTGAAGTTCATCAATAAAAAAAAAATTAAAATCATAAGTATAAAGTTAAAAAAATTCAAAATAAATCAAATTTGACCCTAATTTGAGAATTCACCAAAATTTGAAAATTCACTACAAAACCACTCTATAGTTCAAAAAGTAACTAACTTAATATTCAAAAAAATCTAAATATTAAAAAAACTGAACTTTTTATATAGTTGTGTAGAATATGAATCATATTTGGCCATATGGGCTTGATTCCAAACTTATAAGTTAAATAAACAAACAAAAAATATATATCAGCACTTAATATACATATACACGTTTGATAGTCGTTGCTTTTTTCTTTGTTTTAAGTTTTCAATTGGGAATAGTGAATGTTTTTCGTTTAAACATCAGATCAGAAACCAAAAAGTACTTAAAAACTAACAGTAGAGAATAATATAGCACTAAAGTATGTTTTAAAGTCCAATAAGTTATCAAATGTATGTACGTACATACATACATACATACATACATACATACATACATACATACATACATACATACATACATACATACATACATACATACATACATACATACATACATACATACATACATACATACCGTATGTACATATATATTAGGAGCTTTTAAAAAGTGGAATATTTGTACAAATTGTGTAACCAAATACTTTCGTTTTCAATAACCACAAAAGTAACAAAGCAAAATTTAATATAAAAAAAAAATTGGTTTAAAAACTTGTTTGGATTTTTTTGTGCAAGAAACAAAAAGCGATTAATAAATAAATTAAAGTCTAGTTTAGTTGTATAGACCCAACATGTGATTGAAAAATTAAAGAAATAACGAGAAGAAAGAATGTGGTTTAGTGTTGCTGGAGTGATATGAAGGAATTATTTCAATTGTCACATAAATTACAATTACGATTTTTATTGGATTGGGGTGTGTGAGTGAGCATGTATTTACACATAATTTGCTTTTTCTTGTGCCATCATCTAAGAGTAAGAATGAATTGAATGCAACGTTACCGTTGTGCGACTAGAGTAGAAATTGTCCCCTTTCTTGCTGCCTTGCCCCTTTTTTAAGACCACTGTTGTATGAGTTTTTGTTAGTTGTGCTACTTTTTGTTAATTTTTTACGTAACAATTATGGTTTTTATTTTCACAAAACGGTACACAAAATTTCATTTTATCTTAAAACTTAAATGAAAGTTTTATATTATTCTCTTTTTAAATGATTGACCATATTTTTAAGCCCCCGTTTTGTATTTTTTAAAGTTTGCAGCGGTAACGCTGATTCAATATGTTTTAGACACTAAATATATTTAAATTTACTGTTATTATTATATGTATATGTACATACACATGCATGCGAATATACATAAGTATATATATATATATATATATATATATATATATATATATATATATATATATATGATAGAAAATGTTTTTGTTGTTGTTTGTTATTATTTTATTATTACTTATATATTTACTTACAATCTACTTTGAGGAAATTAATACCAATTGCAGTAAATATGAATGCGTGAGTAAATTGACAAGAGAAAAGCAAAATAACTGTAAATTATTATAAAGTCCGATGAGACATACAAATTTTAATTTTTATTTATATTTACTGAATTATTGGGATCTTTTTATAAGGAATTCTATAATAGAGGCAGATATAGTTTGACAACTGATGGTGATTATATTGTTTTACCTTATTCTTCCCGTTACTTTTTAGACAATAACGACAACAAAATTACAATACAATGGTAATTGTATGATTTGATGCCGTTAATGTACGGCCATACTGGGCAAATATTTAACGAATTTTAACGCGTCACATATCGGATAAAATTAGATTAAATAGTATACTCATGTTTGTATGCTTCCTATTACGTTAAATAGAAATTTGTCTTAGTTAATGAATATTTGTTTACAACAAAAGAAATTATGAACTATATAGTGCTTTGGCTTATTTCATCATATATTTGTCTCTTCTAACCATAATTTTAGACTTTCTCGTGGTAGTTCCCTAATGCCTATTTCAATAAGCAATAAATCTGTTCTGCCATCGAACGGAATCCCGTTTGAACAAGATGGCCTGTTCGTGTCCAGACAACTCTGTTCTGCCATCAACACAGAGGCAAATTGCAAAATATACATGTATGCACACACCTGTAAACATCCGTACATAAACTATGCTGAGAACAAGGAAACTATCTCGATGACAAACAAAAAATTATGTCAAAGCTGAACAGAAGCATCTAAATGTATTCTCCACAATCAAGACGGTACGTAAACGGCCGAAGCCGACATAAAGTCAACATAACCCCGACCATCGTTTGTATAGAGTTTAATCTCACTAAAAGTTAGTATTTACTTCAATATTTGGAACATATGATAAGGTAATCAGAAAGTCTTAAGACTGTCTTGCCTGGTTTCACTTCACGTTAGGAGATGATTTTGTTAACATCTTTCATTAAAGTGTCAACTTTCTTGATTTTATTGTACGATCTTTTTTTATAACATTGGCTCTGACGCACCATGGAGTTCGTTGTGGAATTTTTAATTTAAATCTTTCAGGTATGTATGGATGTACATAGGTATATGGATACTGAAATTACTTGCTGTCCGCCATACGTCGATACCGTAAGTCCAAAAATATTATAGAGAATATATCGCACCACGTGCTCAAGTTAGTCATTCAAGAGAGTTCATAAATAAAAAATGTAAAATACACTTCGGTTCACTTATTTAAAGGCACAAAAGATCCCATATTCAGGAGCCGGTATCTTTTGCAATTTTTAACCGATTCCATAATTTTAAAATAGAAATGGAAGCTAGACATCTTGAGATATAAACAAAATCATGACAATGGTGGTTTCTTAACTAAGGAACCTTTTTTTGAGGAATTTATATAAAAAATCTAAAAATGTGGTATTTTTTTTTTGGTTCACTTGAATAAAGGCACTTTGTTGTTTTTATATTATTTTTAAAGTAGGCGGTAATTTTTTGTTGGGGGCGTTTGTTTATTGCAATTTATTACATCTTAGTCGATTTACAAGTCAAAATGGCAAAACAAAAAATTTTAAATCTATCGGAAAGGGCTAAAATCGATGTTTACCGTTCTGAAGGATATTCTAACCGCGCAATAGCTAAAAAAATTGGACGGAGCCCAACAGTTGTCGACAATTACATCAAGGACCGCGGGGGGTATGGAAAAAATTTTAAGGGAAGGGTTTCGTTGTCTTTATCTACGTATGAGAAAAGAAAAATCACCAGAATTGCTTCTAATTCTGCCTTATCCTTGTCAAAAATAAGAGCTCAAGCTGGAGTGCAAGCGAGCAAGTCATCAGTACGCAGAGTTATTAAGAGCTGTGAGTATCTTAAATACCAGAAATTACAAAAAAAGCCGCCACTTAATGGTCCTCGTAAGGATAAGCGTCTTCAATTCGCAAAAGACTACATGGTATGGGATGTGCAGCAAAGAGGCCATGTAAATGACTGGAAAACCGTTGTATTTACGGATGAAAAGAAGTTTAATTTGGATGGGCCTGATGGCTACAACTATTATTTCCATGACCTGCGTAAAGAAAAGCGATTTTTGAACCGACATCACAGCCGAGAGGGCGGCGTTATGGTGTGGGGTACTATTACGTACTATGGCACCATCGATCTTGAATTTCAAAGTGCAAAAATGACTGGTGCAACCTATAGAACGTTATTGGAGTCGGCTTTTCCGAAGTTCAATGAACTATTTGGTCCAATACCTTGGATATTGCAACAGGATAATGCACCTATACACAACGCCAGAGTAGTAAAGGAGTACATTGCAAGCCAAAATGTTAATATTCTTGACTGGCTACCCTATTCGCCAGATCTAAACATTATCGAAAATGTGTGGGGTTGGTTATCTCGTAAGGTCTATGAAGGAGGTAGACAATTTGATGACAAGCAGTCACTAATTCAGGCCATTAAGGATGCTTGGAATGAAATTTCGTTGGATTACATCAATTCTCTTTATCTGTCAATGAAAACCCGTATATTTGAAGTTATTAAAAACAAAGGGGGTTGCGCCCATTACTAATAATTCTTTAATAAAGCAAATAAAGCTGTTTTTCACTAAAGTTAGTTAAAGTGCCTTTATTCAAGTGAACCAAAAAAAATACCACATTTTTAGATTTTTTTTATAAATTCCTCAAAAAAAGGTTCTTTAGTTAAGAAATCACCATTGTCATGATTTTGTTTATATCTCAAGATGTCTAGCTTCCATTTCTATTTTAAAATTCTGGAATCGGTTAAAAATTGCAAAAGATACCGTCTCCTGAATATGGGATCTTTTGTGCCTTTAAATAAGTGAACCGGAGTGTATGTACAATTGGCAAGAAATTTTTTAAACAAATGTGCTTAGTTAAAAAGAATAAACATTAAAAAATACAAGTTTAACTAGAGAAAATTTAAGTTTAATTATCTTTCCCCCATGAATTTGCCGCCAAGATATTGCGAATATTGATTAAATTTTTATTCAACTTTTTAATACGTAAGTTTTTTGTTTTGTGTAACTAAACATTCAAGCATACCTATGAGAAAACGTGCACTTTAAGGGCAGTGTGAGCTTTTATCAGGTCTTTAAAACAATGTGTGTTTTAAAATATTCGAATAAAATATGCTGATATTTTCATATAAGGACAATCACTAAATGTATTGTTTATTTTCTTAGATTTTTATACTATTTCTAAAATTATAATTTGTAACATAGGCACGTAACTTATTTTTTATAATTTTAGTTTTTAGTCACGTGTAGAATTAAAAGATTATCACAATAACAACAAAATCGCTATACGTACATAAGTATGTATGTATATTTCAAACAGTAGCAACAACAACAAAAAGTTTCTGACCGACAATGCACTAAAATTTATATATTGGATATTAACAACAAAAACAATTACACTGCACCAGACAAGACACCATATAAAGAGAAAATAAATAAACTTCCCAAAAATTTACATCTGTCCAAACGAAAACAACATTTACCATTAAAATATACCTGTGTAGTGGTGCGCCTGTTAAAAAGTTGATTTGTTTTAGTTACTGTTTTTAATATTAAAAAAAATAATTGAGCAATAGTGAGAGAAGGCAATAGCTAATTTTATTTTCCAGACAATCTCAAATTTTACGTTTTTGTGATGGCTACAAATTTATTTCTTTTTCACAGTTTTTGTTTTGGTTTTTTGTTCCGTATCTTTCGGATTTTTTACTCTCTACGACACAACGTTCACGTTTCTAATAAACTGCTATGAACAAAACATATGTATGGCTACCAACCAACCTGCATTACAAAAACAACTTGCCAGTCATTTTTATTTTTATTATTTAAAACTTTGATTTCTTTTATAGTTGATTAGGGTTGAGCAAAAGCACTTATAAAAGTAAGAAAATTACTTTTTTATACTCCAAGTATGATACGTAACTTTGAATTAATTTTATATGTATGTAATTATTTTTCCGACCTTTTTACTTTTATCTAGAATATTTAAATTGCTACCTTAAACAAAAAAATCGCCTTATTAATGTTGAAATAAAACAATTCAAATAAAAACACGGATGTCAGGTAATGCTGTTTACTTTAGAAATAGGGGAAATTAAAGTTCAAAGAAGTTAAGCAACATAATTTCAATTAAAAATTAAAATAATTAATTTCATGGATATTATTGTATGCCACCTCTCATCCCATCCAAAGCTTTGAGAACTAGTCTTGTTTAATCTCCGTCAAGGTATTTATTTCTATAAAAATCATATCTTCAGACGAGGAATTGTGTATCTGGTATTTGATATTCAAACACTACTTTTTTAGTACACTTGCTATCAATTGATCACTTAAAGAAAATGAGTTTGATACGTATGACAAATGTTTTTCAGATTGGAGGCTGCGTTGTAACATATGTTGGTCACGGTTTTGGTTCTTAACAATCTAGAGCAGTCGAGCACCTGAGCACGGGATATTTTTAAGGATTTTTATTGCTTGATATATATAACATAAGCTTCTGTTTCGTATGTTTACGGAAATTTATAAATATGTGAACCATTTAATATCTCAGAGAATATACAATATATTTTTTTATGTCAGGTACACCTAGTAGTGAATAAATGTAAATGAATTTATAATAAAAAACAAAGTTGTTAGGTTGTACATAATTGTAACCGTATATGTATTAATCAGATTTCATATGTTAATATTTTATGGTTTGTGCTTTTGTGGTATTAGAATTTATCTCATGTAGGACTTCATCGTGCATAACGTTAAAACAAACAAAAAATATTATTCGGTTTTTAAAAAAGTTCATATCAGAATGGTTTATTTGAAACAAAACCTTTTAAACCAAATTTCCGATTCGTAAGTTAAGTATCATCTAATTCGTTCGAATGTACAGAAGAATTGTATATGAAAGTAGAAGAGCAAAAAATAGTGAAAGATTTCTTCTATTTGGTTTGATTTTTAAAATTTTGTTATTTCTTTTATTTTGTTTTAAAAATTGTTTATAAGGTAACGCAAATATATCTTCGATCCCGGAATTGTAATGTGGGAAGAAAACCGTGAACTTGTTTCTTCAGCTTAGTTTTATTACAACCAATTTCATACTAGAGGGGAGAACGAAATACGTGAAATAGTCATTGTATGTATACAAACAAAGGTGAAAACGTGTACATCGTATCAAATTTAGGAAATAATTTAAACGGCTAGGTACTGCCCGTGTTTGGTATTCAAATTTTCTCTTTGCATGAGTAAAACGCATTAGCTATCACCTATCCGTTGGGCACCGTGATTTACAGATATAATTAAATAATTGAAATAATACGGTTTATTTGCACTTACCCTCAATTAATGAAAGATGCAAAATATATACTAATTGAATAACAATATTTAACAAAAGTTGAAACTAATTTTTTATTTCAAAAAAACAAACGCATTTTGACACAAACTTTGGTTTTCATTTTTGTTATCAATTCTGATTATTAATATGAGGGGTCGGGTAATTATAAAAAAAGAATTTTTCGAATGAATACAGTTTAGTATAACTAAATAGTCTTTTAATCTATGTACATATGTATGTAATCAATCTTTTTAACAACATTGTAGTTTATTGAAAAAAAAAAACAATATAAAAAATAAGAATATGCTCGACATAAGTTGTATACACACATACATATGTACATATCACACGTATGCAACCATAGTGCATTAACGCAAAACTTTTTATTTTCACTTTTTAGGAAAAAGCGACATAAAGTTTTTATATCTACCCACCGTAAATAGTTTGCGTAGTTTTGCTCACTCTATTTTATTTTTTGTTGAAAGTTATCATTTAAATACATGTACTACGTATGTACATACCTTCTACCTGAAATCAATAAGTTTTTTCTTTGCTTCTACTAGAAAATTTTAAAATTTGGTTTAATACACTATTCTTGCACAAGTGCGATATGTAGTTATATACGAAAAAGTTGATCATGATTAAATTTATGTTAGGGATTTAAAACTACAACATTATAACGATATTACCAAGGTTAAAAAATTACTAAGGCATTAATAAGAGATAAGAAAAATTTAAATACATATGTGTTAGACCGCAGAAAAGAATGGTTTGTTTTAGGCACGCAAGACTGCCAGTGATCACGTAATATGTACAAACACCAAATGATTTTATGCTTGTAAGCTTATTTACACACATGCTTTGTATATTACAAAAACAGGTATCTTTATACATCTAGTGATGGTGAACAGTTATTATTAATCTATTAATTTATCATATGATTAATCGAACCGAGTGCAATTAATCGGAAAAAATAATCTATTAATTTAGCTAATGTTAAAACTTATCACAAATAACATAAAAAATTATTTACAGTATTGGATAAAATATTAAAAGTTTAATAAAATTCTCTCTCTATTACTTGTTTAAACAGAATCACAAAATTGTTTATTGTATAAATGACTACAGAAGAAGAAACGTAAGTCTGCAGAGAACATATATATATTTCAATATTTAAAAAAATCAAACCATATAGAACAGCATTCAGGGGAGAATGTACCAAAGAACTTCGATGGAATGATAAAGATTTTGTTTTGTGAAAATTGGTTTGATATTAAAATAGAATTAACCGAGATGAAACAGAAATATGTACATACAATGCCTTCCGCAAACCGATGGTTGGCTGAAGCAAAATGCATGATACGAAAGATTTCAATCACAAACAGTTTAAAGTGGTGCTTCGTTCTAACAAAAAAAGAGGCAATAACATGAAATTTTAAAATATTCTTATATTCTATGTCTGGATTAAAATAGATGATGTTTACAGTGGACACAAAATTAGTAGAAAGGCACAAAAAATGTTTCTAACGCACGTAGCTGCATAGAAAATGCATTCCATTCTGCTAGTTGTCCAATAAAATTTTAGGAACAAATATAGTTTATTGCAGCAGCTCCAAAAAAAGAAAACAGTTTCTTAGGAGGTAGAAAAGTAATTTTCGGAGTTACGGACCCCCAAATTTTGTATCTATCATTGTATCTATTTGTATAAATTATAATTTGTACTAGCTGACATATACTTGCGTAATGAAATTTAACCCATTGACGGACATTTGATTATAAGTTATTTGTTGTTGGGTATTTTGTCCAATTGCCGAAAACATGTAATATTTATAAGAAATTTATGGTGTAAACAGGCTTAGCTTAATAAAAATTCCTTGCATAACCGGCATTCGGCCGTGCGCAAGGATTTTCTTCTCTATGATATGACGACCACCGGCTTCGCTTACTAGAGATTCCCTGTATAAAAGGCCTTCGGACGGGTGCAAAGATTTTCTCTATGATATGACGATCACCGGCTTCGCTTACTAAAGATTCCTGCATAACCGATCTTTGTTTTCGTTTTGGAAAGCTACTTAAAATGAGACAAAATATTTTGGTTTGAAATCATAAAGAAGGTTTACAATGGGTTAAATTCTTGTTGGGATGTGTAATACGTTCGGTAAGAAATTTTATAAGCTCTCAGAAGATACCCATTTTTTCGCTTTCATTTTGAAACATCGCAAATTATATATAAAAACTTCGGGTGTGCGTAGTTCCGTAAATAGATGTTGCCGCTGGTTTTTTTACTTTACCTTATCTTCCGAATATAACGCTCTCTAACCCGTGAGCCCTAAACTATATATAAGCCACATTTTAACTTTTACTGTATTCGTTGTTATGATATCAAACAAAATGTCTTTCTTAACATAAAGAGACAAAAACGAACTTAAGCCAATCAAATAAATTACTTGATGTTCGACAAATGCCAAACAGTAAATTAATTATTTTATCTTCCTTATTATACCTGATTTTTTTTTAATTTTTATATATTATAGATACATACGTATGTACATATTTATATACTCATGTACTATTTAAGTAAGTTTTTTTTTGTTTATTTTGTTAGTTTTTTATAAAAATGCTTTGTACCAGTGAATTTCAATGTATGTATAATTGTTTCTGTTATTCAACTAATAAAACTATTAAAAGATATTCTTAAAAGTTTTAATACTAAAATTAGGGTAACAAAAGTTAAATTTTGTTACTACGATTTTGAAAAAAATACTCACAACTCAAGACAATCTCTAACGACCTCGAACATTTCTTTTGCATCCTGTCTTTTTTAAGAAAAATATCGTTGTCTTTTCACGTTACTTGCATCGTTTCAACTAAAGAGGAATACTTTTATTAGTTATAGCAGGGCGCATACGAGCAAATATTAGTTTTGTTTCACCCACACAATCTTAATCCGAGTTCTGGTGCTGGTACATTTAGAATTATGTATTGGATTTTTTGTGTTGCGCCTGCTTTTTATTAGGATCCGATATATAATATATGAGGAACACAACTCTACTTTTAACCTATTTCTTATAATTGTTTTACCCTCTCTTCGTCTACGCACTGTAGAAAGAACAGCATGACTTTTTTTCGGACAATTGCTGATGAATCATCGCTAAGTGTATTTAATTCGCTCATTAAATAATTTGAAAATGTCGCGTTTGGTGCAAAACTATTTTGTCCTCGTTCCTGTATTGCTGTAACCGTTTCATGCATATTTTTCGCCATATGTATTGCAACTGACTGATTACTCCCAACTTGCTGTCGACGTCGTGTTGCTTCAGCTTGCCGTTGTGTTGATAAGGCTGGTGTTAATGGTGAAAAATGATCTTGGGCTACAAAGGAATGTATCAGATACTATTAGTTTATTTATCTTGCCGATTTACATTTTTTGTTTATACTTACAATTACTGTCCCACACCTCTTCAAAAGCAATATTTGAAACTGTTTGGTGATTTTTCTTTTCTTCAGTTCGGTCCACAAAGGTCATATTATTATAAAATCTCCATTTTGGAACTTCTTGTCCAGATTTTGTTTTTGCTCTATTAACGTAGCCACGAAATTGTATTCGGAGATTTGTCCATTTTGCGTTTAAATCATCTGGGGCATATTTTGAATCAAAATGTTCAGCAATATTTCGCCAGGCGCAGTCGCGCAATATTTTGTTGTGGTAACCTTCGTCGCCAGCATCCCATAAACACTTTTCAGCTTCAACCAAAGAAATTAATTTGCAAATATCTTTTTCCTCCCATTCTTTTACTACTCTTGGTTTTGCACGGCGTCTTTTATTTACCGGGACGTCACTTCTATCACTATCACTTTCCATTTTTTGTAATTATTTTTTTTTTTTTATTTACATAGGTATAATTAATTATTTCAGCTTTGTGTTTTAATTTTATTTCATTAAACATAAGCTACAGCTGTTTATTTACACTACTTCTTGACTAGCGTCTAATTTGTTCGCACAAGGAGAGAGCGGCAACGGAATAACGAAAAAAATTGGTCGTGGTCTTTCGTGTATCCTCCACGTGTAGATGTTTCTGTTCAGTTCGAGCATACATTTTTCTTTGTCATCCAGTGTTTATGTGGGGGTGCTTATAGACGAGCGCACACACACATATTTTTTATTTTGCCTGTGTGTTTTTGCATGTGTGATGGCGGAATAGCGTTGTGCGAAAACGCTTAAAAGAAAATCACAAACATTTAGCGACTTTTTCTAAAACACAAGTAAATTATATCATAGGGCACTGCTACACGTTCAATATATATTGTGATATTTTAATGGATTGATGGACCACGAGCGTATGCTACATGTTCAATATTTATCGCGTCAGTATTTTCGTTATAACAAGTGCAGATCGGTTATTAAAAAAATGTCGCGAGAAAACAAAAACATGAGGTAAAAAATCTTGTAATTGATTTTTAAATTCTATTTGTGTGAATTTGTTAATAAAATGTAATGGCGTAATATTTCTATGATCACGTAAACATTTTTGTCAACATTAATTTCAATAATATAATAATAAAAATTCTCTGAATTTAGCCAAGAGCACTAACCAACCTTGACTGGACCTGCAACTCTAAGATCAATTGATCGGCATATAAAATAGTGCAAGGTGAAGCCTAATTAGTTAGGTTTTGATTACGTGTTTTATTTTTCGTATAAAAATACGTGTATTACATTGAATAATGAGTAATAATGAACAAAAAAATTTACGCAGGAATGAAATAGTCTTTATTAAGAAACCGTGTAAACCACAACTTAACTATAATGAAAATGAGATCATATTTATTTGTATTACTACTTTCGCTTTTTAATTTTTTCGAACAGTTTGTAAGTTTATACAAAACTTTTTGGAGAAGTATTTGCACCACACCAAAAGCATTGCTATAATGGTTATTACTATCAAAATCTTGTTTCACGATATCCCCAACATGCTCAAAAAACCAATGGATATCATTATCACCGCCCAACAACACAAAAGCAACCGGTAAACCAAGAAAAGTCTTATAAGGATATTTGTAGTTTGGTGCATAACGATGAGTTCACAAATCCTGGAAATGTTCCAAAATGTCAATATTAGATATCTATAATTTATTTGAAAGAGCAATTTTAAAAATGATAATGAGAAATAATCCATAAACTTATTCTATAAAATAATTTTAAACTCCGCTTAACCGGCACTGCTGGAACCGGGGACGTGTCGGTTACGCGAATAGATGTATAACACCAAATACCATTAGAAAAATGTTCATTTTCACCAAAAAATCGCATCGAATATTTAAAACAAATTGTTCTTGTTATTTTTACTGTAGTGACGGTTAACTGAAACTGACGGAAAGTCGGTTAATCGAAGTTTTAAAGTACATATAATTTATAAAAAAATTAAGTAATAAACTACAATAACAAAATTTCCTTTTAAATAGCGGTTAGCAGGGAGCTCTTAGGTTGTTTCTATACTAAAAACCTCTTAGATTATCTAAATAATTAAATAAGTTATAGAAATTAAATTTTTTTAAGCTTTGGTCAAAGCCTTTTGGTATTTGTGAGAAATTTCCAATAATTTTATCTAGCCCCCAACAAAATAAATGCCTACTTCGAATAGCGTTCAGTGATAATAACTTTTACTTCGTTCATACGCACGTTTTATTTGCAAAGAAACACTATTTCCGAATACTGAACTCACTGTTTACACGGCACAGAAATAAACAATAATATGGCAAAAGGTGGCAACGTTTTGCACCTTATCTGCAAATAATAGCTGTGTTCATTTACTAAAAAATTGTACAAATTTGTAGCAATTGTTACTAGAAAGCGTTCATTATCCCAAAAAATTTGCAACGAGAGAGCGTCGAAAGAGCGTAAAAAATTAAGAGACAGAAAAATTCTTGCAAGTTTTTACAAGTAAAATTTATACTTGTAATAATTATTCAAACAGCTGTTTTGCGATTGTGTTTACAAAACAATATTTCTAAATTAAGCGGAAAATAAAAATATTTTGAAAAATTTAAGAAATTGTAAACTATTAAAACGATAAAAAGTATTAAAAAGATACATTTATATTTGTGTAACTTAGGAACAACCACAGGGTAACCAGAGGTGAAGACTTTGACACATAAAAAATAAAAAACTCAGTTTTTTATACTATGGGCTCTGTTAGAAAGAGACAAATATAGCTTTTTGTGACGAAATACAGGAAAAAATACAGGAAAACACAGCAAGAAAATCAAAATAAAAACAAAAATCTAAAAACAAAACTAAGGCTCTGAGGGAACGAGACGGATAGAGAAAAAGATCACTATACTGTCGTTTCACCTCTGTTTACTACTTTGTGGAACAACAGAAGCAAAATAAGATGTCTAAACCTGTGGCACAGGGTAACCAGAGGTGAAGACTTTGACACATAAAAAATAAAAAACTCAGTTTATTTTACTATGGGCTCTGTTAGAAAGAGACTAATATAGTATTTTGTGACGAAATACAACAACAAATACAGGAAAACACGGCAAGAAAATCAAAATAAAAACAAAAATCTAAAAACAAAACTAAGGCTCTGAGGGAACGAGACGGATAGAGAAAAAGATCACTATACTGTCGTTTCACCTCTGTTTACTACTTTGTGCCTGTGGTTTTAACCATAGACTACTAATTAGACGCGACAACTCACAACAACATTACCTCGATTATATAAGAGAGATAAAAAACCTTATTGTTTCTAATTAAGCTATCTCTTTCATGTAATCGGGTTAATTTAAAATTTTGTACGTAAAAACGCATGACACCTGATTACGAGCTTTTTCAAATGTCATTGTTGAGTATTCTGTTTATATTCTGTGGTTTTAACTGCCTCTGAAATGTTTTTGTTTTTTTTTCTTTAATTTTCACAGACCAGTTGTTATTTTTAGTGTTGTAAATATTATGAGTACGCAACTACTCGGTAATTTACACTAAGCAGGCAAATAATTCAATTAGTTCAAATATATATTTGCAAATAAATTTAAATTAATACATAATTTATTAAATTACTTTTCTACTGCTTTTGATATTTTATTTTGGATAAAGCTTTTTATTACAATAAAAATGAAAATTGCTTAAATTTGTTTCCTTTAAAAAATATATTTAACCCGTTTTTCGCCGGCTGTTTATTATTATTATAGTTTGGAAACGATTGCTAAGGCGGAGCATTAATGTTAGACAATAACGAACAAAAATTCTCCTTTTCAACTCACATTTGTTTGCGCTTTAACGTAGTTTCTTATTAGTGTTTATTTACATAAATAGTTCGTCATAAAATCACATTACAAAATATTTAATATTATATAATTATTATAATAGGTTCATTCGAGTACTTTTTTAGTAGAGTTTAGTAACTGAGTAAATTTTTCAATTTACTCTCTCAAAATAAATTTTGTCCAAAAAGTACGAGAATGGAAATTTAGTAAAATTTATCCAACAGCTGATTGAATATGAATGCAGTGTTGTAAAAAATGTATATCTTTGACTACTCGACTCTTTTTGTTGTTCGTACTCGGTACAGAACAATTTATTGTATACAATTCTTACGAAAAAAACGTAACTTGTGTTGCTTTATAAGTTTTTTTATTTTATTTATATTGTAAGTTTTTCCGGAATAAATTTGTTAAATAGTTCATTAGTATGAATATCCAATTACTAGGTTCCGAAGTATTCATCACTTCTACAACACTAAAGAAGTAAATAAACAATGAAACAAAATAATTTTTTTTCCTAAATCCTAATTAAACTGCTGTGGAAAGAGTAACTTAAGCAAAAAACACCTAATCTTGTATGCAAACGTAAATTAGTACACTTTACTGTTTTCAAATCCCTATTTACTTGTGTTTGCTTTAGTTTTCCTTATTTTCACAAAAATTTTAACAACTCCGTAAAAATTTTTTGTTTGTTTACATTTTAAAACATGTTTTTTTCAGCCGACTAAATTCTACTAACAAAAATTTCTTTAGCAGATTTTGCAATTGCTCCGTCATCGAACTGTCATTTTACGCTCTCAAACTGTGTTCTCATCTACTAAACTTTGTGTACTCGAACGCAGTTTAGTAAAGTTTAGGCATAATTATTGATAATTATTGGGTTCTCGAACGAAGCTAATAATAACGCAATAAGGTGTCAAAATAATAATATCTATTAACGCATGCTTATTCTAACACGCATTAAAAACCCCATTTTATGAAAATCGCTTGGAAAATAAATCACAAAGTTGGAAATAAACATTTCTGCGACCTTATTTCAGGCCGCTGGCCTGGCGAACCCCTGTCCTAATTTGCAACCTATGGGATGGCATAGGTGCTATTCCGGTGGTGCCTATGCGGTCGCATAGGGGCGCTGGTCTGGCCGCTTAATGTCACAGCCGTGGTTGGACCTCCGTGAGATTGAGCCAACGTTGGCAGGTGCTCACGTAAATCTAATCATAATCTGTCACGACATAATTTTTCCAAAAAATACAGGGGTAGTTATTGAGTACTCATATATACCTATACATTACAACACTACTTTAACTTGAAAATTTTAGCTAGTAAAGTGTTCATTTAATTTTTCACATTTTTGAGAGTAATTTTGGAAAATTTCTTGTTACTCTCTCGTTGCTCATTTTTACTAGTAAAGTAAATGAACACAACTAATGGCGTTAGAAACTTATGCGGCAACTTGTCACGTTTTTATTTCCAAATAAGATATGCGCATAAGCGAGGTATGTAATGCATTTGCTAGGCATGGAATTCAAGATACGAGTACATTTTAAGAACTCGGTGAATCTTTGAACTTCCCTCTTAGTCAATTAACAATGCCGCTCTCCATGGCTATAAGATTAATCTGTCAACCGCAAACGCAAACTCTAAACAGCAACACAACCAAAATCGTAATCGAGTAATCACTAACGTCTACCAACCCCTACAAAAACACCTGACCTACGAGCTTTACCTATTCCTACTCGACAGATGGCTACTTGATAAACAATAAAACATACAAGAGGTTTACCTGCTACCGGCTCACATGAGAAGTTGATACTAGATAAACAATAAAATACCAACAAATTAAAAACTACTCGGAACGAAAAATGAAAAGTTACGGACATTAGAATTTGTGATGACAACATTCCCGTACATAGATTTCTTGCACCGCATGCAAATGGGTGGACTGATGAGGAATGTATATAATTAAGTCAGTAGGAAATATAAAATTCTCTTGGGATAACCATATTTCTATTGATGTAAATGAAATGGTTTCTCTTGAGAATGTTATAAAGGGTCAGGATTTTAAAAGCTTATTTACCTGTAAAGAAGTATTTTTCTATAAATTTGCCGCGTGATTCATATACTGAAGGTTGAAAATCCTTCTGATTTTTGCTGCATTAGTGAGTACCCATTTGGAGATTATTATTAAACAGTAAATATATTATCTTAAGCGATATGGCAAGATTGACTGAAGATGTTTCATTGTATTTTACTGAATCCATGCGGCGGAACTAAGATTAGTGTATTAATATTTGATGCCTTTTGTAAAGCATATGACTGCTTTCCAATATTCAACCATACTCTGATGTGATCCAAAGTCGGAGGGGTGTTCGGCAGGGCTATATTTTGGGGCAATTCTTATACCAAGTGACAAAATCGAAAAGATTGAAAGAGACCTAGTGCAGGTTGTAGACAAACTTTTAATATTAATAAATTCGATTTCACCCTCCAAATCGAAAGTTATTGATAAAAAAAGATTTTTTTTGCAACTTCGTGGACAAACAAATTGTGAACTAAGTCATTTTTGCACCGATATTGAAAATTTAAACAGCGTTGTAGAGAAAAGTCATTCTTTCTTAATACGTTTAAACTAGTTTGAATCGACCAATATTTCAAGGAATTTGGTAAAAAAAATTTATTTTAAATTTTAATTTCACCACAAAATCGAAAAACTGGTATAAATCAATTTAAAAAATAAAATCAAAATCAAAAATTTTACAAAACCAAATTTACTAAATTTTGAATGTTCACCACGAAAATTTTAATTTCAACACAATTTTGTAATTTAGCCAAAAACTCACATAAAATTAATATTTTATGAGAAATTTTAACAAAATCGATATTTAATAAACATATAAAAACACAAATCAAAAATTCACCCGATTCCCAAAAATATTAAAAATTTCACCAAAAATTTAAAAGTTTACCAAACTATTTAAAAATCGTACAAATTATAAATATTTATCAAAATCTCACTTAATCTGGAAAATTAAAAAAAGTTGTTACCATAATTTGGGAATTCACCAAAATCCGAAAGCTCGCCACAAACCCAAACTATAGTCCAATAATTTTATATTACAAAAATATGATAATTTTCCAAAAAATCTAAATTAAAAAAAAAGCTGCACAAAAAAATTAATAACAAGTTTAAGTTTTTTTTTCAACTTGAAATTCACAATTTCGCGAATGCACCACAAAATAAAAAAAACGGAACTTTTACCATAAAAATGCCAAAACAAACCAAAATTCACCAATATTTGAGATTTTCACCACAAATTCGAAAAACTGAAATGAAATAATGTAAATGCTACAAAATCGATATTTAAAAATAAGCGAAAATTTTACCAAAAATACCACAAAACCACAACTCTAAATTTTGGTATTTTACAACAAATTAAAAATGTTACACCGCATGTAAGTATACAATAGGCGAAAAAAATCATTCGAAACTTTTATTAATATCCACCTTTATTTATGCCTTAAAGCAATGTTAATATACACTAAGAATCATTTGCCAACAATTTCAACTCCTGACTTTGTTGATTGGGCGCAGAACAGGTATTGGAGTTTGAATCCTTTGAAATGCAAGGTGATAAAACGAATATCCGTAATAAGAACGAACGAAAATAACCAGAAGATAGCACGTAGCCGAAACCGGGTTGATCCACACCAAAATTGACAAGGGATGACGGAATTTCTTACCAAATACCTATATCAAATCACCCTGTCTGAAAATCAAATAAAGAATTATACATATATTTGAATTAAAGCAAATTCTATTTTATGTAAGATTTTTTAACATTAAAGCCCAGGCACACATGGACATTATTTTGAAACTTTCTTGATTTTTTATTTGATATTCCGACAGGGTTTTTTGATGTAGAATTTTGGAACGAATTTCCGTCATCCCATGTCAAGTTTGGTTTGGAGACAAACCGGTTTCGGCTATGTGTCATCTTCAGTCATTTTTCGTTCTACCTAGGGCTATTATATATCATCTATACAACGGATTTGTCGACAAGCCCACATACATATACATCAACCTTTGCAGACGACACTGCAATTATAAGTGTCAGTAATGATCCAAAGGATGCATCTGAAAAGCTACAGTCCCATATTCATAAGCTAGAAGACTGGCTAAAACAGTGGAGAATAAAGGTAAATCCATCAAAATGTGCTCATGTAACGTTTTCCTTTAGAAGGCAAAATTGTCCACCAATCACAATAACTAATACCACGGTTCCAGCGGAAACGCACGTTAAATATTTAGGTATCCACCTAGATCGGCGCCTAACTTGATCCCGTCACATTGAGGCAAAAATAACGTCCATAAAGCTTCGAACAAATCAACTGCATTGGCTAATAAGTCCTAACTCAACTTTGGCTTTGGAGTATAAAGTCCTTTTATACAAATCCGTTATAAAGCCAATATGGTCATATGGTATTCAGCATGCCTGTGCATAAAACATCCAGAAGTTACAGAGAAGACAGTCTAGGATTTTACGTCATATCGTATGTGCCCCCTGGTACATCTTAAAGTTCCCACTATCCACGAAGAAGTTAAAACGTACACTTCCAAATACGTAAACAAACTAGTCGCACATCCCAACACTCTAGCACGCAATTTATTGCAATTTGACAGCCACCAGAGACTAAAAAGAACTGCCACATTCAGCCTGGTGAGGCGGCTCTTTCTACACAATAGAAGATAGATTTTTAAGATTTGAATACAAAAAATTAGTTATTACATTGGTACTAACTAGTAAATAATAATTTAGAAATAAGATTTGAATACTTATTGTGAATTTCTTTTAATAGAAAGATTCAATAAAATAAAATACAGTATAAAAAAAATCGTTCTGAACGAAGGGATGACGGAAATTCGTTCCAAAATTATTTTGAAACCTTCAGGAGAACATATTCATTGGTTTGTTCAAGAATGCTGTTATTCCATATCTTGGACATAGGTTTTCTTTTTAAATATCTCTACAGATATTTTTTAGGATATGGGTAGTAATATTCTCGATATTATGCTTTCCTATTATTTATTTTATTTATTTATTTATTAATATAATTTCACGTTGGTAGTCTTATTAAATATAAATATTTTCACCTAAATTCGATGGAACACAAATTCTGTTGGGTTATGTGCACAAAAATACGTTATTGTCCCTATGTGTACATTAACAAAACGCAGTAAAAATTGGCCAACAACTTATAATTAAAAATATTTATTTATTTTTCTTTAACCTAAGACTAATATTTTATAAGCATATTTTGAAAAAAGTTGCACATTTTTTATAGACAATAGCAATATGTTTATATATAATTTTTTTTATTTTGTTTCTACATTTTTCTGCAAATTTATTACGTGGAATTCAGTCGTCTATTTCAGTATTTCGAAAAAAATATTTTCGTCAAATTCAATACATGTGCTGAATTGTATAAATATAGGCAGAAATGTTTGATTTTAATTTATATCTTACAAAAGTGTTCAGAACCATCATAATTACAATCATTCATGAAACTGATCCCAAAGTGGTTCCGTTTCTGATGAATCATAAATGAATTTAACACGTAATTGTCATAATATGAGAATGATGGAAACTATTGAATGCTTTCAAATTGGTATTACTCAGCAGAAAGCAAATTAATAAGTTTCCTAACCGACCACGGATTATTGTGCAATCCAAATCTGAATTAAGTAAACCATAAAATTAATTATAAAGTCACATACGTCTTTAAAAAAGTTAGAAATTGCTACTTTTTTCGGTGACCCTGATTTCCTAAAAACAATCTGGAAATAAATTCTTTATTTCCGTTTAACTAGAAAAATACAACTTTAGGCTAAACTATTTAATAAAATGAATTTATTAATTGGCAGAATAATAAACGAACCTAAGCCTGAAATAAATTAAAAATTTTTTAGTTACTTTTATAGGTACACAGCAAAATACTTAATACTTAATATTGATGCATTATACATATTTTTATATCAATTTTTGTGATCAGTCTAGAAAAGCCTTTTCTGTACAATATAAAAGACACAGGCCAAGAAGAATGCAAATGCAAAAAACAATAACATTTTGTCGGTGCACTCACGTCTTCCATATTTCTTAAGCAATTTTCCAGATTGCGAAATTGAGCCAGCTGTATTTTGTAATTCATCTCGAGTAGCTTCAACATTTTGCGAGGAAGCCACTAAGTTTTCCAAAGTGACGGCACTCTTTTGTGTTGTCTCAGATAGATGTCGAGAAATCGCCAACATTTTTTCAGTAACATTATTTTCTTGTGAAACTAGGCTACCGTGGTTGTGCCGAGTCGTTCCACTACTTCTACCGCCAGCAACATTATGCCGTTGCCTTAAGTCCGTTTCTCCTGTTAAGGCCATTAACTCTTCGCGATTCGCTTTTTCTATTTCTAACATAGTAGCTACATTAGCTTTACGGAATGCTTGTAAGACTTTTGAAAACTGTTCTCTTTGAGTGTCAACTTCTTTTAACAAGGCCGGATCACCGGTATCCCTTGCCCAATCATTTAAGCGATCAATATTTTTTCTTAGGGCAGATAGCTTAGCTCTACCAGCTTCATTCAAAATTTCCAACTCCTGTATAGAACCACGATATGAAATTATATCCTTAAAATGGATTGCAAGTTATAATTAAGTTTTTAATTATTTATACCGAGAATAATTTACCTGTATGATGGCCTTAGCCTGTAAGTTATTATCTATCAACTCCTGTCTTATCGAATGTAGCGTATATTTTTCTATTTCCATCATGTATTTTATTTAGTGTTGCTAGCTAATTATTATTATTTTTCAAACAAATTAAATCTAGGAAAATCAGCATAATAAAACAATAACAACACATCGACACGTCTAACACAGTTATATATAATATATTCTATTGTGACACTTCTGCAGTTAAATAGAAACAGGGTTGTTCTACTTAAATAGAAACATTAATCGCTTGTGGGGCGTTACTATTAGACTGAAGAAATAAATATATTCAATTTCGTGTTTTATAGATGTTTCCACCGAGAGAAAAACAATTGTTTTGAGAAAAACATTTCGAAGTGTTTCCATTGAGCTGTTCGAATTTTTGAATTCAATTTGATGTTTTGTTTTCTTATAATATAAAAAACAAAATTTTGTTTTCAACAAAAATTTATTGTTTATTCAATGAAAATTGCAAGATGCCGTTAAGGCTGTGATAAATAATGTGTGTAATGATAATATGATGGCTATAATGGTGTAATTACTCTTTAAATTATACAATATAATAATTTTTTAAGAGAAGTTTGGTTTTATTGTTATATTTTGTATCTTTTTCTTCGAAAACAAAATGAGCGCAATTATTTGTTTATACATACCAATAATATAAGCAATAACAGTGCTGTACAGATAAATATGGTTTGGAACAAAACAATTAGTTTGAAATGTTTTGTTCATATGAAATAAGTATGGGAAAAATTGTAGCAAAGTACATGTTTTGAGCAAATAAAGTGTTTTGGGAAAAAACATCACAGTGTATTTCAATTGAAAATTTATTTATAAATAAAATTTTGTCAGAAAGCAATATGAAAAGGCTTAATTTAATTAATAAAAAGATGTTTATCTTGTAACCACTTATATAAAATGAAACCTATTAATAATAGAAACAATACAACAAAATCAAATATGTATTGATAATTTAAGTCTGTTGTTCTGCCGACGTTTTCCTTTACTTTATGTAAAAGGTTGACTGTGTTAGACTTTATAGTACAAGTGCTAAAAGATGGAATTCGAAATTATAAGTTTTGCGACTGTTAGTCGCAAGCATTTAGCAATGTAACCGCTAAGTGAGTGTTTTGAGTTTAAATACATAATGTGAACTTGAAAACATTGCTTCGACTACCGTTTTTTTTTTACTTTTTAAATTGTCGATTTAAGAGTACGTTACAGTCTATAAGCATAGTCTTCAGATACAATTCGTGAAGGATCGTAAAATTTCGATGAAAAAAATAGTTAAAATGAGGTTTTCTTAAATTTTTAATCTAATATCACAATATTTTTCAAACGATTTTTAGACGCCTTTCATGATATATCATTAAGTTACCTTATTTAGGAATAGAAAAAAGATTAAGAAATGAAGCAGATATCTTTAGATTCGGAGGCACAAAAAGATTAAGTTTTGTTATTGTAACGTTCTTGACAAACTTCATAGGACCTAATTAATAGTTTGTCAATAATTTGGACAAACTTTTAAGACTTTTAAGTAGTGCAAACAATTTGCACACTATTTGTAAATTATTCACAAATAATTTAGGTTAATTTAAGTCTACTGTATTTTCATATTCAATTCATATAATTAAACACACATAGATTGGTGATTATACATTTAAAATTCTCATTCTGTAGTCTTTGCAGAAGCTTGCGAAAAGCAGTTGTAAAATTAGGATTCAATAGGTTAAAAAAATAATTCAATTTTATCTTTCCGAAAATCGTTAAATCGTTACAATGCCACTTGCCGATGCCCATAATCGTAAAACCAGTTTTTATAGACCTGGCAACATTAATAAAACAGCTGGTATTAAACAAACTGTCAAAAAATATAGGGGCATTTTTGTTTACAGGAGAATTTTATTAGCATTTAGGAAATTTTACTTAGTTTCCGGCAATTTTTATCAACAACTTAAAAAATGGTTCGCGCTAATGCTACTGTAGACGAACTTAAAAGTTATTTTAAATCTCACAGTAAAATTCGAGAGCAAAAAGCACATGCATCTAAGGTACATTAGCAATTGTAACAGTTTATACATGTAAAAAGTTTATACATGGAATTTCTTATAACAGGTTCATTCTGTGGGGTGGAGCTGTGATGGAAAACGCCTAGCCTCAGGTTCATTTGATAAAACTGTAGCAGTGTATACGTTGGAAAGGGATAGAGTGGTACGTCTGTATACCTGCAAGATATTTCGAAGAAATTGTTTCTTATAATTTTTTTAAGAGTAAGGAAAATACCTATCGTGGTCACACGGGTTCAGTAGATCAGTTATGTTGGCATGCAACCAATGTTGATCTTCTAAGTACTGCTAGTGGAGATAAAACTGTACGCATTTGGGATATAAGAAGTGGGAAATGTTCATCCGTTACCGTTACTAAAGGGGAAAATATAAATATTACTTGGTCACCTGATGGCAAAACTATAGCTGTGGGAAATAAAGAGGATTTGGTAACATTTATTGACACCAGAACTAATAAAATACGAGCTGAGGAGCAATTCAATTTTGAGGTTGGTGGAGAAATTAATAAAAAAAAATCGAATACAATTAAATACAATTGCAGGTCAATGAAATTGCTTGGAATAATAGTAGTGATTTCTTCTTTTTAACCAATGGCATGGGTTGCGTCCATATTCTCAGCTACCCCTCGTTGGAACTACAACATGTATTGAAAGCACATCCCGCTACATGTATTTGTATAGAATTTGATCCGACTGGCAAATATTTTGCAACTGGGTCTGCTGATGCGTTGGTATCTTTATGGGACGCCAATGAATTAGCATGTTTGCGAGTGCTATCCCGTTTAGATTGGCCTGTACGTACTATATCATTTAGTCATGATGGCAAACTGTTGGCATCCGCCTCTGAAGATCTGTTAATTGATATTGCTCACACTGAAACTGGTGAAAAGGTGGCAGATGTTTCAGTAGATGCCGCTACATTTACTGTTGCCTGGCACCCTAAACAGTATTTATTAGCATATGCCTGTGATGACAAAGACAGTAATGATCGAAGACGTGAAGCGGGTAATCTTAAGGTTTTTGGTTTCCAAGAATAAAACTCAATAAAATATTTCTACAAAACTACATGCTCTTATGCTAACTTATCGCTCATTTACTCAAACAACGTCATAACTCAAAAAATGCCATTTAGAGATAAACGCTTCCACTGCCTACATAAAATGACGGCATATTATTTTCAAACTTCAAAAATATTTTTTTTAAGTTATGACGTTGTTTAAGTTTATATGCAGTTTGCATATATAAAGCGTATTCAATAAGGTAGGGGGTAGATTAGGTGGAGTAGAGTAATGTACGTGCACATCTGTTGGAATTTACTATGCAGTTTTAGGTGAATAGTACATCAGTAATATATCTACGATAATGAATTGGGTGGGTAACGCATATTTTGAGAAGGAAGAAGAATAATGAAATGAAAAATTGGAAAAGTCAATATAAAAATCTTAAAAAAGATTGGGTATTTTATTGTAACTGACCTATCTGAAGAACTTGGCCAGATGGAATTTTCATTATCTTTCTCAATATATGTATATGTATATAACCTAATTTCGAGATATAGAGAGATGGTGTGTTCAGTCCCGCGCAATAAAATTATATATTGCTAAACAAATTTAAACGAGTTTTCATGTCAAACAAAGTTGACCGGGTTTATCTCTCGTTTAACAAGGGAACAACTTCGTTCTAGCAAGGTATTTTATTTATTCATGATATGTAATACTAAGCGTTGAAGGCCAAAAACTATTACATGAGGCTATTAATTAATTATACCTGATTATTTGCACTACATATTTCAATATTTTGCAATAATATAAACTTAAAAAAACTTTGTTAAAATATACTAGAATCAATTATTACTTTAGAATTAATAATAATAGGCTCCTCAGCCATGTGTTCAGAAAAAGAAAAATATGTTAAAAAATAGAAATAGAATAGTCCAACTTGGTAACAAGATGTGTTAATTTCAATCAACCAATTAATCTCATAAAGTTGAGTAATAGTTTAAAGGTTTCAAACGAAATACATTGTTTGAGTAAGAAAATAAACGGAAATAAAATGACAGATTATTCCACCAACGAGATACCCTTACTTTAAATGATTTTTTCAAAAAATGGCGAATTTATTCCTGGTAAATTAAGTTGCGGATTACGAGTAGAATGAGAGAAAATAAAAGAGTTAAATAATGATAACGGTTCACCACTTTTTATTATTTTGTAAAAATATACTTACGAAAATTCGATATCTCACAAATTCATTAAAATAGCAGCCGAGAAATTCTCGAACGTAAGATGAGATATGCTCACGACGCGAACATTGAAAATAAATCGCACCACCATATTTACAAGACGATTAACTTTCGCCAAATGGATTGCACAGCTACCAGAAAAAAGTTCAAGCCCATATAAAATATGTGACATTAGTAAAGAGTGAGCTAATCGTCTTTTTATATGGAGAGGAAAAAAAGGTTACATGTATAGATTTGATTTGGAAGGGATGAGTCAGGAAGCTTCGAGAGAGGTGGACAGATTAATCCCTGAGGGAACTCCGGTTGTAATAGGCCATAGGAGAAACCCGGAGATGGACAAGTGCGCCTCGCAAGGGGTGGACGAGTTAATCTGTAAAGGTACTCCTAAGGCGTTGTACCGTGAGACTCCTATAGGGACGGACAAGGAAGCTTCAGAAGAGGCGGAGAGGTTAATCTCTGGGGGAACTCCGGTATTTGGCCAATGGAGATATTCTAAGGGGATGGACAAGTACACTTCGCGAGGGGTGGACGAGTTAGTCGCCAAAGATACTCCTGAGGCAACGGAGGTGAATGTGAAAGAACTGGACGCACCTACCCAAGTTGGGTTAGGCAAGTCTGTTTCGGAAGCAGGAACCTCGAACCTTCCCTGCAACGTTTAATCGGAGTCTTTGCAGCTCAAAACAAAAATTGAGAGGCGAAGGCAGAAGAGGAGACGTAAAAGGGAGAAAAAGGCTATTGAGAAGATGACAAATCGGATTGATAGCGTGGAGACGACTCCAGAAGTTGAGAGACCTTTGAAGAGGTTTAAGGGTGACAACCCTAAAATTTCGGAAAAGGTCCGTAAACAGAAGGAGAAGAATCCTCAAAAAAAGCCCATTGGACAACCCTCAAAAGTTGTCGAAATGAATGTGGCTAAAAAGGGCACTAACCAGAAGCAGAACTGTAGTGGTAGTACTAATGTTAGAACGAAGGTTGGTGCAAAAGTGAGACCATCTTTTGCACAGGTTGCAAATAGAGATCTCACTTTAGGTGTCACTGACATATCTATGGAGGGCCTTCTGGAGAACACACATGTGAATGCCTTCAAGGCATCACTGCTGTGTGCTCTGGATAACCTTTGTGCTGGTGACATAGGTTTCGTAGGAAACGCTAAACTTGTTGATTGGGAAGGAGTTAAACTAAGAGTCGATACCCTGCAGGCGCTGCGAAACGAAGTCAGGATGATCGTCGTTGCTCACGGTTCTACCGACGGTAAAGACATTATCCTGAAAAGGCTGCAGAAGCAAAATGGATGCGTGAAGGACACTTCTAAATGGAGGGTTACTCGCGCAGAAAAATTTGCTAATGCAGAAAATGAGGGCGTAGTGCTCACGATATGGTGTCCGAAGGAGGATGCGGAGGCCATCAGGAAAGCAGGGGGAAACTCAACTGCGGACTTGACCAGGCTGAAGTAAAATTCAAGAGGAATGACCAGTGAACACGACGTCCTCCCTGGTGCGGGGGTAGGCAACTCTGAAAAGAGATGTCTATCAGGGAAGGTGGTGGGCTCATACCAGGAAAAAATAAGTATATGCCAGCTCAATCTTCATCACAGCAAAGCAGCATCAGCAATGTTGGTGCGATGTTTTGAGGAGGATGAGCTGGATATAGCCTTGCTACAGGAGCCCTGGATTGTCCAAGGCAATATCAGGGGCCTGTCTCAACAGACCGCCAATCTGTACCACTCACAGACTGATGGTAAATTAAGGTCATGCATCCTGGTGCGACATGGCGTACGAACAGTACCTATGACACATCTCTGCTCGCCGGATCTTACGGTAGTAATGATTGGCAGTGGTTCGGGATCATTTCTTCTTGCGTCGGCTTACCTTCCCTATGAGACGACAGGTACACATCCGTCACTGGAGGTGGAGAACTTGGTGAGTTTCTGCAGGCAAAGAGGTATGGCGCTGATCATGGGCTGTGATGCCAACTCGCATAATACGGTTTGGGGCAGCTGAGATGGTAACTACAGAGGACAACAATTGTTGGAATTTGTAGAACGACACGATTTGCTGGTACTTAACAGAGTGGTAGAACCCACCTTCGTGGATTCACGAAGGGCGGAGGTGATCGATATCACTCTGTGCTCAGTCAATATGCTAGACAGGGTTAAGGACTGGAAGGTCGTGGACAGATTAACCATGTCTGACCACAGAGCAATCCAGTTCGATATACTGTATGACAGTAGACGGAGAAAAGTCCGCAAATGTATAAGAATACCGAAGAATACTGATCATACCAGTTATGAAGAGTATCTGTCGGTACATATAGGAGGTACTCCATACAGAGCACCTCGCAACACGGGCGAAATCGAGCGGACGGTGGAACAATTGAACTCCACGGTTAAGCTAGCTTTCGAGCATGCTTGTCCCTTGACAGTAGTGGATGAAAAAGATCCGACACCTTGGTGGAACGGAGAAATTGAATCCATGAAAAAGGAAACAAGGAAGGCCTTTAACCGATACATGAGGGAGAGAGGCTCGATCTCATGGGATGCGTATAAGGAGAAGAGGAGAGAGCTGAAGAGAACAATACGTCTTCGGAAACGAAGTACGTGGAGGGAATTCTGCTCTAATATGAGGGATACATTTGAAGTATGTAGAATACAGAAGATAATATCTAAAGACCCTGTCTCTAGGATGGGACTAATTCGCAAGAGCGATGCTCACATGACTGAGACAGTGGAGGAGACATTGCTAATGGAGGTTCATTTTCCTGGAAGCTTTAGTTCGAGTGACTCATGGACTCCTGTAAATAGGGGGGCTAGTGAGAGAAGACGAGCTGAGGCTGAAAGGATATCTCCGAATGGTGTCAGAAGTGCAATACTATCTTTTGCACCATTCGAAGCAGCTGGAATGGATGGAATTTTCCCAGCCTTATTACAGTGGAGAATAGATACCCTGCTTGATAGGATTAGGGGAATATTCGTAGCCTGTCTAGCGACGGGATATATTCCGGTGGCTTGGAGGGAAACTAAAGTTGTTTTTCTTCCCAAACCGGGTAAGAGGGACTATACTGACGCTAAGTCCTTCAGACCGGTCAGCCTAACATCTTTTCTATTGAAGACAATGGAGAGGGCGGTGGTTGATTTTATGGAGAACCATACGCTGATGGATAGGCCCTTGAGTAGATTTCAGCACGCTTATAGAGCAGGTAGATCTACTGACACCGCTCTGCACGAGCTCGTCAGAGTAGCGGAAAGAGAAATTTTCAATGGCGGAGCTGCTCTGTCCGTTTTTATGGACATTGAGGGCGCCTTTGACAAGATCTCTTTTGGGAAGGTGAGAAATGCTCTTACTGAACGTAGGGTTGACCCCATTATTATAAAATGGATAAACGCTATGCTTCGGACTAGGGCTATAAATCTCAGAGATGGGAGAACCAAGATTCGAGGTAGGGTAGTTAGGGGGTGCCCACAGGGAGGTGTATTGTCACCTCTTTTGTGGAACATCACCGTAGATGGCCTTCTTTGGAGATTGGACTCAATAGGCGTTTATACGATTGCGTATGCGGACGATCTGGCACTAATGGTTGGGGGTAAGTTCATTGGGGCCATTAAAGGTTGTATGAGACAGGCTCTCATGGTGACTGAGACATGGTGCAGTGAACAGGGTCTAACCATAAATGCCAGTAAATCCGACGCTATGCTTTTAACTCGTAATAGGAAGGGCGTAGAGGTTGAAGCCTTAAAGCTTTTCGGATCGGAAGTAAATGTGTCCAGGAAGGTGAATTATCTGGGCGTTACCTTAGATAAGGAACTTACCTGGAATGAACTCATCGAAACAAAGGTCAGGAAAGCAAAAAGGATTATGCATCAATGTAAACGAGTGTGTGGCCGTAGGTGGGGAATCTCGCCGAAGGCTACATTGTGGATTTACACAATGATGGTGAGACCCATTATAACTTACGCACCCGTGATGTGGTGGCCGAAGGCCTCTCAGGGCACAATTAAGCGTAAGTTGGATGGGATTCTGAGGGTATAAGTGGTGCAATGCGCACGGCGCCAACGCAGGCAATCGAGGCAATGTTGGGATTGCTGCCATTAGACTTATTCATTAGGTCAACGGCCGCATTGTCAGCTTTGCGAATGAGGAGCGATGCGGTTTGGCATAGCTTCGGGCCGAACATCGGGCATAAGAGTATCCTGGACCTCGTTGGGAAAGAGGTTAGGGCTGCTCAGATGCCGATGGAACGCATGAGTAGAAGAAAGGTAGTAGAAAGGCTGCATCGGACACTCATTGCGGAGGGCATTATACACAATGAGTGTATGGAGAACGACATCAGCATTTTTACTGATGGTTCTCTTATGAGTAACAGGGCAGGAGCAGGTGTATTCTCAGTTGAGCTGAACTTGTCCTGTAGTCTGTGTTTGGGGAGGTACGTATCAGTTTACCAGGCAGAACTGCTTGGTTTGCTGCATGCGTTGGATCACTTGCTTGAAAGCCGAGTGCATGGGAAAAGGGTTTTCATTGCACTTGACAATCAGTCAGTTATAAAACGCATGAGGCAAGTGAACGTATATTCCAAACTGGTGCTGGAATGTGTTCTGAAACTGAACAGATGTGCCTCGTTGAATGAGGTGACGTTGATGTGGGTTAAGGGACACATAGGCACAGCTGGGAATGAAGCAGCAGACGAACTAGCAAAAAGGGGATCTGATGTGGATTTCTGTGGACCAGAACCCAGGGTTGCCCTGGGGAATGGCCTAGTGCGAGCTAAAGTTCTGCAATGGGTAAACTCATTACACCTGAATAGGTGGAGGGAGAATACCACATGTAGACAGGCTAGAATGGTGCTCGAAGAGCACCTTGGCAGGAAGGCCAGCAAGGTACTCGGGTATAATAGTGCTACCTTAAGCTGGATCACTGCGTTAGTGACAGGACATGGAAACTTCAAGTACCATCTGGCTAAGATGAAAGTCATAGAAGATGATACTTGCAGACTACGCCTGGAAGAGGGTGAGACGGTAGCGCACGTTGTGTGTGAATGTCCAGCACTGGCTAGCATAAGGCTTAAGACCACGGGCAGACACTTGTTAGATGTGAATGCCATGGGGGAACTAAGCCTTAGACAAATGCCAGCAATTACAAAAGACTCCGTGATGAGGAAGACTGTCGACAGTTACCAGTCGACAGTCTGAAATCACTTTAGTCAAGAGTAAAGGCTAGGGCTAGCACGAGACTCAATTGAAAGTAAGGTGGCTGTGATTACGGATCGGTTCCCTGAAATCAATTTGAGGAGCGAAATGGGGGTCGAAAAGGGACCAAGAAAGTAAGTGGTAAGTGGTATTATTAATATATATATATATATATTAATGTATGGCGGAATTTACAAAAATGTTGCAGCACAAGCTATCTATATGACTGCTAAATGAGAGCTTAGAGTCAAGTATAAATCCTAGACACCTAAGGTGATCAGAAAACTGAAGACGTATCCCTCTTAAAAATATGATAGGTTCAGAGAGAAATCTATTTACCGGTCCAAACATTATGGCCTTAGTTTTAGATGGATTTATTCTCAAACACTTACGTGATGTCCAGTCGAGAACACAATCTAAACCCGAATTTATATTGTTTGCCAATATTTCAGGAGACGAAACTTTATCTTTGAATAATAGGAAGACATCATCAGCATATAAATAGGTTTCACACGTCATACAATTAACAGCAGCTAGCAAGCTATTAACATAGAGCATGAAGAGACAGAACCTTGAGGAACACCAGAAGACAGTGAACATAAGCTAGATCTTATACCATTTAAAACAACATATTGCGATTTTTGAGATTTGTAAGAAAATATAAGTTTACAAGCAGTCCTCGAAAAATTAAATTCATCTCTAAGTTTTGATAGCATAATAAGGTGGTCAACAGAATTAAAAGCTTTAGACAAATCAAGAGAGACGAGAACTCGAGTAATCAATGTTTACATTTTGCCTTATGTTGTCAGTCAAGTTTAAAACCAGGGAAGTAGTATTATAACCTTTACGAAAGGCATATTTGGCATTTCATTGCGTACTCAACAACTGTAGATAGTGCAGGTAAAATAGAAATCGATCTGAAGTCAGCAGGCTCATGAGCATGACGTTGTTTGGGTAGAGGTACAACTCTTGCAATTTTCCAGCCTAAAGGAAACGTAGAAGAAGTTAAAATCGCATTAAAAAAGAATAAATTATATTCCCCAATAAATGGATAAATAAGTTTGTTGAATTTTATTGAAACATTATCTACTCCAACTGATTTAGACTTTACTTTAGACAACGCAGTTAACAGGTCAATTTCGTTTATACAGTAGAAGAAAAAAGAAGACATTCTATCAGAAAATGTAGAGAAGTCTAAATTGTTATTACCCAAAGCAGAATCACCTGTTGCGAAAAATTGATTTAAATGCTCAATGTCACCATCGTATGAAATTGACTTGTCATTCATGCATCCAGACCCCTCTAAAACCTTTCATAAGCCCGCCGCACCAAGTCCGAAAAAAATACGCGAAAAATGCTGCCTTTTAGCTTTGCGAATAATATTCTTTGCTTTGTTTCTTAGTCTACAGAATATTCTCCAATTCAAATTACTACGGTTAGTCTTATATGCGCAATACGCCAAATCACTTTCAAAGAACAGCGTAGAGTCGAATTCTGACAAACACGCAAAAAATCCATCCCAGTAAAAATCACGAAATTCATAATACTCGACTATACAGTTTTTTTGAAAAAAGAATGATGCAAAAATTAACTCATGATGAGAAATAGAAGGACATTGCATTTGTTCAGAAAAACGTACATTGGACTTATTAGTTGCTAACTAGAAGTCCATCAATGATGAAGAGTTATGGGCCACATCAAAATGAGTAGGTCGGGAGTTGTGACACACAGCTAAATTACATCTCAAACATAAAGAACACAATGCCATTGATTTAAAAAGATCAAACATGTTGCAGTTGAAATCACCAACAACTATTACATTTGTATATGTAGAAAAAAGATCCAAATTGTAGTTTTCAAGAGAATTAAGATAAGTAAATAACACCAAGCAGCAGCTTATTATCATTAAAGCAAAGTTCAATACCATACAACGCAACACCACCACCTCTAGACGACAAACGATAATTTCTGCAGAGTTAAAATCCATACAATTCTACCGATTTGGAAGAAATGTATGGCTTTAACCATGTCTCTGTCACTGCAAAGACATCCAGGTAAGATTAATTTACAAAGCATCTCAACTCATCAAGTTTCGAATAACCACCCGAAGGTTTGATGCTCTGACAATTAAGATGTGCAATGTTAAAGTTTTGACTGTAACGCTGTAAGGCAGTTTTCAAGTTAATATTGTTACCAGTGTATGGACTACTGTAGTTATCAAGGACCATCATGTGAAAAAAGAAAGTGTATGGCGGGGAACAATAAATAATATATTTGTGATTCGAATATTAAATAATAATTTTCCATTAGCGTTCTCAATATTTAATATTTAACGCAGCTAATTATAAGAGATGATTATTTGATATTAAAATAATTGTATTAAGGTTTATAAAAAGATATTCATTTAAATCGTAAAATCAAATTCAAAATGCAAGACAACAAGAAAAGCATAGAAATTGACAAAGTTAAGCAGAAGGCACTTTTGTAATACATGTACATATGAAAAAAATATATACATATTTATATTTACATGTAAAAGGCATGAAAATGAAATAAGAAAATGAAATTTGTATGAAAATAACATTAAAAAAAAGAAACAAATGCAAGGAAGAAAAATACTAAGATACATTGTTTTTATCAAGTATATTTAAACATTCTATTACATTATAGGTTCTCTCTCTTCCATCAGCCATCGTAAGTTTAGCTCTAAGGCGGTCGCCGTTTAAAATTTTGAATCTGACAATGACCTTCTTACTCAAAAGCTTCTTGCAAATCCCATTTAACTTTCCAGCAGCAGGCCCAAAATGATCATTTAGGTATACTCTCTTATCAACATTTCAGTAACGATCCATTAGATTTTTCATTTCCATGAAATCATTATTAACTGGACTGTCAATTGCGCCCCTTGGTCCCTCATTGCAGCTAGTACAAACAAAAGTGTTTGTTGCTTCTAAGTATAGCCGCATCTTTATCAGAAAAGCCACCACATTATGTATGAAACCACTGCAAACAACCAAAGCATTGCAACGAACTCTGGGTTTTTGTAATATTTTGGCTACAACAGCCGCATTTAAAGACCTTAGAAGATGGCATGATACAAAAACGGCAAAAATTAAAAGAAAAACACAGGAACAACAACAGCAGCAGCAAAAGTGTTTGTAATTATTTTGTATTTTTAAATTAATGCACAACACTTTAATATTAAAAAGTTAAAGCGACCAAAAAGATATTTTAACCAATTTGTCACAATTATTTTAACGTTTTAAGTAATTTATTAATAGTTAAAAGAAAATATAATCAGCTGCGTAAAATTTGCACGTCTACTCAGGCATAGGGTAGATATTCTATTTTAAATTGTTTTTTTAACTCCTTGCTTTTTACAAATAGTCGGTCTAGACATTTGAGGTAATAAATATTAAAGAACATAATTATGAAAAACCATTATCTAACATACAAACAGCGCCTCTATAGTAATGGACAGCATATAACTGAACAAGCAAGATTGGGAGGCACAAAGATATGGTTTGCCGTAACTGAGTGCACTGTCAGAAGTATACCTCCACGTGGTGGCGGCCGGTTCCTGTCTCTGGAAGGAGTCTGACTTATTAAGTCGAGCGCAGAGAATTCAATCCTCTTGTATAAAAATCCCGAATACACGGTGGAACAACATATGCCATGGATGCGTGGCCAAGAGGGTACTTGGTCTCAAGTATGCGAACTCTGGATACCAGTCGATCTCCAGTTTTAATACACACTTACCCGCGCATATGGAGCTCTGTGTTGGTGGCCATATTTTTATCCCTTAGAGGGATGAATCAGAAAGCCTCGCCAGAGGCGGCGAGTTTAATCTCTGCAGAAACTACGGTTTTAATTGGCCAAATGAGGGAGCCGGAAAATATGGACAAGAATGCCTCACGTGGGGTAAAGGGTAAATCTTTAAAGGTACTTCTAAGCCTCGCACGTGGTGGCGGGGTTAATCTCTGTAGGAACTCTGGTCTTTATTTGCCAATGGACGAATTCTGAAGAGTTGGATGAGAAAACTTCCAAAGGCCTGGACGGGACAGTTCCGAAAGATACTCCTGAGGACGCGGCTGAGACGTTAGCACACATTGTGTGTGAATGTCCAGCACTTGCTAGCATAAGACTTAGGATCACTTGTTAAGTGTAAATACCATGGTGGACCTTATCCTTAAACAAATGCTAGTAATTACAAGAGACTCCGTGATAAGAAAGAAGGTCGACAGTCTAAAATCACTATAGTTGATAGTAAAGGTTAGTGGTGGTAGCACGAGACTTGATTGAGACTAAGGTAACCGTAAATTACAAATCAGTTGCCTGACATCAATTCGGGAAAAGAAGGGGGTCGAAAAAGAATCCATATAGTTAGGGTTCTGCTTCGATATCCCCCCTACATTAAAAAAAAGATCGGCATTACTTAGAGTTAAAACATCAAGAATAAATGAAACCCCTTTGCATTGGTGTGTTTATGGAGGATCAGAAGGATTAAATTCATACAAAAATCCTGTAGTGCTACTAGTTTGGCAACAAATTTGTTACGAACTGTTATGGGAATTGCTCCAGGGAAAAGAAAATTGATATTGTTAATAAATAAACTTTGGGAAATATTGAAATTTCTGTTTGCATTTAGTCCCAATTTATTGCTGTTTGATATATACAGTGTAAGAAATTAGTTGAATAAAAAATTATGTTTCGTGATTATCAAAATATTCATGCTACTTCAAAACGTTCTTTTATATTTCATTCGATATTATTGGAATTAGGATTTTTAGGTTTATGTGAATTTTAAGTATATACTATATATTTTTGTAATATTATTTGAATATTAGTTATTAATTAACATAAGTGAATGTTTTTTAAACAACATTTTTTCGCTTGAAGTGCGAAATTTGATTAATAAAGGGAACTAAAATGATACTGAAGATGGCACATAGCCAAAACTTGTTTGTCTACAAACCAAACTTTACAAGGGATGACGGAAATTCGTTCCAAACATCACAGTAATAATTTGCTTTGTTTGCTTGAGAATTTTTATTTTATTAACTAATTTGTAGAATATTGTAGAACAGATGGTGGAAAGAACCTACATGTGGGAACACTAAGCAAATTCGGTCAAGTTTAGGCCTGAAACAGAGAGTTCAGAGGACGCAATTAAGATATATTGTGGATATTGCAGATTTGGCAGTCATGCTAAGAGAATGCGGTTGCTGCAAATCACTACTGTGGACGATGTCACATCGAGGAAGGAGGTAATTTTCCAAACAAGTTTTTTCTCCTACTTTCCTTTAATGTTCTTAATTTGCCTTTTTTTCTCTTTTTCATTCAGGCACCACAAAGGGGTCGAACCAGCAGATCAACATTGGCCTGCGTTGCAGCCGGCCTATTAACATAGCCTAAGGGACGAGTGTGAGAGGTATTAACGATGTTTTTTTATGTCATTATGTACAAAATATGAAAGGTCCACAAACCGGCTGCGTATGGCGGCACGCTTCTGAGAGATCCAATTTTCAATGACTCTGCTGCAGAAATCCGGCTGAACAGAAGCGATGGCCTGAGTTATGCTGACTTTGGATTCATCAGACTATTGCGACTTATTGGCAAACAACATTGACCTTAGGAAACTATATTATCTACGTCGAACTAGTCCCTACGAAAATAAGTATATTTACACAAAAATCGCACCACCAGATGAATATGACACCCTCAAAAATTCATAATAAATATTTTAATTTATATTAAACTAATAACACGGAATAAAACAGGAAATTGATGTATGTACACATATACATATGTATGAGAAAATAGTTTTCTAACAAAATAGAAAAGTTATATTCCATGATAATTAAACTGACTCTTTGCGACAAAGCTAGATATCAGCACCATTTGTAATGCCTTATTTCAAATTAAAGTCATCACATCACATAAATTAGTGATACTTGATTTGCAAAGGTGTGCAGTAGTAGTATGTGTGTGAATGAGTATGTGTATTGAGGAGGAAATATAAGTACTTGTGTCGAATTGTTTGCATTTATTGCCACCAGGTCACCATGAAGACATCTACTTATCACTCGTTTGTGTAAAATAATACTCTGCGAAAGCAATAAAAATTCTGTTTGTATGACTTTCGTGAATCCAAAGGCCAGCGATATTAACAGAAGGTGTGTGTTACAATTGTTATAAGTTCTCTGAAACAACTTTTTTTGTATCAAGTAAACAAGTTATCTTTATTTCATGTATTAACCTATATTTGGATACGACAGAACTACGCATTAAGATTGTATATGCTACACCTCAAAGAATGTCTAGTTCATCTTTTAGACCTTCCTTATGCAAAATACGTAATTAGCCATTCCGTTATTGATGAGCACTCAACTACCCATTGTTGTTACATTGTTTGCCAAGGAAAAAATTTGGGACAAGTATGTGTTTAGCAGATGTAAGATGTTGTGCTTGTCATACCTGGCTTAATGATAGCGTATGAGAATCTAAGCAAAAGGTTTGGATTACAACAAATGTGCGAGTCTTATGTGTTACGCTATCATTTGATATGGGTCTAGCAAAAAACAAAAATTGTAAGAATAAGCTTTTATTGTTTATATATTGAAACTGCAATGAAAATAAATTAAGCCATGAAAATATTACTTGAATCTTCCTTTCTATTAATATAGTTTGCTTATATGTAATATTATGTATTTTTCTATATTAGTTCTTATTATTATTTAATAGAGGTCTGCACAATTACATTTGTATACGTGAAGTACACGAGAAGCGGCAAGGCATGAACACTTACTCGAAGTATCAGAGCAAAATTAATTACTCAATTTTCAATCATGTTCTTCTTTTTTTAGGTACCGCGTACGAAGTGCATGTTGTTCATATGTACTCGGCTGTGTTCGTTTTAGGAACATGATACGAGCTCAAAACTTCTCATATACTGCATGTACTCAAGTACTACATGAAGAAAATGTTGAACGTTCAGTTCGACAAGGAAAATTCAATATGATGTGTATCTAACAATACAATTTAGTTTCATATTATTTGTTTTATTATTCTTTCGTAGTAGGTATGCAAGTAATTAAATTAAATTTATTTTGTGACTATTGGATTTTGGTGTCATTTTCAAAACAAGATATTTATATTAATTCTTTTATGAACCTCTTATTAATGATTTCTTACTTTAAAAATATTTCTATTAGTTAAAAGTATCTTATCTATGTTTTGTATTTTAACGTGAAATCGAATTTGATTTTTCATAATAAAAACATTAATGACAATTATTTCGCATATTATAATGAACTTTATACGTTTTTAAGATGTTTTATACAGTTTTAATTGTCTTTGTTAAATACAATAAATAAAAGGTTCAACATCTGTTTTATGTAGATACATTGTTCTCCTTTTAGAATGTTAAGTTATATTTCTGTGTATGTATGAAATAAATTTGGATTTACAAGAACTACTCCTCTTGAAAAAAAAATTGTTTTTTGTCTTCATGTAACAGCTAGCGTACAGAGAAAAAATATGTTTTAAACTCATTTATTTTTAATCGTGGGTTTCTACACCTTTCTTTATCTGTAAAAAATACACACCCATCAATGTATAAAAAGTCAGATGTAAGAAAAATCTAAAAACCGACAGCGAATGTAAAATCTAATTGCTACAAAATCAATTTTTTTTAGCTAAATATTTGTTATGGATGTATATACAAATGTATGTATTTACATATTTATGGTTATAATTGTCGTCATCTGCTTACTGAACTATTTTCAATTTCGCCATGTACGTAATTACATACATATATGTTTAAATGCTATGGATATACTCATTGTTCCGCAAAAAAGGAACATCATTTTTGCGGTACTCTTCTTTTTATGTTCACAAATTTTTATGTTCCTAGTTTTGTATGAACTTTTTTTAGGAACTTATTTTTCTGCGGCTACCGTCTTGTTGGTATTTGACAAACAACCCTTCAGTTCTCTTGTCTGCTTGTTTTCTGAAAGAAAGAAAAAGTAGGTACTCTATTTGAAAAGTAAAATAACTTCTCATGTACAGACCTCTATTATTTAATAATTTGTTGTACACGAACTAATGCAACAGTAATTTCTATAATTATTTGCAATGTTCCATCATGTGTGTATATTGTGAAATTTTTATATCCGGAAGTCCAATTTTCCTTGTTAAATTTCTTTTAGCAAAGAAAACAAATACGACTTTCTTTGTATCTCTTCCACAATGCCTTCCCCAAAAGCAATATAAAGCAGTTTTTATTCACAGGCTATTTCATCCCTTTTTAGGAAGAGTTTTTATTTTTTCAAACAATTATTTTTTTAACCTTTTCAAAAGACTTCCACACAATACTTAATTAAATATGTTAAATTTATTCACAAAGGCGTCTAATATGAAGTCTACACATCATCTTAAGTATTTTTGTATGAGCAAATTTCAAATTCAATCGCAGGTAGAACTTTGCTACGTGTAGACGTCAAATGAAGTCTTATCATAAATGAGGTTATGTTTAACCTTTTTAAACGTGGTTATTTATTCACAGGTTCTTTTAAGTAGTACATGGCGGAATTTTATTTTTACATACTTTTAAACGGTTACTTCTTTCTTTATTACAATGCTCGCACTTCAATGTTTCACTCGCTACTAACTCTTAGCTTGACCACCCCAGTATTTTTTATAGTAGTTATTTAGATTCTAAAAACTTGTAGAATACGCAAGAGTCCAGTACATACTTCTTTAGCCATAAACATCTCTTCTGCTATTTTTTTATTATTCATTCATTGCTTACCCGCAGTCTTCAATCCATGAAATTCGTCTTTCCTGTCAACTTGTGTGAGCATAGGGGTATTTAGTTTGTTGTTGTTACAGCGCAACGCTGCCTATACAGCGGGTTCCAAAAGCATTTGTACTCTTTAATTCGGAAGCTTTTTGTACAGTGGGTGTAACAAGTATACATACAACTAAATTCTTATTTGCAAGAATACTTATTCGCACTTGTCTTCGTAACAATATTATAAGACGGTTGTTATGATGAATTTCTATAAAACTATATTATAATATCAATTGTCAAAAAATATCCTTATGTAATTTTGTAAGTTTATAGATGAAAGAAATTATTTTTGATACGAATACGTTTCTTTAGATTAAAGTAAAAATATTTATTCAATAAAACAAAATTATTTATGTGTTCAAAGAAATTTTTAATAAAAATTTTAGATGTTATAACAAGAGAATAAATTATTAAGTAATTTTAATTTTTAGGCATGAGTTCGTTTTTCTTTCTATTCAGAAAGAGAATTATTTATTTAATATGGACAACCTTTGAAAACAGTACAAGTTTTTTAATTTTATTAGATATCTAGCTGAATGGAATGCATTTTCTATGCCGCTACACACGTTATCAACATTCGTTGTGTCTTATCTACAAATTGTGTGTCTAAACAACTTCTATTTATACCAACATTTAAGACAAATGGAATACGAGTACGAGCAATTTCTCAATTTTGAATTTTCCATATTATAGTCTTTTTTCTTGGTTGAGAATGAAGTTTTACAACACTGTAACTTTTCTGTTATTGAATTCTAGGTTACCATACCATTGGTTTGGCAATGAAAGCATTGTATGAATTTTAGTTTCATCTTGGTTGGATCTATTTTAGTATCCAATTGATTATGATGAAGGAAAAATCTATATTAAATAAATAATTCTCTTTCTGAATAGAAAGAAAAACGAACTCATGCCTAAAAATTAAAATTATTTAATAATTAATAATATTTGGGGTTCGAAAAAAACAATAAAACAAGAGAATAAATATAGGCAATTTAGATTCGGTATTCTGCCGACGTTCTCTCTCATATTATATTAAAGCTTATTCCAGTTATAGGCCCTATGTAAATTATTGTAAACAAAAAATGCGAATCAGCATATAAAGATACAAGTATACAAATTTTGAGAACAGGGAAGTAAATCTGATGTAAGTACGTTGAAATCGGAAAAAGTTATTTTTACGTGCACGTACACATACACTCATGCTCAATTGCTTACGCCCACATAACGTTTGTTACTTAGCAGACCATATATTTTGATATTTTAGGGGTAAAAAAAATTTTATTAACAGCGTATAGTGGAAATTTTTGAAATAGAAAAGCAACGTATTTTCAGCATATTTTTTTTTGAAAAATAAATAAGGAATGTTTTGATGTAGAATTTTGGAACGAATTTCCGTCATCCCTTGTCAAGTTTGGTTTGGAGACAAACATGACACTGAAGATGGCACATAGCCGAAACCAGTTTGTCTCCAAACCAAACTTGACAAGGGATGACGGAAATTCGTTCCAAAATTCTACATCAAAACACCCTGTCGGAATATCAAATCAAGAATCAAGGAATGTTTTATTTTTTTGTTCATTTAATTGGACCCACATTGCATTTTTAATGGTTTGTTTGCAAATAGTAAGATTTATGTGCCAATTAAATTATCCGCTGATTAAACTTGTTAGTAATTAATAAACGATTGCTAAACATGGGTAAAAACTAAATTCGAAATTAATCGGAAAGATCTAAAATCAGTGTGTATTTGTCGTTAGTTTATTCCAGTCGTGCCTTCGGCCTCCAAAATTGATGAAACCACAGAACCGTGCTCAGATACATGGATGGCAAACAACTGATGGGCAAAACTATAAAGAAAGAGTTGCAACAGCTTTAACACCGACAAAAGTCTGCAGAATTGCATCGAACTCAATCTGTTCGGTATCAAAAATTAGGACATATTACGTAGAGCTATCATAAGCAGTGAATACTTGAAGTTGCGAAAATCGAAGAAAAGGACCGCATTTAATGAGATACGCAAATAAAATCGATTGCGATTTGCCAAGGAGCATATGACGTGGAGGGTTTAAGAAATGAGTCACTTTAATGATTGCCAAGTTGTGGTGTTCACTGATGAAAAGTAGTTCAACCTGGATGGACCAGATGGACATAACTTTTATTTAAATAATTTTAGAAAAGAAGAGTCGTTTCTCAGCAGAAAGTGCAGTATTATAGTGTGGGGTGCTGTAATGTACTATCGAACAATATAATAACAATTTCTAAGCGGCTTTTGCATAACGAAACTACGTGTTTGGTTCAATTCCATTTATTTTGCAACAGGATAATGCTTCTATGCATAACGCCAGAGATATAAAAGAAGGAAGGTATATAAAGGACGAAGACAATTCAATGACAACCAGTCACTTATTGAAGTCATTAAAGATTGTGGGAAACAAATAGCATTAGAATTTAAATTATTATAAAGAGACAAAATTATTAAACATATTTTTGTTAAATAATGAATAAATAAGTTTTTAGATAAAATTAGTGTAACGGGTAAAAACAAATGAACAAAATAAAACTTTTTCTTAATTTTTCGAAGAAATTATGCTTAAAATACCGTTGCATTTAATTCTCAAAAAATCACTATCCGCTGGTAGAACAATTTTCGGTCAACCATTAGAATATCAGATATATGGCCTGCTAAGTATTTATATTTATCATATTTTTGAAAATTCCTGGCAAAGAACATTCGTGCTACTGTATGTCTACTGTAAAACAATATTTTACATTAAGTAATGACATTTATTGTCATTGAATGCTGATATCAAGCTTCACAAAACTTTATATTTAAACTGTAAAGATTAAAACTGAGTTAAAATAAATTGCATTCAAGTATTACACTATTATGAAATCCGCAAGAAATCAATTTATAAAAATTGCTTGGCCTTTAGAAAATTTTTGTTCTTTTTTACTTGTAATGATAATAAATAACAAATGGGACGGACAACTGTATGGTGGCATAAAATTTAAAAAGATTTTATAGAGAAAGGAAGAAACAAATTTATTGATTTTAGAGAAATTCAAACATTTTGCTTAAAAAAAAGGTTAATTATTATCCGATTAAAGCAAATAAATTCAAATAAATAAAATAGGTTTATTAACAAATTGCCATGGAAATCTCAAATATTTTTTTGTAAATAAGGCCAAAACCTTTATAAGATAAAATAACGCATGTGAGTTATCTCATAAAATTGAGATTAATACTTCGTAAATAAAACATTTTAAACATTAAAAGTAACATGTTTTAATTCAATCTAATGTTACAGTGTCGAATATTTAAAAGCATGCGATTGTTAAGTTCTTTAATGTGCAAATGTATTTTATATTACTTTGCTTAGTGCTAAATGTGCAAAAATAATTTCGAGAATAAGTGCAAGTAGAAGAATGTATTTACAGCAGAGAGCTTAAAAGAGAGTGAGGGCGAGAATATAAACAAATTACAAATCGGGAACAAATTTATACAAAATGTTAATGCCAACTTTATTGTTGTGTTAAGGACATACGCAAAACTATACGGAGATGCAAATATCCTTCACATATTGTTATCCTATAAAAGGACATTTATTTTTAATAAATATTATAAATATTATGACTTTAAATTTAAACATTAATTTTAGAGTTATGTGCTTGACTTTCTACATATCTTAGCTGTCATCTTTTTATAATAAAACTAATATTGCCAACAATTTGCTAAATAATAACAAAATTTATATTTCTATATATAATTAAAAAAAATAAGTTTGAAAATAATTTGGCAACTTGTAAACCATGGTCAATTACTTAATGAACTTTTACACAGATACACCCCGTGGAAAAATCTAAATATTTAAAAACTTTGGTGTTATTTACAAAATTCATTGACAGCCATCGAAATGGAGCAGGTCACTTAGGGTCCGCGTAATTACAATCCAACTATATTTTTAAACAAATTTTATACAATCGCGTTTTCTAAATGGTAAGAATTTATACATCGATATGATTTGTCAGGCTGTATTTTCTAACGAAAAAATTACAGTTGAATGATGATGGAGTACAAATGAAATACTCGGACGGGTTTCGACATCGTAGCAAATTTTTAATTTTATATAAAAGAGTTTCCAAGATGGGCGAGTCTATATTTAATATTAAATGACACTGCCGTATAGATCCAGTAGTCTTTAAGTGATGACCTGGAAAATATTGGCGTTAAGTGCCAGCTGATTTCGGTTTATTTGTATATATCTTCGATTAAAACAAACACGAGAAATAACCTATCGAGGGGAATTAGCATGATCCTCGATGTCAATTCAGATGATATCCGCGATATAAACTACCTGTTGTCAACTTACAAATGAAATGAGTTTCACTACTTGTCTTCTGTTAATATCTCCCTTTTTAAAGTAACACAATTAATTTAATTAATTAGCATGTTACGGTTCTCGGCATAAGCTTATACCAATTAAGTATTGGAAACGTATTTAATCTTCGATTATCACAGTCATTTTAAGATTTTTTTTTAATTTCCACTTTACAGCTAAAATCTCCTCTATACTTCGAAATATATTTCGCTTTAATTTTGCAATTTTTTGGAAACATCTAACGACAACTATTGATATTGTTATATTAGAAACGTTGTAAATGAGTGTGTCAACACAACAAACTCACATCAACATGAGGCCGACTTAAAAAGGCCTTAGAAAACTACAAATTGCTAAAAAAAAATACACATAGACACATAGATAGCGACTGCCTAAATACTATTTTAAATGGTCTCATTAAGGGTGAATAATTAGAACCAATTCACTGCAACACGGGCGTATGATTAACGCAGTAATTGCGAAAAAATTACTGATACGCTTGGAAGCCTAAATATAATCATTGCATTCAGTTATGTTCTGACTTTTCACTTGTTTTAAGTTCAACCATTGTGTTTAATGCACATGTAGGGGCGCTGCGAATATCACTGTACACTGCAAAAAACGGCTTCCGGCAGAAGGGACGAACCAAAGTAAACAACATTTTAATTTCGCGTACAGCTAGAACTTAGGAGCAGAAAACTAACCGAGTATATAAATCACAATCAAAATCGTTTTAATATCGAATAGGCGTTGATGGCAAATCTATTATCGCAATTTTGATCAATTCCTGTTTATTTTATTTATTTCACGTACCGTTTAATCAAAATGCAGAAAATGTAGAAGAAATTGTGGTCCATTTACGCATTTTTGTGGTTGGTTGGGGAAAAAAGTAAATAAACAAATCTTATTACTGCTTTTGTAAATGCATTGTACTTCTATTAATACTAGAATTAAATCTTATTTTATGATCCCTGGAACAAATACGGCACATATACAAAGTTATTTTAGAGTATTTTTTGTTACAAAAACCCTTGGATTTCCACCGATATTTTTTAAAAACTTATTTTTTGTTCATTTTTGGAATATTATTGTGCTTATTAAAAAAAATTTCGTATTAGGTTCAGACACAATTATTTGAAACTCTTCATTACTGTTTTACTAAAAAAGGTAATTTAATAGTTTGATTATTTTTTCACAATAAAGTCATAAGCATGAACGTCAATTGCTTAGAGGCATTAAAGCAAATTTTAGCAAACATAAAAAAATCCTTTAAAACTATAAAAACTCTTATAAGTCTGCACTGTGTGTTATTATTATTTAAAAAATAGGATAACATAATGGCGGTTTCCTTCCGTGAACATAAAATGTATTTTAGAAAAGCCAAACTACTCAATTGCCCATATGTGCACTGTCATAACCAATAGGAGTCTTTAGTTGAAGAGGCTAAAGAAGACATTGATGGAAAACCCGTGCTTGTGGTCTTCAAAGATTTGTTCTGTGAAATTTTTTATAAAAATAAAACCGATTTTGACTGTTTTTGATTTAGGGTGCGATATGTATATATGTACATGCAAGACAAGAAGATAATTCGAACATCCTAGCGGAGCAGTTCTCATGAAAAAGGACTAGTGCCAAAAATGTATTAAAAAATAATTACTTGTATACACACATATTAATTTACATGTTTATTTTGCGTTCATGAATAAATTTGAGCTTTTCGAAAATGACTGTGATAGAATATCGCAAACACCTTTTCAATAGACTCGTGACAGGTTGTAGAAAACAACGATGTTTTAATTTGAGAAGCAAAAACTTGGTAAACAAACTATTTTTAGTTTTTCATTTAGATCAATATGAAATTGAAACAATATACAAAACCTTCGCTATCGAATTATTAACAATGTTAGTAAAAATGAATATTTAGCGATATCGAAATCGTATAGCTGACAATATCTAAAAATAATATTTCTGAATTTCGTTAAATTTACCATCTGTAAACGTCAGAAATATTGAGAAATTATTTCTTGCAAACTTTCGCCGATATCAAAGTGCGTTTACTGGACAATATTTTGTTTATTGAAATTAATTTTGCTTAAGTTTCGCTGCTAATATCGATAGATGTTGGAAAAAAAAACTAAATCACAAAAATGTTCGATATAATTTCGAAGGTAAAGTGGGATGTATTCACAATTAAAACTAGTCGAAAGTACTAAAAAATGCCACTGGTAATAAAACCAGGGAACATTTTAATTCGTTATCGTTGTTTGGCATTTTTTGATAAAACAAACACCTGCAGTCCCATTAAATTTTCGGATATTTATGTTGTACGTTGCAAAATCATTTTTATAGAATTTTAAGCAAATTTCCTATTATTCGGTTATTGGTTAAATATTTATATGTAAAATATTCCCCTTTTTATTATATAAGGAAAATAACTCTTTACACACATGCATCACTGCTTGCGTTCATTATCCACTGTAGGGAGTGGTTGTATAATTTGGTGTGTACAATAGTACAGACACTATTCCATTTAAAGTAAATAAACTAGCAATACGAATGGTAGACGCATTGGATAACACTAAACTATAGCCGCTTTCAACCTTCATTTACACTCAGCTGTATTACCATGGTTGTATATTACAGTACTAGTTAAATTACAATATAAACAAAAAATCCTCACAACATAAAACATTAGGTAAAACAAGATGAACACCTAAACAAATAATATGAATTATATACTATAGTAATAATGCTTAAACAAACCTAAACGAATGCACAAAATTTACAAATCAATTAATAATTATAATTAAAATGTATCAAAAACTGGAGGAACCCAAACAGCCCACAACCTTAACGGGTAAATATACAAAGGTTTTTTTGGTTGTTGGTCTCTACTGGTATGTATACTTTCGCTAAGTATGTTACCAGGGAAATGAATAATTCACATGCATATGAAATTCTTCTAATTTTACAGGTTCATTTCGATTTTAACTGTTTTTGTAAATAAGCACTTGCTGAGCAGCGATAGTGTCAAATTGGAAGCACCGCTCTTTGTAACATGGTTTCAATGTGTTGTTAGTGCAGCGATATGTTTCTTTATGAGTTGTTTGGCAAAACAATATCCCAAAGCTATTAGTTTTCCGGAGGGTAATCCCCTAAACATCGATACGTTTCGAAAGGTTGGTCGGTAAATTAAATTTAATAAATTTGTTTGACGTGTAATCCCAAAAAAATTGGCTATTTAACTCTTAATTCAGCAGATTAAGTATTTCTATTATGCGAGGACCTAAAATGCAAGGTATACACATTGCAATTCTGCGAAAAGGATTAACACAATTTTTTGGTCGAAGCGCAAAACGGTCTTTTGTATAGTTCAGTAAAAGTGGAAGGTACTGATTACCCTTCAATTGATTTCACATTCATAAAATTTATTCGATTAGTGAATATAAGAGACTCTAGATAAAATGTGAAAATATTCTTGCTTACAAAAATTAAATCTCCGCATACCATTCGTTTACGTAATGTAAATACTTACTTAATATGCCTGATTATTTGAAATTTCAAATCGGATAAAAACTTAAGGCAATACAATACTTTTGGATGTGCTTCAGAAATACTGCTTCCAATATTGCTAAGTCACTTAGGGTGTTATTAAAGGGATTCATAGCCATTTTTAACAACGTCCGTAATTTGAAAACGAACTTTTAAGAAGTCAATAAAGATTTATATTTACATATGTACATTAGGAAATTTTACATCAAAATTCTATGTCAAGCTTCAACAATACATTAATTAGTTTAGCTTAATATAGCAAGCATTTAACATGAATTACTTTTATCTTCTTTTCGCTAGATATTGCCTTTATCAATTTTATTTACCCTAATGGTAGGTACGAACAATCTCTGTCTCAAATATGTAGGAGTGGCATTTTATTATGTAGGCCGCTCTTTAACCACCGTCTTTAATGTGGTGCTGACGTATGTTTTACTAAAACAGAAGACTAGCTTCGCCTGTGTAATCTGTTGTGCAGGAATAGTGGCTGGTTTTTTGTTAGGCGTAGATCAGGAATCTTTAACGGAATCATTCTCCTGGAGGGGAACGCTATTTGGTATATTTGGTTCATTGGCTCTAGCTATGTATTCGATACACACGAAGAAAGCTTTACAGCATGTAAATCAGGAAGTTTGGTTGTTAAGCTATTACAATAATTTATATTCATCTATTTTATTTCTGCCCTTGATAATACTTAATGGAGAACTGGAAGCTATAATAACATACGACAAAATATTTGAATTTTGGTTTCTCTTAACCATGTTAATGGGCGGCATATGTGGTTTTGCCATAGGCTTTGTAACAGCTCTGCAAATTAAGGTAAGTTTGATAAAAACAAAAATTATGAAAAATTTTACAAATTATCTTTGTAACTTTTTTAAGGTGACTTCACCTTTAACACACAATATATCAGGCACAGCTAAAGCTTGTGCACAAACTGTGATAGCTACACAGTGGTATAATGAAATGAAATCGGTACTATGGTGGACTTCAAATATTGTAGTTTTAATTGCCAGTGCAGCCTACACGAGAGTCAAGCAACTAGAAATGCAAAGACAACACAATCGCACAAGTGCCATTGCACAAAAAGCCTGAATTTAGTATTAATTTTTTGTAAATAAAAAATTTAATATTGGCATATATAATAATGAAACTTTTTCAGAAATAGTTCCTTGTATTCGGTTCACATTGGCAAATCGTGGTAAGACTACAAATGTTATTTCTCAGTAGCATGTACGTACGTACATTAAGAGTAACATACTAAAACTTTTTGTATTTTTTGTCATCTTGGCAATAATTGAGGTTTTGCTAACGAAATGAGTTTCTTTACAAAGACGGTTTGTAGATGGCAGTTTTTCACTACATTTTAAATTCAAGGTATAACAACGAGACATCCTTAAAGAACTAAAGGTACACCCAGCTAGTGCGACTCATTACATGTTTTACCAGCCAAGTGTATGTGTACTTTAAAATTTAAAAGAACATAGACAACACGAATTAAAATTGTTTTAACTTTATATAACTTATTGAAATTGCATGAAAAAATCGGCGCAATTATAAGAAGACACATTGGATTTCATTTCACGTTGTTTTATTGCTGTTGGTTGTTTATTTTGAAAGAAATATACAAGTTCACATTGCTGAATTTGTGTCAAATTTATTGTGAATACAAACTCCAGCACACCTACCTTGCGACTTTATATCGTAATGTCAAATTTTATGCGTTAGTTGTAATATATTCATAACAACAAAATTAATTACGAACTTCGTTTAATGGAGCTATGAAATCCGAAGTTCCAAAAAGCCTCTACAGAGTTTCATGGTCTGTTCATAAATTTGGTTGAGTATTGTTTGGTTCTCCACCGGGACCAATGTACACTTTATTCAAAAATTGTTCTTTATACTTTATTAAAAACTTGGGTTGCGCCAGACACTGTTTATCGATTTCAAAGATTATAAAAAAACAAAGAAAATATAAAAACAATATACTTTTAAAAAGTTTATTTAATTAACAGCTTTCTTTTCTTTTTCGAAATCTTCGTCTTCTGCACCTAAATCATCCTGCTTGGCAGGCCTTAAGTGGCTAGCTTCTTTACTGTTGCCACTACTTTTTTCATACATTTCCGGCACAAATTGAAATGGGTCTATTTTCAGTTGTTCACTGCTTGGTGGACTCTTTAGCAGAACACGTGTTATGAAACGTCCTTCACGTTTCGGTCTTACCGCATTTACATCCAATAATAGCGCACGCAGGTTTTCTTCTAAATGTTGCGCATCCATATCCAAAGTACCAACAAAAGTAGTTATTAAACCAAAGTCCTGTTGGTGTTCGTCTTTAGCCGCCGAATAACTGATACCATCCGAAAATCGTTTTATCATTTCCGCAAGATTTGCTCCCAATGTTTCGGCTTTAGGACTTGGAAATTTACGTTTCATTAAGCCACGCAAAGCTACAAGCTCTGGCAATATGTTAGGATGGGCTATCACATGTTGATAGTCAGTTAGCAAAAGTTCCCCATTAGTAACGTCGTTTATTAATTCAATTCCTCCAACTAAACTGGCTCCAGCTTGACGGGCTTCCATTATTTCATCCTAGAAAAAATGTGTTGGGACATATAGGGAAATTTAATTTCTGTGTATTGAGTTTTATATACCCATCATTGTTTAAAGGAATAGTAGTGAAGTTTGATGTTAAAGATTTCTAAAGATATTTTTGGGGTTAATTGAAAAACAAAATTTTAGACTTCGCAAATGGAAAACCTACTATTTTTAATTTGAAGAATTTTTTCATTGTTAATAGGAATCGTTAGTTATCACATTGACTCTTAATTTTACTGTGATTACTTACATTGCCTTTTGTAAAAACCAACATACGCCTTTCTTCGCCATGGTCAAATTTATGCGGCATCATCGCCATACGTTGGAAGTTGTCCACAAATCGTGTACTCTTTTCCGCTTTCATATTTAATTCAATAACCACGTTCAGCGGTGCATTTGGCACATTATACATTGAAGGATGATGAGTTTCTCGGTGACACTGAATGGCTTCCGCTACCGTATAAACAGGCCAACGATAATATTTTCCTACATAACAATTATCGGTTGAAATTTGCTTCCACGAATCGTCAACATGTTTATTTTCACGTTTCAAATTGATCCTGAACAAGTTATCACATAAGTTTACTTTAAATGCAGGCAAAGATGTTGAACTTACTTCTTGTCTCTTTGATTGTGCGGTATAAAACCAACTTTTTTTACTTCCACTTTGACTTTCTTTTTGCGTGCCTTTTCCCGTGTACCCTTACGAGCTGCTTCACAAACAGCGCTGCTATGAATTTTCCGTATACCTTCCTTTAATTGATTACGTATTACGAAGGAACGCATAGACGATGTTATCATGGAAAACATTTTTTTAATAATTAATTCGACTTTATGTGATCAAATTTACATACGATTCTTTTTTAAAAAAATTACTACATAACCTTCTGTGAAATCTCAGCTGCTTAAAAATTTACTGAGTTGCCGGACAATTCAAAAATAAAATAAGTTCCGTAATACTCATATTATATATGTCTGCATATTGACTGTTTGCATCAGCGTTGCCACTCAAACATAATCTATCCGACCAAATTTGTCTATAAAACCGACCATTTTTTTTTCAATATTAAAAAACAATTACATAATGCATACTATGTATGTATTTTTTAATTAAAATTTGATTTTTATTCAATAAAGTGTTTAATAATAACAAGAAAACGACAAAGATAAATTCAGAGTTAAAAAATGCAATTATAATTAAGTTATTTGTGGAACTTTATTCAAATTGAATTGAAGAAGAAATAATGACACTAACTCAGAACTAGAGTGCCGAATTGATTAATCGTTGCTCGAATAATGGAAGAGTAAGTAAAAGCACCCAATTTCGATTAATGAATAGCTCAAAAAATTTACGTCGGTTCATCGCTTAAAGTTCATTTCATTGTAAATTCTTCTATTTTCACTAAAATACTCAACTTTTCGTTAGACGAGAAAGAACACCGTCAATGATCTTTATCAAATATGATTCAAAATTTTCTCCGCATTCACAAACGGGAAACCTATATTCGTTTTTGTTTTTTTTTAATTCGAGGTGAATTAAAGTTCTTAATAAATTACTTTTAATTCAACAACTATGTATATAGAAATTTTTTTTTTATTCTGAATGTAAATTTTTTTCAACGATGATGCATAGAAACATTCTTTTATGTGTGTTAAGTAATTGGTTAGAAAAAAATAACCAAAATGAAAAATATATACACATGTACACATTGAAAAAAAAAACCAATTTGGTTAATATTAACCAAAACGGCAACGCTGGATGGCATACACAGCTAATGCAATTCGTTGCTGAAAAGAAAATAGTGGTGCCAAAAACTGAACAAATTTAATAGCGTCAAATGTCTTAAAATTAATATGGTAGATTTTCTCAAACCGACCAAAACAAGGTTTAGCCGACCATCCGACCAAAACCATTACTGTCCGACAATTTTGGTCGGAAAAGACCAACAGTGGTAACACTGGTTTGTATGTACATGCATTTGCATGTAGAATCATAATTTATGCTTCTTGTAATCATACAAATTTAATAAAAGTATAAACATTCTGCGCAATCTACAATTTTCTTTCACACTTGCACATACGGTCATACATAAAAATCCTTCTCAGCAATTACATTTTCTTGTTTTGTTTAAAATTAGGCCTGAGAAAAACAGCTTTAGAAGCAATTTTTTTATATGTATTCTTCTTTCCATTTTAGACATGATTTTGTTTGAATGTGCTCTTTTATGGACATTTTAACTGAAAATATAATGACATTACTGCTATTTCTTAAGAAGCGAAACGCTTGAGAGTCAATTACAAGTTAGTTTCGAAAAACGGCGGAATTAATAGGTTCCCGTTTAAAACCATGAAATTTACGAGTAGTATGCGAAGATTTCAAAATTACGAATCCATTTAATGAATATTATATTATGCACGAAAATTCTGAAATTCATATTGCAGATGAGTGGTGACTTTTTACTGACTCTTCTATATCGAGTCTACAAGTCGTACATTTATATATTAGAAATATATTCCCATAAGTTCCGATTGCATGCGCCACTTCAATGCGGAGACGTACTAAAACATGAAAATAATTTTAGATGCCATAAATTACAACCAGCACATACTATATGGAAAGTATGTTGCGATCTTCAAGTTACTGCGCTATTACCTGGAGTAAAGCAAGCTTATTCACGACGTTAATGTGTTTCGTGGGTTTGGGAGGGTCGCAAAAAGATTTACACTATAAATATATATATTATATTGTCAGAGTACTGTTGGTAGCTTTGTCGCGAAACAAATACGACGCCAACATAAGAATCAAAAATGTCCATTACTTTAACTTTATCTTTTTATAATTTAATCAATTCAACTAATTTTCTTTCATGATTTCTTATGTACATAACTTAACGTTAGAAGATGCGTAAATAAATTCTTTAATACTCAAAAGAAAAGTATTTATTTATGTATTCTTCACTATATTAACATGCAAGTTCATGTCCGGTTTTGATAAAGCCGATAAAAATTATGATTATTTTTTTTTGCAAATATACGAATTGGTCTGGAAAAAGTGGGATACACGTGCATTTAATTTTTAATCCTTTTTCCGAATATACAAATTTTTTTCATGTGTGCAACCGAAAGTTCAATTTTGTAGAACGGTGTTATTGTTAATTTAATATTAATATTGAAATATTTATTTTTGATTTTCAGCATTAAACTTGTTGTTTACTACCTTCTTGCACAAAGTGTATTTTTTTATTTTTACAATAGCCGTATTCAGTGTTTGGTGCAAATGGTCTTGCAAATGTAGAAGTACAAAATATTATAGCTTTTGAATGAAACCCAACAGCAAAATACCAAAAATTTCTGCTAAATTTCATAAAAAAGCTATGAAATTTTCCCCTTGTAATTTTGCAAGACCTTTTGCATCAAACACTGAATGTGGTTAATGTTTACACATAACCAAATTAAAAACATGATTTTAACGAAAGTGTGTGAATATTTTGATAGCAGGTATGGGGCAATATTGACAAGACGCTTATTATGTCTTTGGGAAATAAACATTTTATAATTCAAGTGAATTTTATTTATTAATAATAAAAACAATAAGGGGGCTCCTACAAAAGCTTAAAAGTCCGACCAACTGTGGATTTTTACATTCTCGCATATAAAATGTCAAAAATCGTTTGAAATTCTATTTGCACAGCTCTCGCAAACTTGCACAAAAATTAAAAAAAATAATATAATTAAGCAAAAAAATTGTTTTTTCTATTTATAACGAATATTTTTAATTTCTGTCTTCGAATTCCCGTTTTCAAAAAAGGTACTAGATGGGCGAAAATTAAATATTGGAGAATAATCCTAGTCGTATCTAGATAAATGTCCAATAATCAAAAGTCTTAACAGTAGGTGTTTTTATTTATTATAACGAATTTTCGAAAAAGTGAATTTCAATATTACAAATGACTTGTCCTTTTTTTCAAAAATGGTAGAAGATAGGCGAAAAATAACTATTGGAGAACAATTCTTAACAGTAGAATTTTTTTTTTAGAAATTTTAAAGATTTTTCCAAAAATACTATTCATATCACTTTTTATTATTAAAAATGTTTTCTAATTTATTTTAAAACTTTTCAAATCTTGGGAAAGCAAAGACAAACTTTAACATAAATATCTTCTCTCTATGGAAGAAGGATTGTTTTTGATTTATTTTTTGGTCCAGGGTGCAATTTAGCAATAAAACTTTGATATCAGAGACTCCTGGTCGAGCCCAATGTTATCTGTGGAGACCAGCTGCTATATGAACGGCTCTACGCTAAGCAGAGAATAAGAATATAAGGAAACCAGAGTCCGAAATATACTCCCGAAACGGCAATCAGGGATGGCTCAGTGAGACCACAAGGCCAACTAAATGACCATCAGGACAATTGAGTCCAATACACGAATTGAATACACGATAAGTGGGAGACTGCGCTTCATCTAAATGCCAGGCCAACAGGAAGTATTTTGTAATGAACAAGAAAATACTGTGGCAATAAAAGCCAGCGGATGACTGAAACTAAACTCGGATTATGCAAAGCCTTTGCAGACTCCTAGGACTAAATTAAAACAAGTAAGAGAGCTATATTCGGCTATGCCGAATCTCATCTTACTACTACAAACCTAATATCGGAATTGGTTTTATAGTAAAATTCTTAATATTTGATAAAGTTTTAAGTTTTCGGAGCCATTTTAGCCTTTGCGTAAATTTTAACGTTAAATTTCAAAATTTTGTGAAGTTTGTTTTTGGTTACCTGTGTAATATCAGTTTTGTTGAAATAGCAACGTTTTTCATAAAATATTGATTTTTTGAAAATTTTTGATGAAACTGCAAAATTTTTTGTGAAATTGAAATTAAGTTTTGAAACTTTCAAATTTGGAGAATTTTGGTGTTTGTGTTTTTTTTTAATTTAGTTGTGTTGTTCCAGTCCTTCGATTTTGTGATAAATTTTTGAAGTTTTGGTGGATATGAAATTTTGTTAAATTTTACCTTTTTTGTAATTTTGGTTTGGTGCAATTCCGGTTTTGTTTTAATTTTGCTTCTTTGGAAAATGTTATTATTTTGGCAATTTAAACATTTTTAGGCTTTAGAGTTTTTAAAAAATGTTGTTTTGTTTGGAATTTTCGACATTTTGGTGAAATTTTGCTTTTTGAGGTATTTTGGGAAAAATATCAGCTTTTTTTTTATTAAATATTGATTTTGTACCAATAAATTTTGTTTCCAGCTTTTCGATTTATACTATATTTTCTAAGTTTTGGTGAATTTAAAATTTTTCCAATTGTAATTTTTTAGTTTGCATATTTCGAATTATTATTGTAATTTTTGGGCTATAGTTTGGATTTATGGTGAATTTTTCAATTTTGGGAAATTTTCAAATTATGGCGAAATTTATTTTTTTTATTTTAAATTTATTCAATTTAGATTTTTGGTAAAATTTTCAATTTTATATTTAAATTTTTATTAAAATTATAGCTGTTCTTGACCTTTTTTTAAATTTAATTTATTTCAAATTGTCCAAGCTTGAAGGTCTTTTTTAAAAAAAAATTATATTTTTATTTTTCGATATTTCGCCACTCCATTGTGTAGCATCATCAGGAAATAAAAATAACGAACCAATTATATATTAATGAAAAAAAAAAAATATTGTCACAAAAATTCAAAAATTTTCCAAAGTTAACATAAAACAAAAATAACATGAGGTTTTTTTTAAATATTTTAAAAAATGTAAATACAGTTAACGAAACTTAACATTAATTAACAAAAACCCCTAAAAACATACTTATATTAACTATCTTATTCTATGAACTAAGTGTCTATAAATCTGTGCAACATAAAATTTTTGGTTAATTTTTTTAATTTTTTACTAAGGTCTCCATTTGTGATGAAATTTAATTTTTTTGTTTGACATAGATTTTCTCAACATTTTGTAAAATACTAATTTTTGTGAATTTTCGGATTTTTGTTGAAATTAAAATTTTTGTGGTAAAATTGTGTTATTTTGTGAATCTGTTTTTTCCGTATTTTTTGGTAAAACTTCGGTTTTCTATTATATTTTTTTTATTCCAGTTTTTCAAATTTGTGGTGAACTTAAAATTTGGTCAAAATTTCGAATTTTGAGGTATATTTATATATTGAACTATAGGGCGTTTTTGTCTTCATTTTGCAGATTAATTAAGATTTGTAATAAGTTTTATAATTTTTTTGATTTTTAAATATTTTCTTGAATTTTCAATTGTTTGGGGACTTTTTAATTTTTTTGGGAATTCTCCACTTTGGTAAATTTTTGTTTTTATATGTATTAAAAATTGATTTTCTTAAAATTTAAAAGTTTTTAATAAAATAGTTTTTTTTTGGGTTTTTCGGCTTTTCGGCGAAATTACAAAATTGTGGGGAAATTTATATTTTTGTGGTGAATATTTAAAATTTGGTGAATTGATATTTTTTTGATAAAATTTCAGTTTTGTATTGAATTTTGATTTTTAATTTTATTTCATTTTTACGATTTTATGGTCAATTTGCGAATTTGGGCTGAATTTTAAATTTTAGGAAAAATTCGAATTTGGAGCAATTTTTTTGTGCAGCTTTGGTTTTTTGTTTAATTTTTATTTATTGGAAAATCATGTTATTTTAATATTTGGTTTTGTGGTGATGTTTCGGATTTTGATCAATTCTTAAATTATGGTAGAATTTTGTTTTCTCACTTTTCAGATTAATTTACATTTTTCTTTTATCAAATTTATAATTTTTATGATTTCTAAATATTGTGGTGAATTTTTATTTTTTAAAAAATTTTTTTTTTTGCTTAAACATGGATTTTTTGAGATTTTTCTGCTTTTCGGTGTATGCTGTTCCACCGTGGATTAGGGATTTTTTATAAGAGAGTGTTAACTTCTCTCCGCTCGACTTATTCAGCCAGACTCGTAGCAGAGACAGGAACCTGTTACCGGCCGTCACCACGAACAGGTATAAGTCGGGAATTCTGACAGAGCAATCAGTTTAAAATATTTTAGTTTTTCTAAATTAATAATATTTTGCGATACACATGAGCGAGATCCCAAAGAATAACCAGAAAAAATGGGCTGAGAAGATACAAATGTAAAATGCAACCTTATGTTTTAGAAAGAGCCGAATCCACTTAAAGTAATTAATGTTATACTGGCGTACGACAAATGAATGGTAATGGAATTTTTTTATGTTCCATCACAATACCGGCGAGGACTATTAAAGCTTGTTTGGTGATAATTCAAACTAATGTTATAACGATGCCTCCACAATGTTCTACTCTCAATTCAATTGTGAACATGGCGCCGAGATTGATAAAAGAAAGCCTACACAAGCCAAAGAAATTAGGAACAACTATGAATATGGAAGAGGACGCTGTAGCATTTTATTTTTCATTTATAAAACAGACAAACCCCCGAAGAAGTTGACATACAATTGACGAAACGTTGAGAAACACTGTAACTATATTGTTTTAATTTCATAAACTTGTAGGCCTTATTATTAATATTTTGACCTCCACTGTACATCAATTATTGTATAAAAATTAATTTTCTTGTTTAGGGAAAGTAAAAGTTAGGATAATATAAAATTATATATTCAGGTATGAATGAAACGTGATGTAAATCGATTTTGAAGTTTCGTTTTTTAATTATTAATTTCCTTAGTTTCTTATAATTTTGTGGCTTTAACTCCGTTAGATGATAAAAATTTTATCTCTTAATCTGGATTTTTAATTGTAATAATTTTAAAATTGGTCTAAAATCGTTTTCTAAATCGACCGAAATTCGTCACACAACTTCAAAAAGATGCGTTTTAAAATCGTCCGAATTTAACGAAATGTATTTTTTTTTAAATTACAAATCTAAATTTTAATAAACGTTTTTCCAATCGGAAACTTTTCCTATCAAAAATTAAATGAAATGAGTAAACAAAATGTTGGTCTCAAATTATTTATGTTGCAATTTAACACTAAGCATATTGTAAGGGGTGTTTTTTCAAAGGTTTCATTTTGCGACAAGTATTAAGCATTCATACGGTTATCTGGCGACACTAGTCTCATTTTTGTTTAGCTTGGTTTGCCATTGTAGTATGAATTGACTTGCAAAGATGTCTTAAATTGTTATGATCCCTAAAACAGAAAACGACTCAGGTAAGATCACGTCAGACAGACCCATTAGCCTACTTTAAATTTTATCTAAGTTATTTGAAAAATTATTTACTTCGAGCTTAACTTCTTATCTTAATGAAAAAATATTTAGTACTATTGAGCAAGTCCATAGCATTGTTACCGTCATTAGATCGGGATTTGAAAATATTTACTTTATTTCCCTGGCGTTTGATAAAGCCTGGCATGATGAGCTTCTCACTAAAATAACTCAAGATTTTCCTGAAAACTCTTATAAGCTCCTTAAGAGCTATTTGACAGCTTTAATTTAAAGTAAGGTCAAAGGATCAGCTTTCAAAAAATGGAAAAATCTCTGCAGGAGTACACCAAGGAATTATACTCCTGCCGCTATCAACTATACAGAGACGGCACACTCACATTCATAAGCTAGAGGGCTAGTTAAAAAGGTGGAGAATAAAGGTGAATGCATCGAAATGTGCTCACATAACGTTTTCCCCAGAAAGCAAGATTATCCACCATACACCAATGTTCCAGTGGGAATTCACCTTGATCGGCGCCAAACTTAGTCCGGCCATATTGAGACAAAAATAACTGCCATACAATTTAGAAAAAATCAAATACAATGGTTAATGTAACATTGGCTGTAGAATACAAAGTCCTGACGATTGCGCCTCTAATAACCAGAAGTTACAAAGAAGACAATCTCGGATTTTACAGGTTATCGTCTGTTCCCCTATAAGAAATTAAAATATCTATAGAGATCTAAAAGTTTCCACTTTCCGGGAAGAAGTAAAAACATACTCGCGCTAATACGTAAACAAACTAGTGGTCCATCCAAACACTATTGTACGCGATTTATTGCCATTTGGTGGGCACCATAGAATAAATAAGAACAGACACATTGAGCCTGGTGAAAAGGCTCTCTTAACCCAATAGTAGATAGCAAATTTGAATACAATAATTTAATTATTAAAGAATCGTGTTACTAAAGGAAAGAATTTCTGGAAATAATCCAGTCAATTGGCCATTTAGGACCGGCAATTTAACGCAGGCCTGGAACTCATGGTAGAATTGTACTTTATTCGATAAATTTTTTTGGTACGGTGATAATACCTCTGCTTACTCGGTAGAATTTAAAATTCCAAAGTGGAAATTTTCGAATGTCTCAGCTGTTCTGTATTCCACATCTCAGTAATTTTGTTTTGTTATATTCAGAGTAAAAAAGTTTGGTGGAATAAATTAGAATCAGGGTTTCTTCAATTAAAACTTTATTTAAATGCTAAAATACCAATTTTATATTGTTGTCTTGCTTATTAACGTAAACGACATAATGTGTTTTCACAATAATTTATAAAATAGTTAAATTATGAAGAGTGCAGAACAGCTTATTTCCAAATTATTCCATTCCGGGTGTTTCAATATTTTATACGTTTTCATTCCACTCGGGACGAATAATTTCATTTATGTTCTCTTTCCCTTTTTATCTGTTTTTTTTAATTTAAAAGTGCAAGAGTTATTTTTACTAATTTTTTTTATTGTACATTTCAAAATTTTTATGGTTATGGTCTAAAAATCACAAAAGCTATTTCTCATCCCTGATTTAAAGCCCTGGGATTATTTTCTCAGCGGTTGCATGAAGTTATTAGTTTATGCGAACAAATCAGCAACTGTGGAGGGATTGGAAGACAACACTGTGCAGATCATTGCCGAGATGCGGCCACAACTGCTTGATAAAATGGTCTGAAATTAGACTTCCAGAATGCGCTTCAATCGAGTCAGCCGCGGCCCACATGTCATAAATTCGACTCAAACGCTAATGGCAGAAAGTTATCCTTCTAATAAAGCAAAATTTTTTCTTTGGATATTATTGCATTTCAAAGCGGTACAACTTAAAAAAAAACACCCAAAAAAATTTTGTATATGAGTTTGAAGCTTTTAACACCTTTTTTTATTTTGGAAAATTTGTGCACAAAATGCATTTGTAACAAATGGAAAACGAAAATATTTGAAATATGTGAATTTTCATTCCAAAATGATAAGAAAAAAATAATATTGAAAATAAAAGAAATGAGTCGTCGTCGCCTTCGCTTTAAAAGTGGAACATTCAAAACATTAAGATTTGAAATTAACACACAGATATACATACCCCTACAAAAGTGTAGGCATTTTTAAGATCTTGTGAGAGAATGACAGAGAACTTTTAGTATTTAGATGAATTTAAAGCAAAAACCGAGTGGATTTTAAAAGCACTACAAATTCAAATAGAATTGAATTGAACGTTTCACTTGGCGGATGTGTTTTGAAAACTCTATTTTGTAAATATCAAATTTTCTTCGAAAGCAGCAGCGATCGGATTGTTCAATACACTGAAGACGTTAATAGAAAAATAAGGGGAAAATATATGTAAATGGCGGTGTCTTGCAAAATCAATACGAGCACAGAAAATGCAAATTTCATTTGGAAAAAATTGATTTTGAACATTTTTCTATAAATTTTAAGGGTATTAATTTTTTTAAGTGTAAAAATTAAAAAAGAAGTGATTTGTTAAACACAAAAATAATAATTAAATTAATTATGTAAATTTAAATGAAAATTATTTTTTTTTGTTCTATTTTTTTCTAACAGTAAAAAAGTGATCATAAAAATGTGTATACGTTGGAAAAACCTCTTAAAATTTTTAGTAAAACTAATTTAAGATAAAAAAAAAATTTGATAATAATGATACACACACGAATATAAGAATATGTGAGAAAAAAGTAAAGATAACAACAACAACAACAACACAAGTTAAAAAGAAAAACAAAATTGGCAAATAATAAACAGTGAAAGTGGTCTTTCTCCGTGCCTGCTTGCTCTGAGCGACAGCATTGTTGAGGAATAATCATGTGAAAAACAGAGAAAGAGAGAAAATAAGCGCCAGAGAAAAAAATTTTAATAATTTATTTTGCTAGGAAAAAGATTCCAGCAATTTTTTTTTTTGTGACTTAAAGAAAGCACTTTAAGGAAGGAAACAATGATTTTTTTAAGAAGTGAAAATTTAATTAATTTTCTTTTTTGTGCTGTTGCGTTAATTGGATGGATTGTTTATGGCTTTGCCCTACATACTTACATACGAATATTTTTTGTTTGTTTAAAGCGCCCTTAATTATTTTCAGTGGTAGGGAAATTCTATTTCCCATGTAAATACGATCATTGTTGTTGTTTCGTTTCGTTTAAAAACGATTTTCTCTAAAGTTTACATTTGTTTCCAAACATGTGGCATAAGTATAAACATAGGAAAAAATGTGCGCAATTGATCGTTGGTTGTTGTTGCCACAAAATGTTTCTTTCTTTTTTTAATTAAATAATTTGCTAATGAAATACAAATATTTTCATATTAAAGTGTTGATTTTCATTTAGTTTTTTCTCTCTCGGTAGTTTCGTATTATTTGCATCAACTTATTGAGGAAGTACGTGACTTTTTCCAAAAATTATTATTTGTGAGTGATTTGTTTTTTCAATTAGTTTTAATGAAGCAATCACTTTAATGTACATATGTATGTATGTATATAGATTTTGAATATAAACTTTCATATTTTAATACAGAATTGTAATTTTAACATTTGAATAAAGTTTAATTTGAAGACAACCTGATTCTAATTCATTCCACCAAACTTTTTCATTTTAAATAAAACGAAAGGAATTATTGCGACTTGGAATACAGAACAGCTAAAATATTCGGATATTTCTTCTTTAGAATAAAATATTGCGGATTCGTAATACAGAACAGCACTGATAGTTCCAAAGACCCATTTTCTATATATGATTTGCTTTTAATAGAGATTTCCGCGGATTTGCTAAGTAACCGATGACATGGTTTATGATAGCTTTAAGAGCCGCTGTGCTTCACGCCTTATTCGTATAAACCTGCAACTTAAGATAACCTTTGAAAATAGCAACGGAGTCAAACCGCACGGTCACGGTGGCCAGTTTACATCACATTTTTTAATTATGTAATTACGTGTTTTAGAAAGCTAGTTTAATAGATTTTCTTACAAAAATAAAAAAACATAAATTAACGTAGAACGATCAATTTAGACCGTTCAGAAAAAATTTTTTTTGCTTAAAAATTAGGATTTTTCAACTTAACCGACCATAATACAGCCATGTCAGCCATTATATCTTTCAAACCAAAAAAAAAAGGAATTGCAATTTAAAAAATACTTTTATTTCACTACATTTGCTAATGAACGAAGTTATCGAGGAAAAGTAAAAGTATCCGTACGCTATGCACTCCAACAAAATCGTATTGCTTTATGAGAACCTCTGCACAATTTTTGCTCACTTTTGTATCACTGTGCAACTAATTGCTACTATTTCCTAAAATGCCTGCATATGTTTGTTGTTCTTGTTAGCTCTGTAATTTTGAAATAAACAAAGCAATAAAAATCGATCCAAAAATAAACCCGAAGAACATAAAAAATCCAATCAAGTTAAAGATATAACTTGAAACATAGAATTCTATTGGATATAAAAACCATTTGTTTATTTCTAGTTTCTTTAATCCTAGAACTAAAGCGATTTCGCGCGGAGTTGACGTTTCGACGACAATTTTAAGATACTCGTAAGCACTTACTTGACTGCGTTAACACTCGTACAACTTGTATGACTTTCGATTATTTTTCGACTTGTTCGTAAACAACTTTTAGGCAATTACTTGTGTCTGTAGATGCAGGTAACCAATTAGTCTAACATCCTACAATATGCATTTAATCTAGTGATTCGATTTGTTTTGAGGTCTTCATTATAAACTAAGATGTATAAAGATCTTTGCAGGCTATAGGAATTCGGTGATCCGAGCAACATTTAATAGTTTCCAGTCAATGCTTCTGAGATGGGTTATATATAGTAATATATCAAATGTTTTTCCTATTTAAAGTAGATGTGCTTGCAAGTTTGAGTGCCCCGCAAGAATACTTTTCATTGCTAATTTTAGACTTTAGTTTAGGCTTCTTGGTTTATTTACGTTTTCGCGTAGCCCCTTAAGGATTTATTATTTTTCTCATCGCTTCCTTATTCCCTAGTGCAATTAGATACATTTTTCAACAACACAATACTCCCAGTTTGAATTTATTACTTGTAAATAGTTGTATAGCTTTGATTGTGAGTTTATTTGTTCGTTTACTTATAAATAATCCATGGCGGCCTAGCATCTAAATGATTTAGACTCTATTATGTGGAGCAATTGTTAATTGCACTTCAGTAGTTCCAGATCATTCTGGTTTTTTACGGTTTTGCACTGTATTGCCGAGATACACAGTTGACAATGACAGTGAAGACCTTAACAGCTATTGGTCTTATGATTCCACCTAGCCATGTTACATATGAATTTCGGGCTATGGTTCTTCCACAAAGATTTCCAATCCCATAGATTAGAGCCATTCGTGTAGCAACTGGTCTTCACGTACACCTACCCCAAGCTTCTGTTCGGTATCGGTATGTTTCGCATTTAGCTCGTAACTTTACTACTGCTTTACTTTTTGCACAAATATTTCAACTACCCATCGCTTTCAAGTCGACTGAATATTTTTAATCACATAACGGGACTTTTACAACTTTTTGTAGATTTGTACACTAGAGGCGCTGCAATTCAATGCATGGGGCTCTGAATTTCAAAAGAATATTTAAGAGAGCAACCGTTATTAAAAAACCATGGTT